>BSBN01000538.1:1800000-2163820 GCA_027924645.1 Cunninghamia lanceolata
AGGATGACTTTTTTATGAATTCATTACAAGTATATATATCATTTCTCAACCTTGGAATGTACATCAAGGTCAGCATTACATTTATCAACCATTGGAACAATCTCCAAGGTTGGTATTATAAACATATACAAAAATAGGTTTGGACCTAATACAAATTAGCTATGGAGAAGATGTAAAGTTGTAAGAGGATCACACAATGCCTTAGATGGGAATCAACTCAATCTTCCATACCACAACATGCTTCTACAATCTTTAATGTATCTCTACAATTAGTGGAAACAAGCGAGTCGGCCAAGACTAGTGTTCACACTAGGTTATCTGGGAACAATTTTCAATCACGATCCAAATTTCTCTCCATAGACCAATGCAAAGGTAGGAACATGATCAAGAGATATCTAAAAGCACATTGTAGTCACTAGGAGCATCCACACAACATCTAACCAATTTAACCATGAGAATATTCAAACCAGAGCACAAGAACTTAATTGTCATCAATTGTCAGAAAAGAAAGATCACTTGCGGACCCCCAAATCAAAAACCATTGGACTTGAAGGTACATATCACCATCCTAGACATTACTCTAGAACCACAGACCGAAATACATCCATGTGGAGGAGTGTGGAGCAAAATACTTTCTCCCTATCACAACTAAACTCACAAAAAAAGCAGGTTTCACTCTGGTGAACACAACTCACTCAAATCTTCATGCGGAGGGTTCAAACCAGGAATGTAGCATATTTAGACATCCCTCTAAATAACTTCCAATCTGCAGATGAAGATGTTCATCATACCAGAAATGCGGAGCACTCTTCTAAGTTGTTCTTTCATATGCAACACACTGTTTTTACTATAACTTATTGTTTCTACCTGAGGGGCTAATTTTCTCAATATCCTCAACATATAAAGAATGTAATCAATCAATAGAATAAGAATATAGTTGACACCAATGACAATAAAGATATGTTGACATCAATGACAACACCGATTAGGCACATACTTGCAACAATCTCCCCCTTTGTCATTGATGGCAACATATGATGTGAAAAACTGTAACAACCATCAAGATAAGATTCTCCCCCTTTCTTTTTACACATCTATACTTTTTCTCCTCCTAAGTTTTTCACATGATTTATCTCCCCCTTTAACATCAATGGTAAAGGGCACATACTTGCATTCTACTTATCTAACTAAACCAATCTTTCTTTTGAACTTTCACTACCAGTGACTGACTACTCCCCCCTGAGAAGTAGCCCTTAAGACATCAATCTGGTTCAAGAAGTGGAACTGTAAGCACCACTAGACTGATGCACTCCTGTGCATTTTATTTTAGAGTAGGAGGGGTGATGACCCCTAACGTTTCTCTGAGATACTCAAAAGTATCCTTGGGCAAAGGCTTAGTGAAAATATCTGCAATATGATCTTTTGTAGATATATACTCCAACTTGACTTCATTTTCTATCACCCTTTCTCTCAGAAAGTGATATCTTATAGATATGTGCTTTGTTCTTTAGTGCATCAGTGGATTCTTTGATATGTTTATGGCACTTATATTATCATAGAAGATTGCAATTAGATCTTCATACACAACTTTGATGTCCTTCAATGTTTGTTTCATCCATAATACTTGAGTGCAATTGCATGCTGCTACAATGTATTCTGCTTCTGTAGTAGACGAAGATATTGAGTCTTGTTTCTTGCTCAGCCATGAAACCAATCTTTTTCCCAAGAAGAATGCACCTCCACTTGTACTTTTCCTATCATCCACATCTTTGGCCTAATCAGCATCAGTGTATGCACTGAGAGTGAAATCCTTGTCTTTTGGATACCACAAACCATAATCTGTTGTGCCTTTCAAATATCTCAGTATTCTCTTGACTGCCATCACATGTGACTCTTTAGGTTCTTCTTGAAATCTTGCCACAAGACAAACTACATGCATTATGTCAGGTCTAGTTTGGGTTAGATAAAGTAATCCTCCAATCATAGATCTGTACCTTTTATGGTTTGCCTTAGGTGAATCATCATTTTTTCTCAATTTACAACCAGTTACAATGGGATTGCTTACCAATTTAGAGTCTTCCATCCCAATCTTCTTTAACAACTCTTTCACATACTTAGACTGAGAAATGAAGATACCTTTATCTAATTGATTAATTTGTAGACCTAAAAAGAAATTCACCTTGCCAAACATGGACATTTCAAATTCACTTTGCATTTCCCCAGCAAATGCCATGCACATACCTTCATTGAAATAGAGATTGATGTCAGTGGTACCTTTACTGAACCCTAACTATATCAGATACTTATTCAACATTGCATACCAGGCTTTGGGGGCTTGTTTGGGTCCATACAATGCTTTCTTCAATCTGTACACCATGTCACCTTGATCTGATGACTGGAATCCTTCCGATTGTTCAATATAATCTTCTTCTTCCAATTCTCCATTCAAGATTGCAGACTTGACATCCATTTGATATATTTTGAAATCTTTGTAGGATGCAAATGCTAGAAACATTCTTATTACTTCAATCCTTGCCACAGGTGTGTATGTTTCCTCAAAATCTATTCCTTCAACTTGAGAGTATCCTTTGCATACCAACCTTGCTTTGTTTCTTATCACTTCACCATCCTCATTCATTTTATTCCTTAAGACCCATTTGGTGCCAATTAGATTTTTATCTACTGGTCTAGGAACAAGATCCCAAGTCTGATTCTTCTCTATCTGCATCAGTTCTTCTTTCATATCCTTTACCCAATTCTCATCATTGCAAGCTTCATTCACAGTCTTAGGTTCAATCTTGGAAATCAGACAGAAATTTACTTGTTCTTCTGCAGCTCTTCTTCTGGTCTGAATTCCTTTGTTCTCATCTCCTATAATTTGATCTTTAGAATGATTTAGTTTTACATACCTAGGTGTCTTGGTGATAATTTCCAGAGCTTGTTCTTCTTCATCTAGACTATCTTTTTGTTGCACCACTTCTTTGCTCGCTAAAACATTTGGTTCATCTGATTCATATCCACTTGATCCTGACAACCTTTCCTTGCTTTCATCAACTTTGATATTTGCAGTCTCAATGATCTTCTTTAGCCTCTTATTATAGTATCAGTAGACCTTGCTCTTGGTGGAGTATCCAAGGAAGATTTATTCATCACATCTAGCATCAAACTTTCCTAGATCTTCTTCTCTTTTGATATAACATTTGCTACCCAAAAATTTGAAGTATTTTACTATAGAAACTTTTCCATACCACAATTCATAGGGGGTTTTGGTACTATTACCTTTGACTTGAGCTCTGTTTAGAATGCATACAATAGTGTGTACAGCCTCTCTCCAATATGCTTCCAGTAGGTCAGCCTCCTTCATCATTGTTCTAGCAGCCTCTTGAATTGTTATGTTCTTTCTTTCAACAACTCCATTTTATTGTGGAGTCCTAGGTGTAGATAACTGTCTTTTTATCCCTTGCTCTTCACAAAAGAAGTTGAATTCATTTGATGTAAACTCTCCTCCTCTATCAGATCTCAAACATTTGATCTTCAAATCTAGCTCATTCTCAACCATTGCCTTGAATGCCTTGAACTTATCTAGGGTTTCTACTTTTCCTCTCAGGAAGGTAACCAAAGTCATTCTAGAATAATCATCAATAAGCAACATAAAATACCTATCTCCTTGCAGACTTCTTACTCTGGTAGGTCCACACAAATTTGTATTGTATGTACTAGCTCCAGTAATCCATCAACAGATTAATCTTTGCTCTTGAAACTTGTTCTTGTTTGTTTCCCAAACTAGCACTTCTTGCAAATAGAATTAGTAGGATTCACAAGCTTAGCCAAATCTATTACAGCCTGTGCAGAACTTATCTTCACAATGTTGTCAAAATTGATGTGACACAACCTTCTATGCCATAGCCAAATTTCATCAGTCTGAGCCAACAAATAATAGTTATCAGTTCCTTTCAAGTGATAGATATTACCTCTGGTCTTCTTACCAGTTGCAATCACTATTCTAGAGCTTTCCATGATCTTGCATCCATTGTCCTTGAATCTCAGATCATAACCTTTGTCACACATCTGACCAACACTCAAAAGATTGTGCTTTAATCCTTTCACATATAAGACATTATCAATATTATGCTTACCATCAAAAGAAATAGATCCTTTTCCACATATCTTACTAGCTATATTATCTCCAAACCTAACCAGTCCTCCATCATATCTTTCCAAACTTACAAACTTACTTTTGTCACCAGTCATGTGATGAGAGCATCCACTATCATTAACCCATTCATCTTTGTCTTTCTCAACTTGAGCAGCTAAGGCACTTTCCTCCACTGGTTTTTCTTCCTTCACACAACTAGCAGGATTTGTAGACATAGGTTCTTCTTTAATAGAAATGAACAAGCATTCATTTCTGGAAGTACTAGCATTATCTGATTCATCATCTGTTATTCTTTCATCATCAATATCTCTAACATAATAACATTTTTTTGGAATCCTAGGTCTATTTGCAGACCTCTTGGGAACTCTTTTAGGACATCTGGAAGCATAGTGACCAACTTTACCACAAGCTAAACATTTGAAAAGTAATTTGCCTTGGAACGTACTGGTAGCTCTGGGTAGACTGTTGACAAAATTGGCTTCAATATCATCAAGTTCATAGTCCTGTTCTACCTTGTACTTCTCAAGTTTGGAGGTCTTCTTTGAAATGCTAGCCTTGAAAGCGGTCTCTATTTTTGGAAGTGAATCACCAAGTTTACTCATTTCAAAGGTTGTTAGCTTCCCAAGCAGCTAATCTTTTGTAACCTTTGACACTATCATTACTTCTTCAATTGCAGCCACCTTATTACTATATGATTTAGGCAATGATCTTAGAATTTTGTTCACAACTTCAATATCCTCAAATTTTCCTCCCACACTTCTAATGCCACTTACAAGTTCATCAACCTTTTGCACAAAAGATGTTATGTTGTCATCTTCACTCATCTTCAAACCTTCATATTTCACCTTCAAACTCTGCAACTTGGCGCTCTTCACAGATTCATCTCCTTCATACAGATTTTTCATCTTTTCTAAAATTTATAAGTAGTTTCCAGCTCCATGATATTTTTTACTTCAGTGTCAGATAAGGTGCTTACCAAGGCATCTTTGGCTTTTATGTTCAACTCAAATTGCTTGATCTCATCTTCAGTTTGAGGACCATTCTCTAGTATTTCATACTTGTTTTCAGTTATTTTCTAGACACTATAACCTAAGAAGAAGAGATGGGTTTTCATGTGGAGCTTCCAGATGGAGTAGTTCATTCCATCGAACCACAGACTTTCCTTTTTGTACGACATCCTAGATCTTCCTCAAGCAGTCAAGATTTCCTCCGAGGAACCTTCCTTTGATACCAACTGTTGAAATACACCAAACAACTAAGAGGGGGGGTGAATCAGTTGTCTCAAAACTTTAACTACTTCTACACTTTAAAACACTAATCTCGTATCGACTGTTATTGTGATTAAACCATTAAAGCATTAAATCAAAAACTTAAAAACAATTGCAAGATCAAGCACAAGAGACACCAGATTTTTACGTGGAAGACCCTGTTAAGGGAAAAACCACTGTGGGGGTTAGCCCACAAGGATTTATAAGTTATAGAAATACTGAAAATCAAAGGCTCACTGCTCAAAGAGGCTCATTTCCAAGGGATGGCTCACTATTGAGGCGTGCTTCATTGCCAAGGGTTTGAGTTGAGATGATAGCATCTACACCATGCCAAAGTTCAGTTCCATTGAAGCGTAATACAATTCCTCTGCTCTACTCTACCTTTTCACTTCTTCACTTCTCTTCACATTTTCACACAAGGACAACTTTTTCATGACTTCATTACAAGTATATATATTATTCCTCAATCTTAGAATATACATCAAGGCCAGCATTACATTCATCAACCATTGGAACAATCTCCAAGGTCGGTATTAGAAATATATACAAAAATAGGTCTGGACCTAATGTAAATTAGCTAAGGAGAAGATGTAAATTTGTAAGTGGATCACACCACGCCTTAGCTGGGACTCAACTCAATCTTCCACACCATGAAACACTTCTACAATCTTTAATGTATCTCTACAATTAGTGGAAACAACTGAGTAAACCAAGACTGGTGTTCACACTAGGTTATCTAGGAATAGTCTTCAATCATGATCCAAATTTCTCTCCACAGACTAATGCAAAGGTAGGAACATGATCAAGAGATATCCACAAGCACATTGTAGTCACTAGGAACATTCGCACAACCTCTAACCACTTTAACTATGAGATTCTTCAAATTGGAGCACAAGAACTTAACTGTCATCAACTGTCACAAAAGAAAGATCGCTTGTGGACCACCAAATCACAAACCATTGGAGTTGAAGGTACATAACACCATCCCAAACATTACTTTAGAACCACATATTGAAATACATCAATGCGGAGGAATGCAGAGTAAAATACTTTCTCCCTGTCATAATTGAACTCACAGAAAAAGTAGGTTTCACTCTTGTGAACACAACTCACTCAAATCTTCATGTGGAGGGCTCAAATCTAGAATGTAGCATCTTTAGACATGCCTCTAAATAACTTCCAATATGCAGACCAAGATGTTCATCATACAAGAAATGCAGAGCACTCTTCTAAACTATTCTTTCATAAGCAACACACTATTTTTACTGTAACTTACTATTTCTACTTGAGGGGCTAATTTTCCCAATATCCTCAACATATAAAGCATCTAATTAATCAATAGAATAAGAATAAAATTGACACCAATGACAACAAAGATATGTTGACATCAATGACAACCTCTATTAGGCACATACTTACAACAGGAGTGGCTCCTGTGGCAGTACCCAAAGGGTGGGGTTAAGCTGTAGGTGCTAATCATGATCAACTTCATTAACTATTTTCTTTAAAATTATCAAGATGGTTTTGTTGAAGCTTTAGCTTGACCATTCGCTTGAGGTAGTAGGGGGTGGAAAAGTGATGTTGGATATGGAATTACTGACAATGGGTGTGAACTTCTTTATTTTTAAAAGGTTTCCCATGGTCAGTAATTATAGCGAGGGGGATACCATAGCAGCATATGATATAATGGATGATGAATTTGGATATTTACGTGCATGTAGTATATATAAGGAGAATGACTTCAACCCATTTTGTAAAGTATTCAGTAGTGGTGATAATGAATTTATGGCCATTAGAGGAGGGTGGATGGATTTCTCCAACGAGGTCAAACCCCCATTGTGAAAAGGGCCATGGAGTAGTGATGGGTTACAATTCTAGAGATAGAGCATGAATTAAATCACCATGTTGCTGGTAGGGAAGACATTTCTTAACAAATTAGTGAGCATCTTGTTTCATAGTTGGCCAATAGTTTCCTGTTCTTAAGATTTTCTTTGCTAGGGTAGGTCCACTGGAGTGTGCCCCAAATATACCTTCATGTACCTCTTATAAGGTAGTTTAGGATTCTCTTGAACCAAGACACCTTAAAGGGTACTGTAGATTAGGTAAACAAATGAGGTAGAAATACTTAACAAAATGCATAAAACACCAAGTTATACCTTCACTAATGTAGACCCAATCTCATCAAGGGAGAGGAACCTTGCACCCAAAACAAGCTCCTAAGACATGATTATCCCTAGACAAGTGATTCAAATGTGAAATGCTAACTAAATTTGCAACTCACTAAAACTAGCTCAATTGATATTTTGGCATAATAACTTTGCATAAAACTTGGATCCTCAAATGGGTTGAGAGATGTATTTATAGACTTTTGGAAGGGATTTTGATCTAATGGTGGAGATTGATTTGAAAGATCAATGGTGGAGGATAAAAGTGATGTGGAGGGCCTAGATTCAATCTTGAATGAATGGAGGGATAGGAATAAAAGTGAATTTTTTATTTATTTTGGGAAAAGGGGTTATTAAATGAGTATGGGTGGTGAAGGATTATTTTTGAATTAAAGATTCATATGGGGGAATGTAAATGAATTAAAAATTTATTTGGGGATAAGTGGAAATAAATGAGTCTGGGTGAGGTAAGGGGTTGTAAGGAAAATTAAATGTGATGTAGGATGTTTTTAAATAAAAAATTGACTTATGTGGATTTATTTCAATTTTTATTTGGAGGATGTGGGGAAGGGTGTTAAACAGGATTTGACCACCCAAATGAGAGGTTAGGATTAATTAAACATAGATTTTATTTAATTAATCCTAGGGCTAGGATGATGTAGGCTAGGGTAGGCAATTAAATAATAGCTATTTAATTGTCTAGGGTAGGGATAGGTCAATTAATAGGCTGAATTAATTAGTTAACATGGTTTTAACTAATAAATTGGATTTAGTGAAAAGGGGGAAATTGATTTAATAAATATTGCATATTTATTAAATCAATTGGCTAAGGTTTAGACTATTGAATTAATGAAATTAATTCAATTGTTGGGATAAAATGATGGAAAATAGGGTAATGAAGGGATAATTAATTAAATAAAAATTTAATTAATTGGTTAGGAGGAAAATTGACATGTTTAGGGATGTCGGGAGTTAGTTTGATGGTAGAAGACATTTTTAGGTGTCTACATTTGCCCCTCTTTGATGTGGCATCAGGACCTAGGAGGGAAGTGGCGTCAGGTCGAAGAAAAATATGCCCCAGTTGCTAGGAAGGAATAAGATGGATAAGGGATGCCCCCTCGAGAGGTCCGCAGAAAAATAAAAAATTTCCAGGTGAGTTCTCGAAAGGATGTGACGGAAGTGAATGGTTGGATTGGGGACGGAAAAAGAAGATGAGAGGAAAAAAATAGAGGAAAAAGGCTGAGATCTGCACCCTGGAGGGAAACGGAGGGGGTGGAAGGATGACATGGCCCACTATATTAGGAAAAGTGGGCCCCAAGAGTGCCACATTTGCACACTTTGACTTTAGAGAAGAAGGAGTGAAGGAGAGATGACTAACCGCAACCCCCAGTTCCCACAACTTCAACACATCTCAAAGTGGTTTCGATCATTTAGCCGGGCACCGGAGGCTGGACCTCAGGTAGGGTCTAACCCTGACTTTGTAATTTTTTTGTTTTACGTGCATTTTTGGGGTTTGGGGATTAGGGCTTAGAGCGCACAATGCCAAAAGGCAAGAAGATTAGCGCCATCCTCTGGATTGGCGCTATCTGCCAAGGTAGCATAGGGCAATTTTCTGCCATTTGCTTGCTCTTTTAGCGCTATCATCTGGATTGGTGTAATGTCGGAGAAGATTAGGGCTTTGGTGTTTTAGCACCATACTGGCTTTATGGTAGCGCTATGTTCTAAACTAGCGCTATAGGTTAGAGTAGCACTATGTTATGTTTTAGCACAATGGGATGTATTAGCGTGATATAGAAATATCACGCTTTTGGTAGAATTGGCGCTATTCTATAGATTAGTGCCAAAAGGTAAGGTGATGCCATATGGTAAAATGGTGCTATGTATGCTGTGCAATAGCGCAATATTTTGGATTGGTGCAAAGTATATTGCGCAGTGGTGCTATTTTCTATAATGGCACCATTTAGAAGAATTACTAGCGCTATTTATGAAATGGCATGAAATATGATGTGTTTTAGCACCAAATGATTTGGCCTTTCAACATTAGAAGAAAAGGGGGTGATTTGGAAGAAGATAGGTTGATATCTAACCAGAAAGTTGTGGATGCAGGATACACGCCGATTTATAGTGTACTCGAGGGAGCGACGTGTGCCATCTGTGATGGCATTGTTTGACCATTTTGATGATGCTATGCAGGCTAGACTGGCTAGGTTGGGACTTTTGACAGTGGCGTCGATGCTCGTGCTACAAGCTCATCGAGCTCTGATGACAGCAATTGTGGAGCGATATCACTCAGAGACCTGCAGCTTTCTGTTATCGACTGGAGAGATCACGATCACTCTTGAGGATGTTTATCGCATCCTCAAGCTACCTATTCGAGGCCAGCATGTTAGATATGACACGAGGAGGGGATGGAGTGCCTTGATCAGAGTGTTTGGGGAGGACCACATTGTTCTCTCAGCGAACGGGAGAGAGATGAACTATGAGGGGACACTGGCTGCAGGTGCAGATCCCTTTACCTTATTCCTATGTGCATTGATTGGAGGTGTTGTGATGCCTGATAGGCGAGGCTGGGGTTTTCCAGTTGGCTAGGGGGGATGATAGAGGGGATAGTGAGGCATGAGACCATCTATGCCTAGGGACCGGTGATGCTAGGGTAGTTATACCATGAGATGCATACAGTCACCTATCTACATGATTCAATGTTGTCAGCTGGGGTTACTCTGCTTCATGTATGGATTTGGGAGCACATCACTATTACTCGGTCGACATGTGGGTATTATCGGCGGCCTTTTGAGGCCTTTGTATTTTTATATCAAGATGCAGAGTACACGTATACTGGACAGGTGCGGTACTGGAGGAGGATGCTAGATGATGTTATTAGTGTGACCTGGTGACTGTATATCAGCGTAGAGCCATGGCCAGATGATGATATTCATCTACCATTTACGTTTCAGCAGCGATATCTGATGGGTCGAGGAGATCATACTATAGAGATGTATCTACCCTCGTGGGTCATGCGGTAGTTTGGTTTGAGACAGGACACTCCACAGTAGATGGCCATATTTACGCAGACTCCTCAAGATGCGCCCTTCTGGCCTGTAGTCATATAGCCATAGGTCACCTTAGCTAACTTTGTAGCTCTATGGCTAGTGCGGTGGGATTAGGGGAGCACTGTTAGAGATGCAAGTACTATGCCTGCATATGATATATGGTGGCAGATGCATCGGCCCACTCGGTTGACAGACCCAGCGAAGGAGGCAGTCCCAGCGGAGGAAGCAACGGGGTCAGGTGGTGATGATGATTCTGATGATGGGATGATGACTCTGAGGGGGATGACTGCCTGGAGGAGGGGAGGAGATCATTGAGGATGACCTCATGGAGGTTGGAGAGGGTGGAGAGGAGAGATTGGTTGGTAGGGATGGTCAACTGATAGATGTGCAGGTGGCTGTGGCAGCTGGACACGGGTAGGTGGGGCAGCAAGTACCTGTGCAGCAGGTTCCTATTGAGTAGGTGTAGATTGGGGTAGGGCGACAACCTAGAGGACCTCAGTGGCGTGGGGGACAACCGAGGGTGGATAGGGGTGAGTTACCCCACCCACAGGTAGAGTAGCAGTCAACAGGGAAGTAGGTAGGCCACTTAGGGATAGCTGGAGAGACTGAGGTTGAGAGGCTCACCTCTTGTCAGCAGCCTCAGGGTGAGGAGGAGGAGATGGAGAACCTACAAGCACAGGTGGCCAGCCTAGAGGAGGCACTAGAGAGCCATGATGCAGAGTTGGTGCAGTTGCGGGGCACATTGACCTTATTAGATGGGGCAGATGGACAGGTGGCGGCGTTACAGGCATAGCTAACCTAGGCTCAGGGTGACATAGTCACTTTGATAGGGGAATGAGATGTGGCAGTCGCCAGGGCACAACAGGCAGAGACTGTATTAGGTAGTCTACAGGATTCAGGTGGTGGACTTGCCCCAGTTTTGACAGGGATGCAGGCTTAGTTGTCGCAGGTGCAGACACAGTCATATCAGTTACAGGGATAGTTGAGTTAGGTACAGGGGCAGTTGACTCAGGTACAGGGGGATTTGACAGAGGCCAGAGTACAGGTGGAGTACTATCGGGACTTGTATTACCTGGCTGTGCCAGCAGCACAGTGTGCCCCGAGCTATAGTCAGGTCAGTAGATCGGGGGCCTCTAGGTCTCATAGATCAAGATCAGCACAGTCAGTTCAGCAGACGATGCCTCCTCCCTTGTACGTGCCCTAGCAGGTTCCACAGGTTCAGGTGCAGCCACAGCCACAGATAGGAGCATAGCCACGACCAGGATCAGAGTCTCCCACTCCTTCAGAGAGAGGATTGTGCATGTGATAGCTTTATCATGTTAGCCCTCAGAGGCATTGTATCAGGACTTAGTATTTTTTGATGATATGAGCGGTGTACATTTTTTTGCAGTGATTATATATGATATGATGCTTTTTGATGGTCATGTATTTGTTTATGATGCTCTATTATGATGATGCCTATGTGATGGATGCAGCTTATGCTTTATGGATTTTATATGCTATGGATGCGTTGTGTTTATGCAGTTATGTTTTTGATGTTATGAATGCACCTGTGATGGATATAATAATAGTTTACTTACTTGGATATATTCATGGTTTGTGATGTATGGAGTATATGATGTATAATGCAACTAGATGATTTGTTAAATGCAGTTTCAATGATTATGATTGTGAGGATGTAATGTAACTAAATGTCACTAGTGTTGATGTAATGATATGTGAAATGTAATGTGATGATTTATGAAATGAACCTAATGATTGTGCAAATTAAAAGATTTCTAAAATGAACCTAAATGACATGCAAGTTAAATGATTTAAATGAACCTAAATGATTTGAGATGCAAATTAAACTAATTCTAAAATGAACCTAATGATATGATAGGCAATTTAAACTGATTCTAAAATGAACCTAAATGATACGCAATTTTAAATGTTAAAAATGAACCTAAATGATATGCAATTTTTAAATGTTTAAAATGAACCTAATGATATGCTATGCAAAAGGATTTAAAATGGACCTAATGATATGATATGCAAAAGGATTTAAAATGGACCTAATGATTATGCAAAAGGATTTAAAATGAACCTAATGTTTATGCAAATGAAATGATTCTAAAATGAACCTAATGACTATGCAAGTGAAACGATTCTAAAATGAACCTAATGACTATGCAAAAGATTTAAAATGAACCTAGGTGATATGCGAGATGCAAGCGAGGTGATAGGTGGGATGCAAACTAGGTGATAGGTGAGATGATCAAGTCCTGATACACATGATGTTCTTTGTTCGACCCTGAGTGGTGAGGCTGTGGGAGAGGGGATCAGGTGGGGAGATTATAGGGGTGCATGGATGGGGTATGGATAGGATTGGGAATGTCCAGAGGATGGGGGTGGGAGACTAGAGGATTGTTGGGTCATAAGACACCACGTCATTGAGGGGGAGGGGTTTGGTTTGGTTCAGGATGTGTGTAGTGGGAGAGTTGGATTAGCGAGGGGATTGGATAGGTTGGGGGGGGGGAAAGTGATTTATCAAATCTAGGCCGAGATAGGATAGTTGAATGAGTGATTAGGATGATGATTTTGAGCTAGTAACAGTAGTTGCATAAGATTAATTGAAAGCATTTCTTCATTTACTATAGCAATGTAGGATACAGTTCACAAAGGTATGAAATGACCTAGGTGATGATGTATATCCCACAATTGCATGGACTAGACCCACAAACAATAGGTTGATTTCATGCGTGCCCAAGGTAGTATAATCTTGCCTAGCCTAGGAAGGGGACTCATAGCGATGAGTACAAATAGTACATATATAAGGTTTTGATGTCTATATATGCAAATGGGACACCTCATGCTAGAACCGACCTAGGCTTCAAAATATAAATACTATTCCTGGAGTAATGAGACCAACCCACAAGCACAGCATACAGAAACAATGACTATGTCTACTGCAGGTGTTGTCCGCTACTTACGATGATATAATTAGATCAAGGTAGCTTTGGAGATAACCTAGAGTGAGACAAAAAAGATAAAAATCAATAATCAAAAGGACCAACAAAAAGATACAAATAACCTTTGAGTACTCTTGCCAAGAGTCGTGTTGATAGGATGATAGATTTTTGTCCATTGTGGGAAAGATATATCCTAGGACACAGATCAATTATTTGATTGGAGAATTTTCGAAAGGTGGGCAAAAGAACAGTCTGGCCATGTGTGGGATTATGGTTGGTATGTTGATTGATGATTTTTGCGTTAGGGGGCATGTTTCGAGTGTATACATAGCATGTGTATCATTTATTAGATCTAGAAAGCTCAGTGAATGGGGACCATCCAAACGGATTGAATGGGTGCATCTTATGTATCTGAGTACTAGAAACATCCTTCGTATTCCCGATTGCCTACATACCCTGTGTCCACGGGATCAAGGTACTTTCAAGATGTGGGCGAAATGAATATGTATTTTTGGCATGACTTGATGATGTGGGAATGGTTTGGGATGGGTGTGATGTGATGAAGATTGATGTATGTTTGATGATTGCAGTGACTTGCGTTGTTTTTGGATTTTCTATTTTTTTTTGCCATGTTTTTGGATTTTTCTCTTTTTTGCCATGTTTTTGGATTTTTCTATTTTTGTCATGTTTTTGGATTTTTCTATTTTTGCGACTGTACAAAGGGGAGCTTACAAGGATCCTCGTTCCATGAATTAGCCTTGGGTGGGTTGGTGCAGGGTTGATCGATAGGACTTGATGTTTCAGAATTCCAAGCCATGGGATGTGTGCGATATGGAGTGGTGTGACAGAAAGAGGACTTATTAGATGGTGAAACCAGCCACTACGCATGGCACCTGAAACATGTTTTCACCATGGTACTTATCCAAGGTGTCACCAAAATGATTTTCACCATTGGAAGTTTTTATTACACTCAAATTTTTTCTTGTTTTTTTTTTGTTTTTTTGGTTTTTCTATTTTTTTGATTTTTTGACTTGGGGTACCAGATGGGTTATGCATAAAATTTCTTTAGATAGAGAATGTTCATCGGCTCATCTAGAGGGTGCCCCTCAAGCATTGCAAGCTGATAGGCTCCTAACCCATAATCGGCTATGATGACATAAGGTCCTAGCCAATTGGGTTCAAACTTTCCTTGCTTAGGATGCTCTTGCAGGTTCTTCTGATTTTCCATAAGGACAAGGTCACCTACCTCAAATTTTTAGGTTCTGATCCTCTTGTTGTAGCTTCTTCGGAGGCGGTTTTGATATGCTTGCAGATGGTTCAACACATTCAGGCATTTCTCATCCAGTAGTTCTAGTTGATGCAACCTTGCGACTCTGTATTCCTCATCAAAGATTATGTTTTGTAGGGATACTCATAGAGATGGGAGCTCGACCTCAATAGGTAAAATGGCTTTAGATCTGAATACTAGTGAGAATGGAGTGGCTCCTGTAGGGGTACGGATGCTTGTGTGGTAGGCCCATAGGGTAGGATTGAGTTAGAGGTGCTAGTCGCGGCCAGCTTCATTGACTGTCTTCTTGAGAATACGAAGGATGGTTTTATTAGAAGCCTCTGCTTGACCGTTTCCTTGAGGATAATACGGTGTGGAGAAATAGTGTTTGATATCAAATTTTTTGCATAAGGTGCAAACTTCTTGGTTCTTGAATGGCTTTCCATTGTCAGTGACAATGGAATGAGGGATACCATAGTGGCAGATGATATAGTGGAGGATGAATTTGGAGATCTAGGTGCCAGTGGTGAAGGTGAGTGGTATTGCTTCCACCCACTTTGTGAAGTACTCGGTAGCAGTGATTATGAAATTATGGCCATTGGAGGATGGGGGATGTATTTTCCCTACGAGGTCGAGTCCCCACTATGAGAAAGGCCACGGTGTTGTGATGGGTTGCAACTCCTATGCTGGTGCATGGATGAGATCACCATGTTGTTGACATGGTAGGCATTTTTTGATAAACCGGTAGGCATCTCTGTCCATGGTTGGCCAATAGTACCTTGTCCTCAGGATCTTTTTAGAAAGAGTGGGTCCACTTGAATGTGCCCCACAGATGCCTGCGTGTACCTCTTCCAAGGCTACCTTAGCTTCCCTAGAGTCTAAACATCATAGAAGCGTGCCATCAAGACTCTTTTTATACAAGGTGTCACCTACAAGGATGAAAAGGGAGGCTCGATGGATGAATGATTTTCTCTATGAGGTGGATAGGTTAGGGGGAGAATATTATCGTGGAGGTATAGGTAGGTTTCTTGATACCACAGGGATAGGGGACCAATGAATTCGCACACCAGTTCTGATTAAGGAACATCGTATGCTGGGATGGGGAGTTCTTCTATCAGGAACTCACATTTCTTGTTGTCTTTCGTCATGTCGACCAGGGATCTGATTGTAGCCATGGCATCTGTAGCTTTGTTGTTGAGCCTTGGGATTTGCTCGAAGTGGATGTCATTGAAGTAGTCTTTGAAGTCATTGACCATCTTTTTGTAGGGCAGGAGCTTATCATCCTTGGTCTTGTACTCATTATTTACCTGCCGGATGACTAGTTGAGAATCTCCATATACAGTTAGGTTCTCAATTTTCCATTTTATTGCCATTCAGAGACCTGTGATGAGAGCCTCATATTCTGCCACGTTATTGGTACATGGGAAGGTGATTTTGAAGGACTTAGGGATGGTGTCACCCTAAGGGGTAACAAATAGGACGCCTTCCCCCAAGCCTCTATGTGTGTATGATCCATCGAAGTACATCTTCTATGTGTCGGTGGCCGGTGTGATTGTCAGGATAGCTTCATCAGGGAATTCTGCTAGTGTAGGATGCTCTGTAGGAATAGGTGCTTCAGCCAACTGATCATCTATAACCTGTCCTTTAATGGCCTTTCTCTCAGTGTATTCAATGTCAAATTCAATGAGAATCATGACCCATTTTGCCATTCTCCTAGTAAGAGCAACTCTATTTAGCAGATACTTCAGTGGGTCAATCTTGGCGATGAGCTTGGTCTTGTGATTGAGCATATAGTGTCTTAACTTTTGTGAAGTAAAGACGAGGGCTAGACATGCTCGTTTAATTTGTGTGTAGTTGAGCTCAGAGGATATTAGAGTACGGTTGATGTAATAGATGGCTCTTTCTTTTCCATGCTCATCGTGTTGTGCTAGCAGGGCTCCGATAGCTATCTCTGTGGCGGAGATGTATAGTAGGAGGGGTTCTCCTTGTCTTGGTGGAGTTAGAATAGGGGGATTAGTGAGGTATTCTTTTATTTGATCACAGGCATCCTGACATTGAGTGTTCCAGACAAAGGCTATATCTTTTCAGAGTAGATGTTGGAATGGTTGGCACTTATCGGCAAGCTGGGCAATGAACTGACGGATAGACTGGAGTTTTCCTTGCAGACTTCTCAGCTGTTTCAATGTTTTTGGAAGTGGCATTTTGGTGATGGCCTTGACCTTTGTGGGATCCACCTCGATTCCTCTTCTGGAGACTATGTATCCCAGGAGTTTTTCGGAGGTGACTCCGAAGACACACTTCTTTGGATTTAGGCAAACATTGTATTGCTCTAATTGGTCGAAGATCTTGGCCAAGACATCCAGGTGTCCTTCTCTTGTCTTTGATTTCCCTAGTAAGTCATCTACATAGTCTTCCATGATGTGGTGAAAAAGGTCATGGAAGATGACAGTCATGGGAATTTGATATGTAGCTCCAACATTTTTTAGGCCAAATGGCATTACGACCCAGCAGTATGTTCCCCATGGGCATATGAAGGCTGTCTTATGCTGATCCTCTTTGGCAATTTTGATTTGGTTATATCCTAAAAAGCTGTCCATAAGGGATAACATCTCATGCCCTACCGTAAGATCCACTATCATGTCGATGTTTGGTAGTGGGAAGTTGTCTTTTGGGTAGGCCTTGTTGAGGTCTCTGAAGTCGGTGCAGTAGCGGATACAGCCATCTGGTTTAGCTACTGGTACTAGGTTGGAGACCCATTCAGGATAATCAATTGGGTGAATGAACCCAACATCTAGTAGTTTCTTTAGCTCTGCTTTGACAAGGAGGGTCACCTGAGGATTCATTTTTGTGAGTTTCTACTTTACTGGTTTCGCATCAGGGCATACTGTAAGGTGATGAACAACCAATGCGGGATCTAGCCCGGGCATGTCTGCAGAGATCCATGCAAAATTGTGATTTCATCATGTAAAGAATGCCAAGAAGTTTTCCTGTTCCTGTGTGCTGAGAGATTCTGCCCTAAAAGTGATTTTTGGTTCTTCTTCTATCCCAAGATTCATCTCCTGGGCTGGTTCGACTAGGACAGGTGATCTGTCTGGATAAACCTTGTCTATCTTAGGAAGGCCCATGCTTCCATCTCCTAGTGCCTCATGGAGGTTTTCACCAGGAGATACATCTTTTATTTTTACTTTTCTGGGATCTAACACTGTCGCAGAACGGTTTTCACCATAAGATCCATTTTTGATTTTTATGTTTTTATGATTGGAAGTAGGGGTTGTCTCCCTGAAATAGGCATGTTTGTCAAGCTCCATGATATATATTGCTCTGTGGTCTCCCAAGGGGAAGTGGTCTCTAACTCCCATCATTTCAGAAATGGCCTCATCGTTAGGTGCGATGTCGAAGATAGGAGGTCCCCGTTGGTCCCAATCTATAAGTTCAAGGATTGGAGGATGAGGCTAGGGTGGTGATTGTGTGG
Source organism: Cunninghamia lanceolata (assembly GCA_027924645.1). Taxonomy (NCBI): domain Eukaryota; kingdom Viridiplantae; phylum Streptophyta; class Pinopsida; order Cupressales; family Cupressaceae; genus Cunninghamia; species Cunninghamia lanceolata. The sequence goes on from BSBN01000538.1 coordinate 1,818,330, forward strand.
ATGGTACATATAGATGAATCAAAGAAGTTGACAAAGTCACTAAAGGAGTCTTGATGGTCTATTTCATTGATGTTGTCGACTTTAGAGGAGACTGTAGCAACCTCGGCTAAGATACATTCACCGGTAGTGAGGATATGTTGTCTTTGACCATATCCTAACCCTTGGGTGTAGGGGTTTCTTGTTGCTTGCAGCGGTTCCATGATTCCCTGTTCATGAAGGCCTATACTGCCTTGTCCTTTGTAACCCATGCTTTTGACAATTTCAGACCCTTTTCCATAGATTTCTGTTTGTATGGTGGGAGCTTCTTGTTCTGTTTCTTCATCCTTGTATAGCCAGGATGAGATATCTTCGAGTACATCCTGATCCAGAAGATGTTTCTTCTCAAAGATGGGTGAGGGTTTGCACTTGATGATGACTGTGTTGGCTACTTCTATCTTGGGAATGCTAAACGTTTTAGGATCAGATAATGTGCCCACACAAAAGGTACCATGTAGGTCGTATTCCCCACATCCCATGTCGCTTAGCTTGATCTTGACCTCGGGTGGTGGAGGTGCTTAGGATGAAGTGGTGGCAATGTTTGCGGGGTCTATATATGAGGTGGAAGCTGTAGGATTGGTTTTGGTGGTAGCTTTATTGTATGGGTAGAAGGTTTGGTTGTGGCCTTCCAAGAAACTGCAGTATTGGAAGGGGCGAGGATTGGCATAGACAGTTACTTTTGTGCTATTGTGAGGGAACTTGAGGCATTGATGGAATGGCTTGCATGGCATGGATCCATGGTCGGTCGAGAAGAATGTTGTAGGGGAGGTCAAGATCAAGGACTTGACACTTTGTTTCCAGTATTTTCTGTCCCACTTGAATAGGGAGCTTGATGGTGCCTTCGGATAGCCTTTCGGTGTCATCATAGCCTTTGATTGTGATGCATTCGCTGGTGTCTACAACCACATCGGAGTACCCCAAGTGTTTTAATAGTTTAAGAGTGCATATGTTTAGGCCGGAGCCACCATCTATTAAGACTCTTTTGATTATTTGTTTGTGGATATGGACTTCGATGTGTAAGGTGTCGTTGTGTAGGTGTTCAGAAGTGGGAAGGTCATTTTCTGAAAATGTGAGATGGTGAGGTGCGGTGATATGTCCTACCATGGCTTGGAATTGGGTCACATTCAAGTTGGTAGGTACTTGAGCTTGCAAGAGTGCCTTGTCGAGGATGTCCTTGTGAAGGAGTGATGTGTGGAGCAACTCAAGTATAGATATTTGTGTAGGGTCTTTCCTAGATGCTCTAGGAGGTTATATTGATTGGTAGGGGATGGATGTGTGGTTGGACAAGGGGGTAGGGGATCGGATGTGGATGCAGGCATTTGTTTAGTGGTAGGGGCTGTGCGGATGGATACACGGCCACGATGGGTTGTGCCAGTGTAATCAGGTGCTTGTGCCCGAATGGTGATTGTATTGACATGGTGGGATGATGGTTCGATCTGCCCTACAATAGAGTCATAGGATGCGGGTGGTGGGGTGACATTATATGCTTGATTGGATGAGGAGGCTTTATTATGGTTAGGTAGTGGATCCTTATAAGCTCTGAGGTTGGCGTTTGGCAATGGTTGGGTGCTTTGATCGAGGCTGACTTGATTTTGATCTATAAGGTCTTGGATGCAATGTTTTAGTTGCATGCAGTTAGCGGTTTTATGACCTGCAATGCGGTGGTATTCACAATAGTCATTTTCATTGTACCACGCGGCTTTGAGTTCATTCTCTTAACAGGGTCTAATAGGTGGGAGTGTGATCAAACCTTTCTTGAGACATCTGTTGAGGATGTCGTCGATGGGTCCCCCTAAGGGTGTAAATTGTTTTCGAGGTTTGCATGGTTTATTTTGCCCCCTTTGGTTATTTACATTGGTGGCATAGGTATGTGCAGGTGTTTGATTCTGTACATGTTGGACGGCTTTCACATCTATGACGTCGTTGTTCAAAGTGTTCTTGTTCTTCCCCCAATAGCGTGATTTGTCATTTGATTGCATATTGGCGTTGTTGTTTGTGTTGGGGGTGTTGATATGGGGTTTGGTATTGTTGTTGTTGTTGGTGTTGTTGTTGTTGTTGGACTTGTAGTCGTACAGTTTTATGGAGCCCTTGGCAATGAGGGCTCATTCGATGGTGGTACCTTTGTCGATGACCTCTTCAAAGGTAGATGCACAAAGAATTTGTAAATGGAACCCTAATTCTTGATTGAGGTTGGTCACAAACATGGTGACGAGTTGTTTTTTAGGAATTGGCCATGGGAGTTTGCTTGCTAAGCTTCTCCATCTTTACAAGAAACAAGCGAAGGCTTCTCCGTTCTTTTGTTTGGTGTTGCAAAGGTCTGTCATAGACATTTTGTGCTTGAAATTGTAGGAGAAATGGTTTACAAATTTTTCTGCAAGCTTAGGGAAAGTCCTAATGCCTGGGGGAAGATGTGCGAACCATTTAGCAGCTTGACTGCCGAGCCTTCTTAGAAAGAGTCTCATAAGATATGTATCGTTATTGGAGACTTCTAAGCAAGCAATGTAGAACTCCCTAAGATGGTCCCTAGGGTCTCCCTTTCCCTTGTATTTGTCGAATTTAGGTGTCTCAAAGTTCTGGAGAAAGGGGGTATGTACAATGTGCGATTGAATGGATAGGGGCAAATGTCTTCAAAGGAATAGTGTTTGCGCTTGCCTCTAGTTTGCATGTCATCTACCTTTTGGATCAAGGCCTATACAACATTCGTGAGATATTGTGGTTGTTGTGGTTGGAGTGGGTAGACCTATTGATTGGTGAGATGTTGGAGATGGGTTGGGATTTGATGTTCGGGATTTGTTTGGTTGAGGTGTTGGTACTGCGGGTTGGTGTTTTGGTTGATTTGTGCCTGATGTTGTTGATATGCATAGAGTTGTTGGAGAATATGTGGTGGTATTTGGGGATTGGTTTGATGTTGTGTAGATAATGTTATGAGATTATGTGGATACGTGACATTGGATGGATTGATGTTGGGTAGGTGGATGTTAGATTGGTTGGATGTATTGTGAGGTGGTTGTGAGAATAATTGTCATAGGTATGCTATGGTTTGAGGGTTGGGTGGAGGCACATTCGTAGAGGTACTTGCATGTGTGATGTTTCCTTGTATGCCCAAGGTGATTTGTGCCATGGAAGGGTTTATGGTAGTTGTGGTAGTAGATGTGATGACAGGTTGGGAAGTGGTAGGGATGGTGGCACTTGTGGGATCGTAGATGTGTTAGCGGTAGAGCTTGTGGAGGTGGTGGATACGGTAGGTGTTGACATTTGTGAGATGATATGTTGGGTATTTGATGTGGTAGGAACGATTGTAGAGGTGGATGGTTGTGATGATGTCGTGATGGAGGGTAGTTGAGCACCAATTTTGAGGAGATGATCGAGATATCTATTCGGGTCTGACCTTAGGATTGTATCAAGTAAGTCCATGTTATGAGTGTCTTGTGTAAAGCTCAAGACATCTAGGCCATCTTGGGATATGGTGGGGGCATTTTGTGTCGGTGGGGGTGGTGGTGGTTGTGATTGTTCTAAGAAATGGAAAGGATTTTCGTTGGGATTATATGGGGGGATGTAAGAGTATGTAGGTGGGTTTTGATTGATGGGTATGTTGCTGCTGTTGGTGTTAGGCATTCCTATGCCATCATATTGCCAAGATTCTACCATTTTTTTATTCTTTTTGTGTTGTGATCTTGTGATGGGCATGCACGTATATGGAGTTGATTTCTAGAAGTAGAGTGAGATGGGGGTGGAGACCTTAGAGAATCTGATTGATTGTGTTGGACCCAAATATGAATGTGGTAGTGAAATAGAGTAGAAGGGAGGATGTGGTGGAAGATCGATATGTCTTTCTAAAGGTTTTAACCTAATGGTGGTATGAGCAGACGATTTTGATTTTTTGCACAATTTTTGGACCAAAAGGTAGGTGATGGCTGATGTTTCTTTTGAAAAGATTTTGTTGATGTTTGATGTTCGATATGAGAGATTTAGGATGATGTTTCTCAAAAAAGATTTGATGGTCAACAAATTGAGCTTAGGTAAGATCTAGCTTTGTGTCACACAAATGGATATTTTTCTTTGTTTGGGGTAGACTAATGTCCTTACGTAAAGAGGGATGATTGTCTCACTTGAAAGGTAGACTAATGAATTTTCAAGCAAAATGTGATGTGAATGATGAGGTCTAGATCTATCATTGGCTCAAAATGATGATGAGTTTTTGATTGATGATTTGTTGATGGGTGTTTTGATTTGGATTTGGATTTTGATATTTGGTCCAAGGAGACATGCAAAAGATCAAATGGTGGTGAATAGATATGGATTTGAACAGATTATGATATAGTAAAAAGGGTCCAACAATGATAGTGATTAATCCTCTAAGGTCAAAAGTGAAGGTATGATTTGGGAAATTTTGAGAAGAAAATGGATGGACTGTTGTCAGATTTTTGGAAGGTGAATATGGATTATGACAGAGTAGACGGTGAAGATCACAATTGAGTAGGTCTCTACTTTACGCAAGTTGATCTAAAAATAGCACCAATCCACAGGTGAAATGGCACTAAAATTAGACAGAGATAGCGCTGATACAGGGTAGTGTTGGTCAAGGTCCTAAAAAGATAGATTTTTTGAGGGCAAATTTGGATTTTTGTTTTGATTGAGATTTGATCAAATGGTTTTCAATGTCTCTTGGCAAGTTGGTTGAGAATAATTAAAGCACATTAACACACAATTATGCACATGAACGCACAATAACCAAGATTTTTGTTTGTGAAATGACGTATGAGTTTGTTAAACAAGCACTTTGCACAACCTAAGGTGAAGATATGACAGTATTTGTTGAATCCCCTAGCTGTGCCTATTCAAAGGAGGTAGCTCCAGGATCTTGGTAGCACCAGCTCCTCCTTACAATTGCACACACTTCTCACGCATACAAAGATCTGGGTTTCTTATAAGGCTTGTCCCTCACCAAAGCTTTAGATTATCCCTACTACCTGAGCTAAGAACCACATGAATCAGGGCCGCTTCAAAGGTTTCCCTTTTGCGTCAACAAATAGAAGGATTTTGGCTTGCTAAACAAAGGTTCGTAGTAAGTGCTTTCATTCAGGTGGTTATACATGCGGCAATGCTACTCTTCATTATGGAGTCTCCCAGCCTCCAAGGGTTACGCCTTGAAGGGTTTTGGGGGAGGTTGGCTGTCGGTATAACTAAACAACACCTGTTGCTTGTGACTTTCATCCCAAACACCTTATTTTATATAGTGGCTTGAAAGAGCTTGGCTTTAGCTTGTTCCCGCTTGGGTCGTTCCCACCTTTCGAAGTGGGGTGGCAGGCCCTCTAAAGATTAACAAAAGCAATACAATCACAAAAATACTTTTGATCCCCAAGTTCATACAAAGATGTGATGGGTGAGCATACATATTCTTTATGATTGCATCACACTAAACATGGTTCATATTAGTTCTTTAGATTTATGTTGGGGGTGATTAATGTAAGTTTTGTGAGAATTTTTTGATTCCCAAGGTCACCAAATGGTGCGAGGGAAGAGCATACACTTTTCACTCCACAAACATAAACTACGAAAACACTTCAAACAACAATTATATTGATTTTCTTGATTATATGCGTGAAGAATGCAGATTGTTGTTCTTTTTAAATCCAATGATTTGATTGATGCAATTTGTGGTTTTTTTTAAAGCCCAAAATTGAAGTGTTTGATAGTTGTTGGCACACAATTTGTAAATTTTAGAACACCAAATTTAAATTTTGGGCACACACACACACAAAGATTTGTTTGTTGTTCAATTTTATTGCACCAAATTAAAATGTTGTGTAACTAGCATGCAAAGGGTTCATTTTTAAATTTCCAATTGAAGTGTTTTTACTAAACTAGATATAAAACCATCTGCAAAAGCTTGTTAGTATCTGCAAAATGATAGTAAAGACATGCAAAAACACTGGTCAGTACCTGCATAGACATCAAAGTTAGTTTCTGAGATAGCGCTAAAACAAAGGTCAGATGGCGCCACTACGGATAGAAAAATGGCAACACTGACAAAAAATAGTCTGAGAACCTAACACCCTATACCGATAGCGCTAATGAAATAGATAGCACCAATATCAGACCCATAAGGCACCAGAACAGAAGATGGTGCTACAAAATTATACAAAAGGTGCTAATAAAACAAATAACGCTAATACAATATACAAAAAGCACTAGTTAAGAAAATAGTGCTAAACGAGGTCTAGTAAAGCATCACTACGCAAGTTGTCAAGAGGTTCATTCACAGTCACTAATAGCGCCAATCTGGGCGGATAGCGTTGATACGGGTCTGAGCACGTCTGACCTGCAAAATGGAGACCTCCTTATGAAAACAGAGTGTTATGCTGCACACACAAGATGTCCCATTAGCACTGTTAGTTTGGATAAATGAAAAACAAGACAAAGGAAAAGCCAAAATGCATGTTTAGACTTTATGAAAATTTTGGCATAACTTCCCCTTGTATTTTCTATTATTCCTGCAAAACAGAGAGCATTTTAAGCATAAAAAATAGCAGGAAGATCGTTAAAAAGGAGACATATGAGTGGAGGTTAAAGTAATAAAAGAAAAAAATGCTTCGCAAGGATGGCGCTAAAACAAAGTATAGCGCCAATATCTGCTAGAGATAGTGCCACTGCGCAGGGTGGATGGTGCTACACCTTCAAAAGCACATAACTCACACCAAAATTTACAAAAATTGATTAGAATCAGACCTTGTGGGTCCCACCGGGCATGCCAATGTAGATTAGGTAAACAAATGAGGTAGAAATACTTAACAAAATGCATAAAACACCAAGTTATACCTTCATTAATGTAGACCCAATCTCATCAAGGGAGAGGAACCTTGCACCCAAAACAAGCTCCTAAGACATGATTATCCCTAGACAAGTGATTCAAATGTGAAATGCTAACTAAATTTGCAACTCACTAAAACTAGCTCAATTGATATTGTGGCATAATAACTTTGCATAAAACTTGGATCCTCAAATGGGTTGAGAGATGTTGTATTTATAGACTTTTGGAAGGGATTTTGATCCAATGGTGGAGATTGATTTGAAAGATCAATGGTGGAGGATAAAAGTGATGTGGAGGGCCTAGATTCAATCTTGAATGAATGGAGGGCTAGGAATAAAAGTGAATCTTTTATTCATTTTGGGAAAAGGGGTTATTAAATGAATATGGGTGGTGAAGGATTATTTTTGAATTAAAGATTCATATGGGGGAATGTAAATGAATTAAAAATTCATTTGGGGATAAGTGGAAATAAATGAGTATGGGTGAGGTAAGGGGTTGTAAGGAAAATTAAATGTGATGTGGGATGTTTTTAAATAAAAAATTGACTTATATGGATTTATTTCAATTTTTTATTTGGAGGATGTGGGGAAAGGTGTTAAACAAGATTTGACCACCCAAATGAGAGGTTAGGATTAATTAAACATAGATTTTATTTAATTAATCTTAGGGCTAGGATGAGGTAGGCTAGGGTAGGCAATTAAATAATAACTATTTAATTGTCTAGGGTAGGGATAGGTCAATTAATAGGCTGAATTAATTAGTTAACATGGTTTTAACTAATAAATTGGATTTAGTGAAAAGGGGGAAATTGATTTAATAAATATTGCATATTTATTAAATCAATTGGCTAGGGTTTGGACTATTGAATTAATGAAATTAATTCAATTGTTGGGATAAAATGATGGAAAATATGGTAATGAACGGATAATTAATTAAATAAAAATTTAATTAATTGGTTAGGAGGGAAATTGACATGTTTAGGGATGTTGGGAGTCGGTTTGATGTTAGAAGAAATTTTTAGGTGTCTACAGGTACCATCAAGAATTTTTTAGTATAGATTGTTAGCGATGATGGTAAAACAGGTGGTTCAGCTGATGAAAGTTTGATATTGTGTGGATGATAGGTCTGGTGGAATGATGTCATCATGGAGATAGCAGTATATGTCTTGGTACCAAGGGGATAGGGGACCAATAATGTTGCAAACTAGCTCAGACTGTGGGAGATCATATGTTGGCATTGCTGATTCTTTAATGAGAAATTGACAATGCTGACTATTTTTCTACATGTCCACAAGAGAACCTATGGTAGCCATCGCATCTATTGTTTTGTTGTTAATTCTAGGAACTTGCTCAAACTAGATTTCAGAGAAGTATTTCTTAAAGTATTCTACCATCTTCTTATAGGGCAGAAGCTTGCCGTCTTTTGTTTTGTACTCATTGTTTACCTATTTCATCACCAATTGGGAGTCATTGTAGACTATTAGTTTCTCTATTATCTATTAGATGGCCATGAGGAGTCTGGTGATGAGTGCTTCATGTTCCACTACATTAGTAGTGCAGGGGAATGTTATCATGTAGGAATTAGGAATGCAATCTCCTTGAGGAGTGACAAACAGGATCCCTACCCCCGATCCACAATGTGTAAATGATCCATCAAAGTATATTATCCATCTTGCTCTAGGTGTGCATGTGAAGATGGATTTATCTGAGAATTCAAAAAGAAGTGGATGTTCTATTGGGATTGATAGATCTGTGAGCTGATCTGCTATGACTTGTCCTTTTATAGCCTTTCTCTCTGTGTATTTAAAGTCAAATTCATTGAGGATCATTATCCACTTAGCCATATGACTCATGCGAGATGCTTTTAACAAAAGGTACTTCAATGGGTCTATTTTTTGATGAGCTTCATTTTGTGGTTAAGTATATAGTGTCATAATTTCTAAGATGAAAAGATGACTGCAAGACATGTCCTTTCAACTGGTGTATAATTAAGCTCATATCCCACTAAGGTACGATTGATGTAATATATGGCTCTTTCTTTCTCGTTATCATCATGTTGTGCTAGCAAGGCCCCTATTGTTGTTTCTATTGCATAGATGTATAATAGGGGTTGTCCTAGTTTTGGTGGCATGGTAACTAGCAATGTCGCAAGGTATTCCTTCAGCTGTTCAAAGGCTTTCTGACAATTTTTATCCCATGTGAATGTCACATATTTTCTAAGGAGATGTTGGAATGGGTGGCATTTGTCAGTAGCTGTACGATGAAGCATCTAATGGATTGGAGCTTTCCTTGTAGGCTAAGGAGTTGCTTCAGATTTTTTGGAGGAGACATTTTAACTATAGCTTGCACCTTCACTGGATCAACTTCTATGCCTCGTTGGGATACAATGTAGCCTAGGAGTTTTCCTAAAGTAAACCCAAAGACACATTTTTTTGGATTGAGACACACCTTATATTCTTCTATTCGATCAAAGATTTTACCTAAGACATCCAAGTGCTCTTCTCTTGTCTTTAATTTTTCCAGTAAGTCATCCACATAGTCTTCCATGATCTTGTGAAACATATCATGGGATATTAGAGTGATTGCCCTTTGATATGTAGCTCCTGTATTTTTAAGCATGAAGGGCATGACTACCTAGTAGTAGCTACCCCATGCACAAATGAATGTGAGTTTATGTTGATCTTATTCAGCTATACTTATTTGATTATATCTTGAAAAACCATCCATGAGAGATAGCATCTCATGTCCAACTTTCAAATCTACTATGATGTCGATATTGGGAAGGGAGAAGTCACCCTTATGGTCCATGCTTTGTTCAAATCTCTGATGTCTGTATATACATAGATGCCCCCAGTGACTTGCTACTGGTACAATATTAGAGACCCATTCAAGATAATCTATGGGTTGAATGAAACTGACATCTAGGAGTTTCTTGAGCTCAACTTTGACTAGAAGTGCTATTTGTGGATTCACTTTTCTAAGTTTCTGCTTGACTAGTCTTACGTCAGGCTGTACTGCCAAGTGATGTCTTACTAGCACAGGATCCAAGCCAGGCATATCGGCATATGTCCATGCAAAATTCTTGCTTCTCTATTTGAAGAATGTTGAAAATTTTGCTTGCTTTGCAGGGTGAGTGAAGTTGCTTGGAAGGCGATTTTAGGTGACTCATTTGTCCCAAGGTTCATCTTGATATGATTGATAAATTTTCCTGGTTCCCACCTTTGGCCTTTTTTCAAACCTAAAGTCTAAGAGTCCTTTGCTAGGGTTTTAGTGTTCAAAATATTGAAAAACTTTTGTCCTAAATTCTAAAACCGTAAACCCTAGAATCTTATACAAGCATCGCATTACCTTTTGTTATATTATGCAGTTGACCGCTTGATATGTGTTTCCAATCACCAAGTTATTACCTTATGTCTAGGGTATCATCCTTTTATCGGCCCCCTCCTTTTAGATCACTGCTTACTCCTTGTGCATAAAATTTTTATCCATATACCTAGGTTTTAGTCGAGCCCCTTAATGAAATTTGTGGCCCCCCTTTACCTAGTGGAACAAATGTTGTTTTAAAAGCATGTGTTGTATTTCTCTCCACTTTGAACCATCTACATTAAGAAGGTCTACATGACATGCTCTAGTTGGTTCCACTATTCCGTAGAGAACATTTCATCAAACAAAGGTCTGACCAAAGAATCACAGAAGAAAGACATGTGGTGGGTGCCAATCTAGTTGTGCAGTGGGGCCCATCAGTGGGTCCCTTAAGAGCCACGTGGTGATTTTACAAACTTTCTGCCATTCCATGGAACACTTTTGAAGGATCCATAGGCCACCGATGGAAGCACAAAAGAGTGACACCTGGCATGAGTTGACATGTCATAAACCTAAGTGTCACAAAGTGGGTGCCATGTGGGATTTTTTTATGACCCTTCTACCATTCCATGGAACATTTAAGTAATGTGCTTTGTAGGACCATGAAACTGCGGAAGGCTACCACATGGCAAACAAATGAGTCAGGTTTTTACAACACTCCTTTTGCTAAATCATGAATATAAGTGAAGTGAAGCATTCTCATTAGTTCGACAGTCCTTGTAAGGTTGAGAAAAATATTGTCAAATCTTTTTGATGAATCAACATCGTCCGATCGATTCTATTGTTTTATAATTGACTACTCACATTCAAAAATTCAAAGAATGAGTAATTGTGAAATCTAGTTCACGTAAGCTAAGAGTAATGGTAGACGAGATGACTCTTAGCCACGGAATTAATGGTTCTTTCTATAAAGGTCCTAATTCAAGTGTTCTATAGAATTATCTAACCATCTAGAGTATCAAAGTAAGAAAATTAGTAGCTGTCCAAGGCTTCTCAATGTCCATTGGAGGTCTGTTAAGTGACAATCCAATAAGTTGTTTATGGCTTGAACCATTGTATCCTCTGCATTTGATTAGTCTTGTGAGGTTGTTGATACTTTGTTATTACTTTCTAAAAGGTTGTTTCGAGTCTGGGTTATCACCACTTGTTCAATTATCCTAATATTTGTCCAAGTTTTAATCTGCATCATTTGCAAGAAAGAACCCTAAAATAGTAGCAGTAACCCTTGTTCCTCAAGCCTAATTTAAAAACTACTCCCCCATGAGCCCAAGTTCCCTCCAATTCTCAAATCCAACCCTTGCATTAAGATCTTTTGGCTCAACTCCCTGATTCTTCTGCCTAGAAGCTTAAGGTTCATAGCCCTAAATCAAATGAAGGGTTAGTTGATAGATACCATGGTTGTAAAGATACAAACCTTCCAGTGATAGGGTAGAATTTATTTTGCCATTGGTGGGGCAAAAGGAATGCTCAATCCCCAATCTCAAATGTATGGATATTGGACTAAGGAAAATTGGTGGTCACTAATGTCTTTGAAGACATTGATTTTCTTCAAGCCATGGCCTCCCAATATGATGAGACTACTAAGGTAATAAGAAGTGCAGGGGGACATCCCTTGGTATAAATTAGTAAGGAATCAATCTTTAAAATCTTTGGACTCAATTTGGCTACTAGTACCTCCATAGACCTTGATGTTTTCAAGAAAAAATACCTACAAGATAAGAGTAGCTATAGAGTGTTGCATCTACCTAGGCATAAAGAAAAGGCTCATAACAATAGATGTATGAAAATCTCACCAAATGAAGCTAAACCCTTCAGATTCAAAACCTTTGAGAATTATTTTGCACTGACATACTATGCATTGTGTCAAGTCTTGGGAGAAAACAAGAATGAAAGAATTCCCATTTCATACACCTACATGGATGCATATATTCAACATGTATTGTTGAATCAACAATTTGATTTTGTGACTTACCTAGCTGACCGCATACATCAAGTGTTAATAGATATCAAGGAAGGGAAAGAAGTAGTGAAATTTTGGTGTTACTCTTTACTGTGTCATATGTTTTTGTATGAGGGAAGACCAAATTGGGACCCAAGATTATTGATTAGTGAGGTTGATGATAAAGGAAACCCACATCCAATCTAGTGTTGGACACATATTTGGGGCAATCATTGTTCCAAGGCCAGTTACATTATTTTTAGAGATTATTTTGTTATCAAAATATTATCTTTGTTGTAGAGAAGTGTGCCTAGAATCCCAGATTATATACTGTAATTTTTTAGGCCTTTGGTAAGAAAACCTTCTATGGGTTTTCAACATAATTGGGGAGATTTCATTCTCCACTCAAGTTGTATTGTCTTATGAGTTTATGGATGCCTGGTGGGTCCTCATATATTGAGAAAATTTGTACCCTTGAGGGTTGGTTTCCTGGAGGTTATTTGGCAACTAGCCAAGTCAGAGAAGGTTCATTTGGAAAATCAAAAGAAAGGTTCTTTCTTCCCTTTCTTGATAGTTTTCTCTAATTTCAAAATGAATAGAGAAGATCTTGACAAATTGAATGATAAGCTGAAGGTGTTTAGAATGGAGCAGGAATGTGCAAGAAATTATGATCCTTAGGGTTTCATAAGTAACATTAGGAGAAGCATAAAAAGATCCTCATTTGCCCACTAGACTTATGACACTAAAGATGTTATCAAAAATACCAGTGATGAAAAGGAAGTTGAGATAAGAAGAGAAAAATGGATAGCATTCTCGAAATATGAGGAGAGAAAAAAGGCTAAAAATGCTTCTTACAAGGGGGCATATGCAAATATTGACCACCCAATTACAAGGATCAAATCAATTCTGGCTAATATTGATGAAATAATTAGGATAGTTGTTTCTAAGGAGAAGAAGCGTAAAATCCAGTTATAGAAGAGAGGCCATCATATCAGCCTATGGGTGATATGAAATTGAAGTACACGTTCAAGAGAAGAGCTAAAAGTGTAGTGATCAAGGAGCAAGTTCAACAGTTTCCCTCACATACTCAGCCTCCCATGTCTTCTCCACTAGTGTAACAAGTGACTCCTCCTATGCAAATGGTAGATTTAGATTCACCTCCTAGGGAATCATCTCCAAAGAGGAGGAAGATTGAACAAACCCCTCTTGTAGATTACCCCATTGAAGAGGAGGAGGAGATGGAAGTAACTGGGGATGATTTAAATCAAGAAATGCCTTCTCCCAAGAGGGGTGAAAATGTGCAACCACCCTTGGATAGGTTGATGAATATTATCACTGAAGGAAGGGATATTTGAGATGATATGAGGGCTGCAGCTTGCCAGAGATTTATGACTAATGACCAGTTCATGAATTCTCAAGAATTTGCTAATTTTTTATGGAGATGCATAAGGGAGGAATATGCCAGAAGGTTGAAAGAAGAAATGGAAAAATCTCCTCAAGAAACTCAAGAGCAAGTGTCCCATAGGATACCAACCCAGATGAGGGCAGAGGCTAAAGACATTACTCCTAAAGAAGGCAGACGAATGGTTAGAGAGAGTGGTATTTTATTGCTCCCTGAATGGGTTATAGCCTCTGTCATTGCCTTGGACACTATTAGAAGGTAGGATAAAGAGGTCTTTTCTTCTGAAGCTGTTGCAACCCTATCTAGTGTAGGTTTTAATCCAAAGTGGGAGACCTTAGCAATTTGGGCTTTAGGCCCTAATATTGATAAGCCATTAGTGGCTGAACCTGATTGATAATTAAGAGGAAGTTTGATTCTTAAAAGTGTGTCTGACACTCCAATGGCTGAGGCAACTACAATGGTAGTGGAGGTTGCAAAATTCAATAAGGCAACCACTGATGCACTCCAGAGGAAGTATGATAAATTACTAAAAGATCACATGCATGTATTGCATGAATACAATAAATTGAAAGTATCAGAAGCTCAATGGAAACAACAACAACATGCATCAACATCATCTCTTCCTTCAGTGGCATTAATAGTAAGAGATGCAGGAGTCATGATCACTAGTAGTTCTGCATCTCCATCACCAAAGCCTGATCTTGAGAAGGAAAATGAAGAATTAAGAGAACAACTTAAAGGTTTTGAGGAAATTTTTGAAGACTCTAGGAAGGATCAACTGGGAGATAATATGCACATTATTTCAATTGTTCTCGGATTAATGATGGGTAAGATTATGGGAAAAATAGAAAATATTCATAATTGCTACTACAAATTATCAATGGAAATAAAGAAAATTGATGAAGGCAAAGAAAAGGCCATGCCCATGTTAAATAGATGGGTCCCAAGGACTTCTTCCCTACTTGGTATGTATAAAAGATCAACCCATGAGCTTGACCCCCCAAGAGAAATCAAGCCAACTTACGCTATTGTAAAAGCAGCTAGGGAGGTACGAGGGTTTGTAAACCAGCTTGAGGAGAAGGAAATAGATATGATTAAAGAGTTTGACAATAACAAAGGAAGATTGATGCCTCAGATCAAAAAGGATGATGGTTAGATCAAACCCTAGCACATATGGCTTTTCTAGTTTGAGGCTATCACTCCAATTCTATCTTTCCTCATATGCAAAGACAACAGAATTGATATTGACCTTTTTAGAAAAAGTGTAAGTAAACTATGGGACTCATGCCAACATGTTGAAGACTTTGTAAGAGATACTAAGTCAATATTAGCCAAATATGATAACAATTATGTACCCTGTGTTAATGAATTCTTAGCTTTCTAGTGGCCTACAAAAGAACAATACAAGGCTTGGGATGATAAATATAATAATTTGCCTGATCTATAGGATTTTAGGTGCCATAACACTTGATATTTTGTTATTAATCATTTGTCTCCTTTTCAAATAAGACTATGCTTCTATGACATCTTTCACTTGTTCAGAATCAGCATAAGGATATCTTCAGTTTCAAATAGAGTATTTTGTCTTGTAGTGGTTTCCTTATTTTATATCTTCATCTATATCACCAGGTATTCCAAACAATTAAAATGCAAAGATGGTAAAGAGAGTGGAAGACGAGTTAACAGAGTTTGTTATGGCATCTTTCTATGCACATCTTCGAAGAAAACTTGATTTGTCGCCGCACATGTAACAACTTCTACTCCTACAAAATATCCACCTCATGATCAGTTATTCTTGTTCTTGTTTGGTAGAATTATGTCAAATGATAATATGACACTTGTCTTTAGGCCTGAAGCTTGTTTGCTCCCTTATTTCTATAAAAGGTAATTTAGGGCCTTAGATAATGATCTTGGAGAATTTTTGTATCATAGTACACATAGTCGTAGACTAGGTTTTCCTATTTTAGGTGTTATTTTAAGAATAGACTTTGATATACTTGCAGCTATTTGTATGACAATACCAGTTCATAAGTTTGAATATATTGTCAAAGTTCAAACAATATTGTCTCCTACAGTTGCATTCTTTATTACATTTGTGAATACAAATTGATTGAGGATCAGTTTTGTTCACCTTCATAGTCTTTCCTATGTAAGAATATCCTTCTTAATAGCTTTTACTCAAAGAGTAAATTTAACGCTTTAAAGATGATATTGAATGTAGTAAATGTATTCAGGGATTCCTAAGTAGAATTAGTTTTGAACTATTCAAGATGTGATAGTATAATACATTATTGTAGTGTTTACATGAGCTGGGAATATACTATTATATTTAGTTTCATTTATATCTATTTTGACATTATGACCTAGGATCTAGGCACCAATCTCTTAGAACTATTGTCTTGATACAGCTCCTTGATCATTCATATTAAAAATCAAAGTAAAGTTCCATTTCTGTCATAAGTTATGAATATTAAATTATCCAAATGTTCTCCTAAAAAGAGTTGTGTTAAAGCTTGAGAATCTAGCCCATTGTTCTACTATATTAGTAATTCTTTAAGCATCTTAGAGAGAACATATCTATTTGAGAATAGTATTTTGAGAGAATAGTAAAAGATATAAAGTAAAATATTGTTAGGATCACCCTCCTAGGTTTTGCAAAGCCTGAAGTGTAGAGGAAAAGGATTAAATCCACTTTTCTTATTCATTGGCCAATCCCTCAAGGCAAATCAACCATTAGAATTAGGTATTCTTTAGATTGCCCTTTTAAGATCAGGTTGGGAATTTAAAACAACCAACATATTGGCAACTCTACTAGGGAACTTTGTTTATAAAGTTTTAAAATTAGTTCAGTAAGTTGTCATGGGTATTTAGATTTTGTATAATTGCATTGTTATTATTATTCCCTAAAAAGAGTGGCAACTCTGATAATCTCCTTACCGGTAGATTAAGAAAGAAAAATAAGATCTATATTTTGAAAGTTGTTTGCATCAAGACATAGCAGTATTTGACCAGAACTTCAACTTTTTATTTGTAACAAATATTATTCAGTGCACTACCATTCTGTTCCCTAATTAGTGGGAGGTGACTCTATTGAAATTTCTACACCAATGAAAAGTTGAGGAAAAACACCAAAGCAAAAAGATGCATGAAAGAAGATCACTATAGAAGGGACATCCCAACAAGCCTATGAATCCAGATCTTACAGGTAAAAAATGGAAGGCTAAGGATTCAAGTGAGTACATTCCCCCTCCCATTGGTGATCTCATTTCTTTTTCAATACCTCTTTTGGGTAACAATTCTAATAATTTGCAAACAAGAGAGGAACAGAGGGAACACATTATTATTTATGTTGGTTGAATGTTCCTGAGGGTCAGGTGGATTCTGATGGGGATGAAATATTCTACGCTAAACCACCCCCTATTTCATAAAATCTAAAAACTTCCCCATAGAATGAATTCCAAACAGTACTTGTGCCAGCTATGCAATCTACTCATGAGTCTATAATTGTAACTCTGTATGTAAGATTATAAATTCTCCTACATTAGAAAAGGATAAATCCACTGGTACCAAGGATTGTCCTATACCCAATGTAGCTTCTAGTTCAAACCAAATAGATGAATAATTAGAAAGGGAAGTTATGGAGTTAAGTCTCAAAGTGGCTAGGATAGAAACTTTAAATAAAAAAGAAGATTTAATTCTAAGATTGCAGGCTATGAATAAACCCAATGCCATTGACAATTGTGGTGCCCCTGATGCATCCACTGCCAATGGGCATTAAATGAGTGACACAGTACCCACTATCCAATAGGATCCTGTGATCCATGTTCTAATGAATGATCCTGTAATGTCTATACCTATAAGCCATTACCAAGTTCCCCCGCATAACTCAAATGCTAGAATGGCTAGACAAAATCTTCACCCTAGGCAAGGAGGAATACAATATCAAAACCCTCCAACAGTGCAAAATGTGGGTCTTCAGTCAAATTTATATTGGCAAGAGACATTGCTATGTTGAATAATTAAGTGTTGTCATTGATGGAAATAAGAAAAGGAACAAGGTTGGAATAAAGATTTTGGTTCGGTAAAGAAGACTTAGTCATTTTGGCTAAGTGTTGGTAGTATATAGAGGTAGCAACAGAAAACTAGTATTTGGATTGGCATTGGCCCGCAGCCAAGTTTTGTGGTTCTAGTATGATGTTCCTAACTCTTAGATGATCTTATATCCAAGTTTCATCTTTTGATTAGTTCTGAAAGTATATCTTCAAATGGCCTAAGTCTGGTAGAACAGAATATAGTGTCAATTAAAGTAGAACACACATTTGTTTTGATCCGCATTCCTCTGGTGTTGTATATCTTGATATGCAGTTTTGAGGTGTTGTAACAC
The DNA here is from genome assembly GCA_027924645.1 of Cunninghamia lanceolata. Lineage (NCBI taxonomy): Eukaryota > Viridiplantae > Streptophyta > Pinopsida > Cupressales > Cupressaceae > Cunninghamia > Cunninghamia lanceolata. Next base: position 1,836,264 of record BSBN01000538.1, read on the forward strand.
TTATATGAAGTGTCTAGATCCAGAGGTGTATGTTCTGAAGTCCACTGGAAAGATAGTTACAAGCTGTTGAGTATTGCTACACTGTTTGACAAAGTTTGATTGTGACAGAGTCTGAGTTCTGATGGTTTGCATTTTACCACTAAAGGATATTTTGTTTTACGGTTCTGAAGGCATGATTTGTGATGTCTGATGAGTCTTTGACATGATTTTGAGCAAGTCCTGTGGTTTACAGTAAAATATGTAGTCTGACAGATGAACTGAATTAGTGGTAGTCTAAGTTAGAGGTCGACATAATAAGTTTGAATTGTATGCGGTAAGTTCTATTGTTTAGAACTTAATCCTAAGTTGTTCAATAGTTGAGACCGACATATGTGGATGCAATTCAAGTGTTGTTTGAGTCCACTAGGAGTTTTAGTAAAGGAATTTGGCCGATAAGCTACTTAAGGTATGAGTGCATGCTTCACTTTATTAGGCCGACTTAATATGAAGAGTTTATGTGTTGAGGATATATATAAGGGATCAAATTCAGTCTTTGGTGGGGGATGCATGTGTGAAACATGTGTGTGTGTGTGTGTGTGTGTGTGTGTGTGTGTGTGTGTGTGTGTGTGTGTGTGTGTGTGTGCGCGCGCGACATATAGAGGAAGGCAACTTTGTGGAAGCATTAAAGAGTAGAAGAAGAGAGATCTTATTCCCATGTACAACTAGAGTGGTGAAACAGAGCAGTCAAAGATGAAGAGTTTTGAGATAATATTTCTATGCTTCATTGGAGCTGCAACCATGCATGTGTAGATGCAATCTGAGCAGTTCAACTTGGCAGTGAGCCATTCTTCCTTCTTCTTTCTTTCTCTGGGTAGTGAGCCTATTTTGGCAGTGATCCTTTCTTGCAGTGAGCATTTCTTTGGGTAGTGAGCCTTCTTGTAATCTGGTATTGTGCTATATTAATATATTGTGAGCTAACACTCACTATGGTTTTTCCATTTTTGGGTTTTCTATATAAAAATCTTGGTTTTCATGTGTTATGTCTTTGTGGTTGTTGTTCGTATGTTTATTGTATTTTCATATTATTAATTTTGGAAAGTGGATTAATAAACTTGTTAAGAAGTGGTTTTGTGGAATACTGATTCACCCCTCCCCTCTCAATATTTCTTACTATCAACAATTGGTATCAGAGCAAGGTTCCTTAGAAGAGGCCTAACCACTTAAGGAAGATCTAGGGTAGTGTAATCATGGCAACAAGAAGATTTGGAAATTATGAAAGCAACAAGGAACTAGAAGACACCCTTATTGATCTTGAAAAATCTGAGGCAGAAATCAGGGAACTAAAAGCTAATATTCAAGAAGTTGATGAATGCATTCTAAAGCTAAGAGAGCAAGTTAGGAAATTCAAAAAGAAAAGCAAGGAGCTAAATGATCAAATAGATGGACATGAAATCCTAAATGGTTTTCAACTGGAAGTTGAAAAGAAGGAAGAAATTAAGAGGCATCTAAATCAAGTTGTTAAGGATAAAGCAAAGGAATGTGAAAAATTGGGCAAAGAAGTGCTACTTCTAAAATTTGATCTAGAAGCAGCCAAGAGTTATGAAGAAAAGTTCAAGATAAGTTCTGCAAAGCTTGATGAGATGATTGCTAGTCAAAAGAGTACTGATGATAAGCAAGGTTTGGGATTTGAGAAAGGAGAAAGTTCAAAATCTGGCCAAGCAAACTTTGAGTTAAGGTAAAACAGAGGGAACCAATTCAAAAATAAAAGAAGACCTAGAAGACCTCCTATCAGGCAACCAAATGCTCAAAGGTATCCATCTTTCAATGGTCACTGTTTTAATTGCAATAAGTTTGGTCATAAGGCTACTCAATGCAGAATTAGAGTAAATTTGAATGTTCCATCATTCTCTGGTCAATGTTTCTACCATAATAAAATTGGTCACAAATCAAATGAATACAAAAATCTAGTAAGGAATGGTTCCTACAATGCAAGGAGTAGTCAATCGTTCAATGGAAAGTGCTTTGCATACAACAAATTTGGACATATGGCTAATCAATGCAGATCAAATCCAATCAATAGAAGGAATCAAAGAAAAAGGAATGTGGTGTGCTACAATTGCAACAAATATGGACATTTTGCAAGATTTTGTAGAAGCAAGAATGTGGAAAGAAACTACCATACTGAAAATAGGAAATCAGAGAAAACGAATGATAAAGGAAAAGAAAAGGTTGATCTGATTGAAACTAAGAAAGAGATGGGCAAGATTTGGATCAAGAAAGATGTGATTGAAGACAAGGATGAATTTGCACTAGCATCTGGTTTAGATACTTCCTTTGGGAAGTGAATTGGGAGCTCTAGCTCAAGGGGAGCAGTGTTGAAAATCCAAAAATCCCTAGCCAGATTGATAGTGCTACAATCTGGCATAAAGATGTGTGGTGGAATCTGATATGGAAGATCTTATGGAAGAAAATCTTGAAGAAAATGAGTTAGTGTGGCACATTGTGGAGCAATTTTGATCGACTGTATCTATCAGAGAAAAGTCAGGCAGCTTTTGACAATGAGCATTTATGACGATTAGGTCAAGTGCGGAGGATAAAGAGAAATTCATTTGCCTTCTAACCCACTTTGCATTCAAGCTATTAGATATCCAAGAGAGATTGAAGCAAGATTTCAAGTGACAACAAAGATTCAAATAACTTAGAGCGAATCAAGACAAGATCAAGGAAACCCTAATCCGGCAGAAGAGGTATTTACAACTTGAAAACCCTGCTATAAAAATTAAGTTATTCTGGGAAAATGTTTACTCCTCACGTAATCGAGATAGGGAAAATGCCTCACCCCAAATTTAAGAAATAATTCTTCAAATCATTGGAAAACGATCCATTAGAGACATTCTCAATCACTCCACATGGGGTTTTGCATATGGAAGATGTCAGAGCATACATTTGTATCAGTCTAGAAGAATATGATCACATGAAGTTAGGAAAACTGTATTTGGACGAATTGACTACTGTGGATATCGTATTGAAAGATGAATACAAAGTTCTAGGAGAAAAGAAATTTGACACCTGGTTGGATTTTCCTGCAATTCCCAGTGATGCATGGGTCAAGCTTATTCTAAGCAGAATTCATGATGAATTTCTATGGCTTGATGAACCCTATATGATAACTAAAGAAGCTATCAAAGCTGTAACCAGTATGAGCTCCTCTGAAAGGGTTCCAAGCATAAAGAAAATGAAGAACAATGTGGTAACAGTAGCTACAAGAGCCAAATTTGATAAGAATGCCCTTACAATAAATGATATTAAGAATCCAGTTGTCAGATTTGCAACAATGATTATTGGATACAAAATATAATTTTCCAACAAGGAAAATTCTGTATCTGTATCAGCTAAATACACAACATATGACATGATAAAAAATGATACAGATTATGACATCTGTGAATTGTTTTAGAGTGAACTAATGGAGAACTTAAAAAGAACAAAAGAAACTAATCATCCTTTCAAATATGGAACATTGATTACATGTTTACTCTTTTACTTCCTGAGAGAGATACCAGGTTTAGGAAATATTGTTTGGCTTGATCACTTACAGAGTTTGGGTAATTCAGATAAGCAAAATGAAATCTTATGGAAATACTTCATAGACTTTCAAAATAAAATGTCATGTAGGTATCATATACCTGAAAATGTGGTGATAAGGTATGAGAAGGATATTGTATTCATGGTGGACAAAGACAAATGCTTCATGGAAGTTGTGGAACCAAGAATTGTATGGGTCCCTGCACTAGGATATGAAGTTGCAGAAGATGTCTTGACTGAATTAGCTAATGCACTACTGAGAAAACCTAATGATTCCAAAGAGGGAAGATTTGGGACATTCTCATAATTATCTTCTAGAATGTTTATGAAACCTGAGGAGTCAGAGAAAACATCAGTTGAACAATCAAGTAAGGCAAAAACCAAATCATGAGGATCAAAGTCCATAGATGTTCTAGTAGAATGGACAACAAGCACTCCATAAAGGAAAGATAAGAGATCTGAAGTGGATAAACCAACATCTAGCCCCAGAAAAAGAATAAGGACCTCATCCATTATAGAAGCCACAATTGAAGTAGAGAAAGAAAAGGGAAAAAGTTACACTTGGTGAAGAAAAAGTGGCAGGAGACACTATTGCAAAATCCTTGGAAAAGCAACAAAGTGCACAAATCATAGATCTACCCAAGTTTCTACAAGAGCCAATAAATCTAAATTCATTGTCTTCGAAACATAAATTTAAATTAGTATCATTTGTCCAAGAAAAGGCACAAGAAGAAATGATGAAAACACACATCCAAGACAATAAGCTCATTACAACAGCATCTGATGTACTGGGAATGTTGATGCCTAAATACTAGGAAGATACATCGTTATCATCAACTGATCAACTAATAGGTATGATAAAATGAGTCAACAAACATTTTGAATCTCTTGAGAAATCTGTAGAAATGAAAGTAAAGCAAGAGTTTAATGAGAAAAGATTGAATGAGTTGAAGGAAATGATAGCTAATGACAAAGCCCAACTAGATAATAGGATAAAAAGAATTCAAAGTGCCATTAAAGAAGCTGGTGACATATATAAATTTTGTTTATCCTGGACGGAAGTCACAAAGAAAGCAGAAGAGAAGATCAAGGATTTGGAGCAAAAACTGATGAACACTTTCAAGGCATTTGATCTAATAGTAGAATCAGTTAGCAGCAAAGAAAGTCAAGTCATCAAATTTTATAATGAATTGAGCAATCTAATAAGTGAGAGGAATCAAATTAGAACTAGAATGTGTTAGCTAAGAGAACTAATCATTCCTAAGTTAGACTCAATGTTTAATCTTGTAGCTGAAGCACAAACAAATTCACATACTGATACACCTTCTGATCCTCACCAAGCAGAGACCATAGTTTCCCTACTTAGTGGTCATATTCAAATCTTGGACAATGCTAAGAAAGGATGGGATGGTGAGCTGGCCCAAATTAAGAACATTTTGAATGACATCCTCCAGCACATGTAAAATAAAGTTGGGGATTGTACTTGTATATATGCGATAGAGTATAGCAAATTTTGTAGTTTTGACAATTTTTTACTCCGGAACCTACACCTTTGCCATTATTGTCAAAGGGGGAGAAGAAGATTAGTGAAAAATGGGCAAACATCTCAGGGGGAGAAGAAATATAGAGTTTAAATAGAAAGGGGGAGCAATCAAGGCAGTCAAGCATTTTTCACTAAGTGTTGCCATCAATGACAAAGGGGGAGATTGTTGGCAAGAGACACTGCTATGTTGAATAATTGAGTGTTGTCATTAATGGAAACAAGAAAAGGAACAATGCTCGAATAGAGATTTTGGTCCGGTAAAGAAGACTTAGTCATTTTGGCTAAGTGTTGGCAGTATATAGAGGCAGCAACAAAAAACCAGTATTTGGATTGGCATTGGTTTGCAGTTGAAGACCAAGTTTTGCAGTTTTGGTATGATGTTCCTAACTCTCAGATGATTTTATATCCAAGGTTTCAGCTTTTGATCAGTTCCGGAAGTATATCTTCAAATGGCCTAAGTCTGGTAGAACAAAATACAATGCCAATTAAAGCAGAACACACATTTGTTTTGATTCGTATTTATCCGGTGTTGTATATTTTGATATACAGTTTTGAGGTGTTGTAAGCACTTATATAAAGTGTCTAAATCTAGAGTTGTATTTTTTGAAGTCCACTGGAAAGATAGTTACAAGCTACTGAGTATCACTACACTGTTTGATAGAGTTTGACTGTGACAGAGTTTGAGTTCTGATGATTTACATTTTGCCACTAAAGGATATTTTGTTTCATGGTTTTGAAGGTATGATTTGTGATGTCTGAGGAGTCTTTGACATGATTTTGAGCAAGTCCTATGGTCCACGATAAAAGATGTAGTCTGATAGATGAACTGAATTAGCGGCAGTCTAAGTTAGAGACTGACATAATAAGTTGAATTGTATGCGGTAAGTTCTATTGTTTAGAACTTAATCCTAAGTTGTTCAATAGTTGAGACTAACATATGTGAATGCAATTCAAGTGTTTTTCAAGTCCGCTAGGAGTTTTGGTAAAGGAATTTAGCTGACAAGCTACTTAAGGTATAGTGCATGCTTCACTTTTTTTGGCCGACCTAATATGAAGAGTTTATGTGTTGCAAATATATATAAGGGATTGAATTTAGTGTTTGGTGGGGGATGTGTGTGTGAAACACACACACACACACACACTTATATATATACATCTATATATATAGATGTATATATATCTTATTCCCATGTAAAAGTAGAGTAGTGAAATAGAGCAGTCAGAGATGAAGAGTTTTGAGATAGTATTTCTGTGCTTCATTGGAGCTGCAACCATGCATGTGTAGATGTAATTTGGCTAGTTCAACTTGGTAGTGAGCCATTCTTCCTTCTTCTTTCTTTCTCTAGGCAGTGAGCCTTTCTTGCAGTGAGAATTTCTTTGGGTAGTGAGCCTTCTTGTAATCTAGTATTGTGCTATATTAATATATTGTGAGCTAACACTCACCATGGTTTTTCCCTTTTTGGGTTTTCCACGTAAAAATCCTAGTGTTCATGTGTTATGTCTTTGTGGTTGCTGTTCCTATGTTTATTCTGCTTTCATATTATTAATTTTGGAAACTAGATTAATAAACTTGTTAAGAAGTGATTTTGTGGAATACCGATTCACTCCCCTCTCAGTATTCCTTACTATCAATAATGTCCAAAACTAGAATATCCCACATCAATAATACTACCGAGTCCCCCATAATCCTCCAGTGAATCTAAATAACTAGGGTGGACAACCTTTAATAAATCTTTTTATTAGGAGACCATTGCAGTTAGCAAGGTACAAATAATTAGATTTTAATGGCATACTGAGTTACCCTAACCCTATAGAAAATGTAGTTAGGAATGTCATCCCAAAGTTTGCTGGGAACAATGTTGTGACTGGTGATGATCATCTGAGGTCATTTTTTAATGGCATTGATGATATTGAGGTTGAGGCAGAGGATGTACTGATGAAGTTGTTCATGCAGTCATTAACAGAAGATGCCAAAGATTGGTATAGAAGCTTACCAGAGGCCAATATTGATTGCTGGATATAATTCAAAAGGATTTTCAAAGAACATTATTGTGACAACATTGATCCATGTGATTTTTTGTAAATGAGTTTACAAATATCCAAAAGGGATAAATGAGTGTGTCCATGATTTTAATGTCAGGTTTCTAAAAGTGTACAATAAAATCCCACCATACTTGAGACTAAATGAGTACATGTGCCTCACGATCTACCAAAATGCATATGCTACCAAGATGGGATATGAACTGAGAAATAGAGAGCCTCAAACTCTTAGAGATTCTTTCAAGGCATCTCTACACATCGAGAACAATAGAAAGGCATCTAGAAAGATTCCTAAGAAGAGTGATTTGAAAATTGCCCCACAAGACAGAGGACAAGGTAGTAAAGATCATGTTACTACTGAATGTGAAAAATTATAGAAAGAAGGCAAATAAATGAAGGTTTCTATGGCTAGAAATGATAAGAGGGTCCAAATGATAGGCCTCCTTTTGTTAGACAGGAGAAAATTCCAAGGTTATTAGATCAACCCTACAAAACTAATTGGCAAAATAGAAATCCAATACCCCCTAATAATAGTGGAGGTTTGTCTAAGGAAACCCCTAATCCTCTAAGGAAAGGAGTGCATGTCATGGATGAAAATCTGTGGTGTCTATTGTACCAGGCTTGTCACTCTTTTGCTTGTTGTGTTGTAGAATTGTCTCTGATTGATAATGCAATTACCTGTGATGAATATAATGAGGGGGAAGATTATGAAGATTATGATAGAGGAATTAGATGGAATAAATATTAGGAATATTTATTTAGATAGAGTTCTGTCATTTTTAGGCGTATATAAGAGCCATAATATAAATATGATTTTTGACCATGAGTGTATTGTGGGATATTATGTTACTTTTGATAATGAGGATTCAGAGGATGAGGTTACAATAGAAAGGGGAGAGCTGAATAAGAAACATTCTATCCCAAACATAAATGAGGATGGTAAATTTGTTCTTCAGCTAAATATTAATGATTCTAATATCTGCTCAAGAAGACCCTATGATGAGGAAATAAAAGCCCTGATTGCATCTAAGATTGCTCAAGTTAAGAGTGAATACAACTTGAGAAGCAAGAAAACTCAGGGAGAATGTAGTAAAATGGGAAATGCAAGAAGCATTTTCATTAAACAAAAATAGAACATCCCAAGAAAGATGTGGGAGTTCAGGGTAAGTCCAAGTAAGTTGTGGGAAAACATAATCCACATCCTAGGGAAAAAATACCAGTTGAGAAAGATAGTGCTAATAAAGTCCCTATGGAAGAAAAGTTTGGCAAAAGTAACACACCTCAGGCCCCAATAGTAAATACTGATGCAACTTGTACTAATATATTACCTAGATATGTCTCATTGGCATTGGCCCATGTATCCAGTCAGCTTAGGGTGACAGTTCCCTTGTTAAAGATGATGAGGATACCAGAACATAAAAATAGAGTTGTGGCTGCGATAAATGATGCAGTTCCAAGTGTGCCAGGGGTGACAGGTGAATGTAGTAATCAATCTGAAGAAAAGAAAATACTATCTAAAGATGTTAAGAAGTGGAGTGCTAAGACATCAAAGATCTATCTAGGAACCACTCTGCAAAAATGCCCTTCTTAGGTAGATCCTTTCTTTGTCACTCTAATGATAAAGGAAAGATTTGTAAAAAACTATATGATTGACTCAGGGGCCTAAGCTAACATAATGCCACTTGTAGTCATGAAAATATTGGGCTTTGAAGTCACTAAGGCCTATGGGAAGTGCTTTGCTATGGATTCCAGGGAAGTCCCTATCATTGGAATTATTAAGGACATCAGTTTTAGGCTTGCAACTTTCCCACTCAAAGAGTACAAGATGAATATCACTGTGGTGGATATTCGTCCCATGTATGGGATGCTGTTATCTAGAAAATGGGCCTCCACTATGGGTGGTAGCATCTAGATGAATTCATCCTATGCCATGATTCCCATGGATGGTGAAGAGGTAAGGCTCGATAGGGAGAAGTCTCCCTAAATAATAGATGGTATTAGTGAGAATGATGATCAGATATGTTTCCTTGATGTTGCCATGGATAATTTTAAAATTGAGGAAATTGAAAGTGATCAGAATAAACCTTCAAACCACAACCCTGAATCATCCCCTGATGATGATGGCTTATGGTTTATGTTGTTTGATAGAGCCTATTCCAAAGAAGGTTCTGGAGCAGGAGTGGTGCTCATTCCCCTTCAGAGAAGACATTCAGATCATCTTTTAAATTGGGTTTTGAATGCACCAATAATGTAGAGAAGACTTGTTCCAACATGAAATCCTATTGAACCCTGATGCAAAACCCTTTAGGAGAAAGAAAAGACCCATAAATCCCACCCTAAGGCCAAAACTTGAGTGAGGGAGGAATAATCAAGCCTATTAGGCACTCAACTTGGGTATCCAACCTTGTTCCTGTCAGGAAGACTTGAATGGAGACATTAGACTCCATGTGGACTTTAGGAACCTAAACATGGCATCATTGAAGGATAATTATCCTTTGCCAAATATGGAAGCCATGTTACAAAAGGTAACTAGTTGTGAACTCCTGTCAATGATGGATAGCTTTTTTGGATATAACCAAGTGATGGTGAAAGAGTCTGAGCAATACAAAACTGCATTTACTACTCCCTAGGGCACTTATGTATACATCAGAATGCTTTTTGGGTTGACCAATGCAGGAGCTACATTCCAGCAAGCTATGGATGTAGCTTTTTCTGATCTTATAAATGTAATAATGGTGGTTTATCAAAATGATTTGACTACCTACTTGAAGAAGGAACAGGATCACTATTCCCATTTGGAGAAGATTTTTGAGAGATTTATAAAATTTGGTATATCCTTGAACCCCAAGAAATGTGTATTTAGGGTAACAGAAGGGAAAATTTTAGGCCATATTGTGTCTAAAGAAGGAATCAGGATTGACCTTGAAAGAGTTGTTGCTATTGAGAGGAAATCAATACCCAAGAGTATCAAGGGGATTCAGTCTTTCTTCAAGCAAGTAAACTTCCTAAGGATATTTGTCACCAATTTTGCAAAGACCACCAGACCAACCTCCAAAATGATAAAAAAGGGGAGGATATCGCATGGAATGATGAGCCAGTCAATGCTTTCAAAAATATTAAAGGAGCTATAAAGGAGGCCCCTATGTTGAAATCCCTTGATTTTTCTAAACCATTCCAGTTGTTTTCCTTTGCTTCCTATCACACTATAGTAGCTATTTTGCTATAGAAGAATGATGAAGGTTATGAACAACCTATTTCTTTCTTTAGAAAATCTCTCCATGCCGCTGAGCTAAAGTATGACATAACTGAGAAGCAAGCTTATGCTTTCGTGAAATCTGTCAAGAATTTCAAACCTTATTTGGTAGGTGCTACTATTGTTGCATATGTCCCTACAACTGTTGTTGAGGATGTCTTCACTTAACAAGAGGTAACTGGGAGAAGGTACAAATGGATCAATAGGATCCAAGAGTTTGATATTGACATCTAGATCAATAAGTTAGTGAGAGGACAAGGATTAGCTATGTTAATGGATGAAACAAACTTAGAAGCCAACCAAATAAATAGTGTTGAAGTTAAGGAAGATGTCTTTGATTGTGATATGAAGGAGTCTAAATGGTATAAAGATGTTGTTCACTACTTACAAAAGATGTCTTGTCTTGAAGGAATGACTGAAAATAAGAAGAGGACATTGAAGTTACAATCTATAAGGTATGTAATCATTGACAATGAGCTTTGATGGAGAAATTTGGAAGGCATTTTGCTTAAATGTGTAAGTAATGAGTAGGCACCAGAGACTTAAAAAAATGCACCAGGGTGTGTGTGTAGGCCACTACATGGCTAAGACAATAGCCCATAAAGACTTAAGGGTTGGATTTTGGTGGCCCATGGTTTTTAAGGATGCTCATAAGATGGTTAGAAGTTTTGACACTTGCTAGAGATTTTCAGGAAAATTAAAATTTTCTAGAAATCTGCCTCTCAGACCAATGACAATAGAGGCTCCTTTTCAACAATGGGGAATATATTTCATAGGAGAAATAAATAAAAATCAAGTGGAGGACATAGTTGGATCTTAGTTGCTACTGACTATTTAACTAAGTGGGTTGAAGCCATTCCCACCAAAAAGAGCAACTAGCAAGGTTGTGATTGACTTTTTAATGAATAATGTCTTGACCAGATTTGGAGTGCCTGAAAAGATTATATTAGATAATGCAATGTGTTTTAGGTCAAAAGAGTTCACAACTTTTTGCAACCAATATGGGATATTGATTTCTTACTCTTCCCCATATCATCTTCAAGGAAATGGGCAGGCTGAATCAAGTAACAAGAGTTTGATGAAGATTGTTAAAAAAATTATTGAAAAGAACAAGAGGGCATGGGATTATAAACTAAAGCTTACTGTATGGTTTGATAGGGTAACTATAAAGAAGGCTATTGGGCAAACATTATTTGATCTGGTATATAACTTAGATGCAAGGATGCCTATCAATAACCTATTGCCTTTCTACAAATTTATCTAGAAACATAATGATGATATTTCAGATGCAATGCATCATAGGATTATTCAAGTAACTCAGCAAGATGAAACAAGAAGGTTGGCACAACAGAGAAATATCAAAATTCAATAGAAAGTCAAACATCTACATGACAAAAGGGCTTCTGAAAGAAAGTTTTAGGTTAGAGATATGGAATTATTATTGAATGCAAGGGCTCAAGAGAAAGGAAAGCATGGCATGTTTGATGCCCTTTGGCTCAGACCATATCTACTCAGTAACACACATGGAAAAAACTCTTATTTCCTACAAGATTTGACTGGAGAACTTCTTGAATTGCTAATGCATGGATAGTTCTTGAAGCCATACTTTTCATAAGGTATGGTTCTTTTCCATGCATACTATATTTTATATAGTTAGGTTCCCTGCTTTAGTCTTGCTATTTGGTTTGCTTTTTTGTTGTGTTCTATGGTCTACTTCTCCAGAGGTCTTCTGTGATCTCACTTTGTTCTGATAGAACAAATGTCCCCAACTAGAGCCTCATAGGACTCTGATAAATTTTCTAGTTCCTTCCTTTGGCCTTGTTTCAAACCTAAAGTTTGAGAGTCCTTTGATAGGGTTTTAGTGTTCAAAATATTGAAAAAACTCTTATCCTAATGTCTAAAACACTAAACCCTATAATCTTATACAAGTGTTGAATTACCTTTTGTTATATTTTGCAGTTGACCGCTTGTCATCCATTGCTAGTCACCAAGTTATTACCTTATGTATAGGGTATCATCCTTTTACCACCTCCCTCCTTTTGGATCACTTCTTACTCCATGTGCATAAAATTTTTATCCATATGCTTAGGTTTTAGTCGAGCCCCTTAATGAGATTTGTGGCCCTCCTTTACCTAGTGGAACGAATGTTGTTTTAAAAGCATGTGTTTTAGTTCTCCCTGGTTTGATCCATTAGCATTAAGGTCTATGTGGCATGCTCTGGTTGGTTTCGTTGTTCCATAGAGAATATTTCATCAATCGAAGGTCCGACTGTGGAATCATGGAAGAAAGACATGTGGCAGGTCCCAATCTAGTTGTGTAGCAGGGCCCATTGGTGGGTCCCTTAAGATCCATGTGGTGAGTTTACAAACTTTCTGCCATTTCATGGAACACTTTTGAAGAATCCACAGACCACCTACGGAAGTGTGGAAGAGTGACACTTGGCACAAGTTGACATGTCATAAACCTGAGTGTCACAAAGCGAGTGCCATGTAGGAAGTTTTATGGCCCTTTCGCCCACTAGTAGAATTTGGCAAATAAATGACTAAGTGACTAAAAATTTTAGTCACAACAACTAAAAATGACTAAATTCTACTAATTTTTTGCAACTCAGCTATAAATGAGTAAATAAATGACTAATTTGGTTGTTGACTAAAAAATTATTTAGTCACAGAAATAAAAATGACTAAATAGTTAGGTATGCAAATACAAATTAGACAAAATAAAAAAAAAATTAGGAAATTATTGGTAGGATGTATTTGGTACGATTCATTATTCGCGTTCATTGAATTCCTAGCTTTGTTAGTTGGTTACTTGCAGCTGCTTCGCACTGAGGCATTTTGAGTTATAGCAACTACTTGCATGGATGATAAAGATTGTTTGGAGAGGACCTAGAGACTTCTGAAAGGCAGACAAGGAATTTGGAGTTTGCTACAATGAATTTGAGGTTAGTGAGGCCCTCTGTAGCAAATTTAGAGGTAATTTGAAACCCTCATTACATTTATAAACACAAAATCTATAGATTTGTGATTGGCAACTTACAGTAGTTACAATCTACTACTCTTAATAGTATTCTTTTATAATCTTTCCATTGTTCTGCTTCATAATGTGTTTGAGATAAATATAATAAAATTTGGGTATCAGTGCCAAAATAGAATTTCCTCAAACAATTTTGATACATTTTCAGTACAAGCACAAATTGTCCTTATGTAAAACATGTGCTAGATTTACCCACACATTAGGCATATGAACAAAGATGTTTCCTACTAGAACTTCTTGTACCTGTGTAAAAATTTTCTTTGCAATATCAAATTGACCCCTTTTAGCTAACACAATGGTTGTCCCATTTGCAACATAAACATTTCCTAGTCTCTGTGCCAACACTTTACAATACAGTTCTCTAGCCTTCTCAAGATGTTGTGCCTCCACCTTTGGATCCCTCCTCTCATTGTGAAAAGTTGCAAAATAATTCCAATTTCCAAGTGAAATGTCAACATAAGAGTTCTTTGCATCTGATTCACTTTGTGCAGCTTTAATTGTTTCTTTTGTTTTAAGTCAGTCATCTTTTTTCAGTTCCATTTTTCTAAGCATAGATAAAGCATTTGATGAGTTTTTATTTACCTTAAGTTCATCCCCAATCAATTCTAGGCTTAGTTGGATCTCATTTTGAGCCTAAGCCATGGCTGCAAGATGTAGATATGCATCCACATAATCAGGAAACTTGAACAATATTACCTTGTATAAAAGATTTTCTTTTTCAGTATCATGTAGCTATTCAAACAACCTAGAAAGATTAAATAGTGTTGTGACTTTATCCCATGGTAGCTCAAGTGAAACACCACCTTCTTCTAGTTGTTGGAAGAATTCCATATCCTTAAAGCACACAGAAAAAACTACAAAATTGGCATTGGGGCTTTTATTTATGATTTCAACCCAAATGCCATTTCCTAATGCCTCCATAAAAGTTTGTTGAGCCAACTCTAGTTCTTCATGCTCAACATGAAGAACCCCAATGTTATTTAACAATTCAATGGGTACTTTTCTCTGCTCTTCTTCAGAAGAGACTCTGTTGTCTTAAGAGAATCTAAGGCTGCACTAGGGTCTGACGATATTAATAACTCACCCATCTTGATAAATGCATGGGCAAAATGTGGATCTATGCAAGTTGCCTTTCTCAAAATTTCCAAAGCCTTCTCTGCCTGCCCTTGTTGAGCATAGAAATGGCCTATAGCTTTTAAGCTCTCACAGTTCTTAGGGTGGACCTCCAGAACCTTTTCAAAATTTGAGAGAGAACTCTTAAGATCTCCTAGCTTCAATTGAACCTGTCCACAAAATCCTATGGCCTCTGGTTTTCCTTGACTGTAGTAGTGGCCAGTGGTGTCATAATCACCTTTACTATGATAAGATTGTGCAAGATTATAATATGAATGAGATTTCATGAGAGGGTGGTTAGTTGAAACAAGACCTATCTCAGTAAACTGTTCCACAAGAAAATGTTGCCCTATGAAGAATTTGCTAAATGATTCAATGCTATTGCATAGTACGGGTATAATTCAAAGGCTCTACACATCTTTTCCATTCCTTCATGAACAATACCTTTTTCACTAACTATGAGAATCCTACAAGTAAAAAATGCACAAAACTGACCACAAAGATTTATGTAGAGGTAGAACATCATTTCCTAATGCCTCCATAAAAGTTTGTTGAGCCAACTCTAGTTCATCACGCTCAAAATGAAGAACCCCAATGTTGTTTAACAATTTAATGGATACTTCTTCTCTTCTCTTCTTCAGAAGAGACTTTGGCATCTTAGGAGAATCTAAGGCTACGATGGGGTCTGATGATATTAACAACTCACCCATCTTAATAAATGCATGGGCATAACGTGGTGTAGACACCCAAAATTGACTCATTATCATTAGCATTCAAACATTGCATTACACACATATGCATTTGTCTAACACACTTGAGCAATATTCCTAACACATCTATTTCTTCTATTAATTAAATAAATTTATATTTATTTAATTAATTCATTAGCTATTTCTTCTAAGCAATAATTAAACAATCTTTAATTATTTAATTATCTTCATTCTATCTATTTTTAATTAAATAAATTTTATTTATTTAATTAAAGATTCCTTTCATAAACCCACTTTCCAATTAATTAAATAAATTTTATTTATTTAATTAATTTATCTTATCATTTATCTCATGACCCAACATGTGTGCCTCTTTCATTTAAAAAGATAAGTGGTACTACATCCTTTTATTTAATATCTTTCACATGTAGTACTTTTTATGTACTCAAGCACACATGAGCCCTATCTTCCCTCCACTTGTCATCTTCACATTCACATATGTCTATCCTTCAATCTTAGCCATTCACATAGCCACCGAATCTCCACCGTTGATTGATTTTGGTTGAATTCTATATAAACACCCTCTCATTCCATACTACATCTATCCAGCATTCATATAATGCCTACATTATCATCTTGAGCATATTGAGCACTTGAACATCCATATCATCCATTGAGCTTATTATCATTATCATCCATCCATCACGGCAGCTTTTATCTTCATAATTGTTCATTGTTGAAGAAGCAATCCACATCATAAACAAGGAATCACACAATCTAGGTGATATTGTGCTTGAATTGCATGCTTTTGGTTTCATTTGGATTAGATTCTTTGATGATGGTAGGGTTAGGTTTTCATGGCTATGCTTAATCTTATTAACCTGATTTTTTACCTATCACATTTTGGCATGCCCGGTGGGACTCACGTCCTTGATTAACTTTATTGTTTGAAGTTATTTTTATGAAGATCAGATTTTCCAAGCGCTTACGGCAAATTCCAATCGCTTTTGAGCAAAAAACCGTCATTGTCTGCATACCTGCGTCGCTTCTGAACTAAAATCTGCCACCTGTAGCATTTTCTAGATCGCTTTTATACTAACAGTGATCACTTTTTGTTTGTTCTACATCACTTTTATACTAATAGTGGTCACTTTTGCATTTAGTTGAATTGCTTTTAATCTGACAGTGATCACTTTTAGCTAACCACATCGCTTATTGCAGAACTAGGGTTTTTGTTGTATACTATTTTCTTTTGCAGATCTAGGTCGCTTATGAGCCATAACCAGTCACTTCATGCTTTTTCGCATTGCTTGTGATCATTAGAAATTTGTATCTAGCACTCTCGGTATCACTTATGACTTGTAAGATTCTGCCTATGATAGAATAGAGATCACTTTTGACTGACAATAGATCACCTCTGGTAAACTATGTCACTTTCAGTCTGTATCATTTGTAGTTTGTTTTTCTTGGCTACTAATTGGGTATTTGTGCAGCATCTTATTGATTGTCTAAGAAAAGGAGGTTATCAAACTACTAACATATCTATTACAGTTTCAATCGGTCCAAGACTTGTGGTTTTTCACTACATTAGGAACATTTGGGCTTGGTACTTAAAATGAATCATTGCTTGCTCCGTGCTTGATTTATCTTTTTTTGATTGCTTGCATGTGATTGATTGTAACCCAAATTTAATAACAAAAGTATCCTCTCCCCTTGCCTATCAAATGGATCTTAGGTGTATGAGAACTTGTTATTATCTTTAAAGTTCCTGCCTTCCCGGTGTGAGAAGGGATACAACCCAAGCAGTAATGGGCTAAAGCCAAGTCCTTCCGAACTGCTATATAAGAAAAGTGTTTGTGTCGAAAGCCACAAACAAAAGGTGTTGTTGTGTTATACCGATATCCAACCTCCCCCAAAACCCTCCAAGGCGTAACCCTTGAAGGCTGGGAGACTCCATAACAGAGAGTAGCGCTGCAGCATGTATAGCCACCCGAACAGATGCCCTTATTAGCAACTTTGTGTAGTAGCTAAAAACCCTCTATTTGTTGATGCAAAAGGTGGGACCTTTGAAGCCGCCCCGATTCACATGGTTCTTAGAAGAGATAATAGGGACAATCCTAAGGTTTGGTGAGGGACAGGCCTTACAGGAAACCCAGATCTTGGTATGCGTGAGAAGTGTGTGCTGTGGAGGGGAGCTGGCACTACCAAGATCCTGAAGCTATCCGCTTTGAATAAGCATGGCCAGGGGATTCACCAAATACAGTCCTTTCCTAGCCTAGGTTGTACAAGTTTGTGATTGTTGTGAGTGTGATTGACTGTAGTTATTGTTTTCTTGTCAAAAATCACAAATCAAACATCTCTGATAGACACAGTCACTTTTAAGCCTAAATTGCCCACATATAGACAACAGAATCACTTTTAAACACCAGTTAACCACTTTTTTGCCTGAACATAATTGCTTTTAAACCACAGTTAGCTTGAATAGAGTCTCTTTTAAACAACATTTAGCCACTTTCTATTTAAATCAGTTCACCTTTAAACAACAGTTTGTCTCCTTTGGTCTAACCTGCGTCACTTCCAATCAGCCATAAATCACTTTTGAGCCAACAATTATCACCTGTGAAAAATTAGATTGCCTCTGGTTAACACTGTAACCTGCTGTTAGAACCTAAACCAGTTTGCATCCTTTAGTCTTTTCTGAGTCATATAGGAGCTATCACTTGTCGCCTGTGGTCTAATACCAGAAAAATCTTAGTGACTCAGTCGAATTAGCCACAAATCTAGCTTGCCCTGCTTCAGCATTAGCTTTCAGACTTGGCTTTAGTCATTAGCAAATACCTAAACTTTGTCTCCTATTTTGAGCTTACGAACCAATCACGTTTCATGAGCTTTTCATCTTTTTGGGATCCCAAACCAGTAAACCAAACATCAAACCAATCATTTTGATCCATTAGCAAAACATTAGCTTCAGCTTCAACAAACATCAGCAACATAGCAACCTTTAGCAAACAACTTTTCCCTTGAGTGTGTGAGCTATTCTCTAGGGAAAACCAGCCAACAACAAATCAACCAAGCAAATCAAATCAACCAAACAAACCAACAACCAACCAACCAGCAAACTATCACCTTTCTTTTGGGTCTCAAAACTTTGACAAGCTAAACTTCAGTCTTCAACATCAACATCATGCCTCAAACTAGGAGTCAATATAGAGCTGAAATGGAAGCCAAATTGCAAGCTGAAATGGAAGCTAAACTGCAAGTTGACATGGGAACTAAGATGCAACAATCTAGATCAACACCCCTTAAAGATGCAACTCAATTCACAACTGGTATGCCTCCTCATATGTTTACGCCTCGTGGGTATACCATTGGAGAGTCATCTTCACAACAAGTGCAACCTCAAACATTTTTTGAGACTTTTGAAGAACAATCCCAAGAAGACTTATCAGAATTTTAGGACACCCATGTGTGGGATCAAGTTGAGAGACTTGTTTTATCTGAGCCTAATCACTACTTCTTGCAACTTGTTCACATGGGTGCTAAATTACCAAGAGATTTTGACATATTTGCTATTAGAGAGCACGATCCAAACACTCCTGGTGTTGTTGCAAAGGGACCATCCACTATAATCACACCATCCCCTGCCATATCACAAGCTCTAAGTTCTTCCACCACATCTCTCTCATTGCCTATTGTTACTTCATTTGATCCACCACGCTCGGAGCACACTCTAGAACCATTGATAATACTAACCAATGTGCTTCCTCTCATGTCACAAAATCTGAACATTCCACCTTTCCATGTTCCTCAACATACACCTCCTCCTACCATGACCATTTCCATGCCTCAAGTAACACAAGCTGTCCATGTGGCCCAAGCACAAATGCTCCAAATATCACAAGCTATCCCCATATCCCATAGTGTGCAATCCTCCCAAACTATCCCAACAATGCCAATAGTCCAAGATTCATGACCATCACAACCTACCATATCCCATATGAATACCACATCTCATATGCCAACTGCTAATATGCTTTCCACCATCTCCACTAATCCCTCCATTACACCATATAATCCCAATGTTAGTCTTATTGATATGGGTGACCCTCCTATCATTTCTTAAGCCAATCCTAGCTCTACGGTCACTTATGTTGAGCAACTTACATCCATTCTGTCATATTCTTCCAATCCTTCACACACCATCAATCCATCTTATGCTATCCAAGGCTTGCCTATTATCACCCAACACATGATGCATCTTAATCCTCATGTTGTCCAAAATACAAACCCAAGTATCCATCCTTCTTTCACAGCTACCAATCCTTCCATCACTTACCATGCCACAAATCCAACTCTAACTTCCCAACCATCAACTAGTGTTAATCCATCTTCCACTTCGCATGTGATGCAAAATCTTGGTGCCCATTCATCACAATATATCCAACCACCGCTTGTGCCTCAAGGACAGCAATCCTCAACCACATATGTGCCACATCTCAATCCTTTGACATACATTGTGAGCACGCAACCTCAACAAATGGTGATGGCTTGATATATCCCACAATAGCAATTGCAATATACATCATACCATGTTTCACCCCCTTTGCAACAACAACAATTATCTTCAGTGGATGTTCAACAAATGATCAACCAAGTGGTAGGACAAGGCAAGAAGACATTTTCTCTAGAAAACATATGCGCTTATTCATTTGACAAGTCTCTTCATATGACACCTTTTCCACCACACTTCAAAATTCCACAATTTGACAAGTACAAAGGAAAAGGAAATCCGGAAGACCATCTTAGAGCATTCTTTGTGGCATGTCTTGATGTTGCTTATGATGATACATATCTTTTGAGACTATTCCCTCGAAGCTTAGCAGGACAAGCTCTTGAATGGTTCTCTCATTTACCTCGAGGAATTAAGTGTTTGTCAGAGTTAGCCAATAAGTTTCGATCACACTTTGCTTTTAACATTGACCATGAGGTAAACATGAATGACCTTGTCAACAATAAACAACGTAATGGTAAAGGTTTTTCTTCATTCCCTCAATGATGGCGTAATATGGCTAGCAAACTATCATGGGAAATTCTTGAGAAACAACAGCTCGATATCTTTGTTCAAAATATTCATCTCGAGTTGTCATTCCAATTACAATTGCAAAGTTCTAGCACCTTTGATGAACTTGTTTCCAAAGGAACCATCATTGAATGAGCTTTAATTGCTAAAGGAACTATCAAGATCTTTCATGATAACAAAGACTATCCTCAAAACTCCAACGATAAGTCTCACTTTTGGAACAAAAATAAGAATGTTGTCAATGATGGTGTTGTGGATGCAAAGAACATACAAACTATGAAAGCTCCCATCAACATCCAAGATGCTCCTACAACAACACAACCTTTTCAATGAATGCGACAATGACAAACTTCCAATCCACGTCGACAATTTACACCATTAGCAGAACCTATGGAGGTTGTCTTTCGAAAGCTTCTCTAAGCGGGTGATATTATCTTACCGAATGCACCACCCAATGGTGAACCACTCTTCAAAGCTCCTTGGTACAAATAAAATGAGTATTGCGATTTCCATAGGGTCAAAGGACACAAAACAAATGGTTGTATGCGCTTAAAACATGCCATCCAAGATTGCATCAATCAAGGTTTAATCAAAATTACTCCAACAACTCAATCTGCACAACAATCAACATCAAACTATGATCTAGAAGTTTTCAAGAATCCACTTCCATCTCATGATAAGACAAGTAACCCTTATGCTGGGAATGCCATTCAGTACAACTATGAATCATCTACTATTGGCCGCATTGACCATGCTCGCATTTCTACCATTACTATCCAAGGCAAAGCACCTGATTGCGTTGTAACCACTTGAAGAGGCCAAGTTACCATTCCAGGAGCACCTATTCATCCTCCTCAACCATTCTCTAACTATAATATCTTGGATCACCTTGGCAAAACACTCGCGCACATATCCATTCTTGAGTTGCTTCGCATATCCCCTGCTCACAAAGCTATCCTTGACAAATCCTTAAAAGAATCTTCGGTGCCCAATGATATTGATATCACACAATTCCAATCTATGGTCGCTAGCATTGCAACCCCTTGTCATTTAACCTTTTCTGACAAAGATCTTCAGCCTTCCATTCATCCTTCCCATAATGAAGCCCTCCACATTGAAGTGTTTGTTAAACAACACTGTATCAAATGAATCTTGGTAGATGGTGGAGCTGGTCTTAACATATTTTCTTTGAAATTGATCAAACCACTAGGATATTCTGAGAAGGATGTTGACACCTCCAAGGTTATTACTATTAGAGCATATGATGATGCCGAGCGAGATACTGAAGGGATTGTTTTCTTGCCTATTCAAGTGGGGCCGATCACTATAGAAACCCATTGTCAAGTCCTTGATATTGATCTTCCTTATAATATCATCCTTGGTCGTCCATGGATACATGCCCTCAAGGTAGTTCCTTCCACATACCATCAATGTCTTAAATTTCCACACAACAATGTTGAGGTTACTATCCAATTTGATCCCAATCCATTTGAATTTTGTCATGCCTTTCAAGCTAAATATCAGAGTTTGAACCATATTCCTATCAACACCGAAGCATATCCATCTTCATCCTATGTAGATCCATGTGACCTACTCAAGCCATCATCTAGCAAAACTGCTTCCAATCTCCGTATCAAGTACACTGAACATGGCCCTGGTGAATACACACTGCAAGACTCTTGTTGTGTAGGCACCCTTCCATTATCTCCTAAATCCTATGGTAAACCTTCTATAGCCAAACCAACTTTAGCCCCGCTATCATCAAAGCTCCACCTACAGTATTCCTTAAAGGTGGATTCCTGGATGACAAAGACATTGATGATATAGACTCTTGGATATTCTTTGATGAAAACGACCATGTCCAACTGGAAGTGGAGAGATACAACAATGGGTTCCACATCATAAAAAACATGGGCTCAAAGGGACATGGTGGATTGGGATCATAGGAACAAGGACCTATTGAACCCATCATTGTGTCTAAGAAGTTTAATAAGCAAGGCCTTGGTTATCAGCCAGAGGTACCACGACCCAAAGACATTAAGTGTATTTTCGATATTGACGCCAAACCTTCCTCAGTATGAGAGACTTCTAATTTGGATACTACCAATGACTCCCCCCTTCATATTACTGACCTTTTCCAAGATACTCCATTTTCATGATTTCCACAACCTCCTCTAGCCGCAACCATTCCTCCATTTCCCTTTCAGTCGTATATCTTGACCTCGTCGATTGGCACCAACAGGGGGCACCGATGTTAGATACATTTGAAAATGATGAAGCTATTGCAGAATTCATGGGCTTATGACAAGGTATTCCATTGGGTGATCACAAAGCAAGTTTCATGATGGATCTACCTAAACTAGCATATTTTGGTGGAAGTATCAAATCCTTCAGTCGCAAAAGTGAAATAAACAAAATCAAACAAAATAGGTCATTAGGTGAAAACCAAAAGGCGCCTCTTGACCATGAAAAAGTAAAAATAAAGGATGTATCCAAAGGTGAAAACCTCTCCAAGGTGCCTAAGGATGGGGGATTTGATCTTCCTATTGCCATTGATTATCATGAGAAATCAACAGTGCTAGTTAAACAATCACAAGACATGAACTTGGTTACAGAGTAGAATCCAAAGATCACTTTTTTGGCAGCATCACTATCAGAGCAAGAAAGAAGAAACTTCACAGCATTTTTTATGAAAAGAGCTATAAATTTTGCATGGACTTATGCTGACATGCTAAGTCTAGATCCATCACTTGTGGTACATCATCTAGCAGTATCTCCTAATGCAAAACCCGTTAAACAAAAATTGTGCAAAATGCATCCATAGGTAGCTTTATTAGTCAAGGCAGAGATTTAGAAACTATTAGAAGCAAAGTCCATAAAGCCTATTGATTATCCAGAATGGGTTTCAAATTTTGTACATGTAGCAAAACCTGATGGACAAGTTCGTTGTTGCACAGACTTTAGCAATCTTAATAAAGCATGTCCTAAGGCTGACTTTCCATTACCAAGCATAGACAACATTGTAGATCTTACAGTTGGACATGAAATGCTATCTTTAATGGATGGATTTTTAGGGTATAATCAAATTAGAATAGCAGAGGAATATCAACATAAAACATCTTTTATTTGTCCATGGGGCACATACTGCTGGGTTGTAATGCCTTTTGGTCTCAAGAATGCTGGAGCTACTTATCAACGAGCCATGACAGTTATTTTTCATGACCTTTTTAATACTATCATGGAGGACTATGTTGATGACATCCTGGGAAAATCTAAGACAAGAGAAGGACATCTACAGGTATTAGCACAAATCTTTGATTGATTAGAAAAATATCAAGTCAAACTGAATCCAAAGAAATGTGTATTTAGTGTAACATCTGGAAAACTATTGGGATACATTGTGTCTCGACGAGGGATAGAAGTGGACCCAACTAAGGTAAAAGCTATCATGGAAATGCCTCCACCAACAAATCTCAAGCAGCTCCACAGTCTACAAGGAAGGTTACAGTCCATCCACAAATTTATCTCACAACTAGCAGATAAATGTCATCCCTTTTAGCATCTTCTTCGTAAGGGTGAACTTTATAAGTGGGATGAAAAGTGTCAATAGGCTTTTGATAAAATGAAGGAATATCTAGAAACACCTCCTGTGTTAGTGCCTCCTATGCTTGACCACCCATTATTACTCTACATATCATCAATAACAGCAGCATTAGGTGCTCTTCTAGCTCAACATGATGATTCAGGAAAAGAACAAGCCATTTATTACATCAACAAAACTCTTGTGGGATATGAACTCAATTATTCATCTATGGAAAAAGTGTGTTTAGCATTAGTGTTTGCTTCCCAAAAGTTGTGACACTATATGTTGAACCAAACAACCAAGCTCATCTTTAATGTCGATCCACTCAAATATCTTCTTTCTAAAGCAATTCTCATGGGAAGATTAGCAAAATGGGTCATGATCTTAAGTGAATTTGACATACAATATGTGGATTGAAAATCCATCAAAGGACAAGTCATTGTTGATCAATTAGCTACCCATCACAGACATTCACCCAATATATCTAGAATTCCTTGATGAAAGATTGTTCAATTTAACTTCTCCAACACAATGGCAGCTATATTTTGATGGATCATATACACAACATGGATCAAGAGCAGGTATCTTGTTTGTTACCCCTCAAGGAGATTGTATACCCAAATCATACAGGATTGCATTTCCATGTACCAATAACATAGCAGAGTATGAAGCTTTAATCATAGGATTGCGCATGGTAGAACAATGGGCTGTCAAACAGTTACAAGTCTTTGGTGATTCTCAACTGGTTATTAAACAGGGCTTAGATGAATATCAAACAAAAGATGAGAAACTTCTTCCATACAAGCTAATGGTTGATGACTTTAAAAAGTATTTTGACAATATCACTTTTGAACAAATCCCAAGACTACAGAACAAAGCAGCAAATGCTATGGCTATGATTGGGTCTCTCCTAGATATGCCATCTAATACACATAAATGTGAGTTTTTGGTTGAACAACTTTGGATTCCAGCATTTGAAGTTCCACAGTCTGAGCTTATATGTGACATTGTTGGTCCCAATTCACTGTGGTACAAGGATTTATATGAGTACCTCCGTAATCAAACCTTTCCACTTCAACTATCTAACAACCAATGCAAAAACTTTATCCGTCGAGCCTCTCGTTACACTATTTTGAGAGACACCCTTTTTCGTTGGAGTCTTGATGGTATCCTTCTTAGGTGTCTTGATTCTGAGGAAGCAAAAGTGGCCTTATGTGATGTACATAAAGGTGTTTGTGGCTCGCATTCTGCTGGCCCTGGCCTTGTTAAGAAACTTCTACAAGTAGGATACTATTGGCCAACCATGGAAAACGATGCACAACAATTTGCAAAGAGATGTCTACAATGTCAGAAACATGGAGATTTAATACATGCACTAGCGCATGAACTTCAACGTATCATTACTCCATGGCCTTTTTTGCAGTGGGGACTTGATCTCATAGGTAAAATCCATCCTACTTCATCAAATGGTCATAAGTTCATTATCACCACCACTGAATATTTCACAAAGTGGGTGGAAGCCATACCAATGACTTATATCACAGGCAAGCAAATATCTAAGTTTATTCTAAACTATATTATGGAGTTCCTCAAGCTATTGTCACAGATAATGGTCGTCCCTTCAAGAATCAAGAGGTCAGAGATCTTTGCAACAAGTTCTGTATCCAACATTGATTCTCTACCCCTTATTATCCTCA
Organism: Cunninghamia lanceolata; assembly: GCA_027924645.1. NCBI lineage: Eukaryota > Viridiplantae > Streptophyta > Pinopsida > Cupressales > Cupressaceae > Cunninghamia > Cunninghamia lanceolata. Next base: position 1,861,883 of record BSBN01000538.1, read on the forward strand.
GAGCAATGGCCAAGCTGAAGCTTCTAATAAAACAATCATCAAAATCCTCAAAAAGACAGTCAATGATGCTGGTCGAGATTGGTATCTACAACTCCATCTTGCATTATGGGCATATAGAACAAGTATCAGAACTCCCACTGGAGCCACACCTTATGCTCTTGTGTATGCCACTGAAGCTATTTTACCCATTGAGGTTGAGATCCCCTCACTGCAAGTATCCTTACAACATATCATCTCAGAGGAAGAATATCGAGTATCCAGACTCCATGATCTTGAGCTTCTAGATGAATGACATCTTATAGCACTCAACCATCTCCAAGTATATCAAAATCGTCTATGCCATAGCTACAACAAAAAAATTAGATAACGCTGATTTCAAGTTAGAGATCTTGTCCTTAAAGAAAATTAAAAGAATCAGCAACACCGTGAGAAACAGGGCAAGTTTGAACCAAATAGGCTTGGTCCTTTCATCATCACAACAGTTTATGGATCAGGTGCATACACTCTTTCAACACCTGAAGGCATTCCCTTGGATGAACCAGTCAACATCATTCATCTCAAGAAGTTTTATCCTTGAATCTCAGCTATCCCCAAAAAAAAAAAATCCATCCAACAGTGAAAACCACTTTGTGGCGCTTTGGATAACAAAAAAATAATAGTCTAAGATAAATAATCCATCCTTTGGTGAAAACCTAGTAAACAGGTGCCTTGGATAAGTACCATAGTGAAAACCTGGCAAATAGGTGCTATGTGTAGTGACTAGTTTCCATCGTCTATTTAGCTTTGTTTGATCATCATTACTCCTACCATATTTCACCATCTTATCCCATATAGTCCATATCATAATCCACATTTCATCGCAATAAACAACCTTTCCATCTTTGCCTCTGTTAATGATAGCTATCATACTTGAGACATTGTTGCGATAACTATCTCTTTTGACACCTTAGTATCTTGACCGCACGCCATCCCTATCATCGCTTCTTCATAATAAACCTCATCCCGCACTGGGGGCATTTGTTGAGTCTTATTTGGAAGTGGATACCGCTATCTCTAGCTCATAACACATCAAACACTTTATCTCACAACATAGCAAACTTTCAACTTCAACCATAGCGTTCATCCAACAACAAACGTGACAAAACATTTTGCAACCAGGATTCATATCTTTGCAATCAATTCATGCTCATCCGACATCCAAAATTTGCAAGACATCACCAATGCAAACATTCAAGCAATCACGTTAGTTTTTCAACATCATCCATCCAATGCAATAAGCAAGAACTACATCCAGCTCTATCTATAAAGCCTTGATCCCATGGATACAGGGTATGTAGGAAATCTGAGATGTGAAGGAAGCACTCTGATTTAGTCTAAGATGATAGCCCCTTCTTTTCATCATTCATCTTTCATCTTTTTGCTAATCATCTTCTAATCTTTCATCTCACATTCTTCTATATTTAATGACACACATCATGAATAAAACCCAGAACTACATATTCATCATGTCTCATCTTCATCATAAACGTACTTTGATCCTGTGGATACAGGGTATGTAGGCAGTCTGGAATACGAAGGAAGTTTCTAGTACTCAAGCACAGATGATCCACCCCATCTTCTTCATCTCCTCTCATCTCCCATCTTCTTCTCTTTGATCAGCTCAAGCAAGAAGCAAACTATGTATACTGAAAGCTCGAGCACTTTAACCAATCAAGAATGAGCCATAAGCTATTTGTCTGCATGCCTTAAGCCAACATTTGCTATAGTAGTTTATCAACATCTTTAGCCTTCAACAGGATGCAGCTTTCCTCTTAACAAGGCGCCATCTTAAATCCATCTAAGAGTACCTAAATTTGGCAAGAGAACATGATGACAGTATCTTTTGATTTATTTTTTGTCCCTTTTCTATGCCTAATCAAGACTGCCTTGATCTATCATATCTTGGTATGTTGCGATGAAGTAAGGAATGGGGCATGGTCATATTGCTTTCGTATGCTGTGTTTGCTGGATGATCTTATTCTCTTCCTAAACATATTGGTATCTTGTACGTGTTGGGATTAGCATCTTACATATCAATATCTCTAGCATCTAAGAAGCTAAACAATCTCTTATGCACTTGAGACTATTCTATGTCAAGACTAGCTCTATATATAACTAGCAAGCTATCACTATGTGTAGTGGAGATAAGCTCAAACCATTGCTTGAAGGGTCAAAGTCCATATTGAAACACTAGCTGTTATTCATATCTTATGCATGTTGGCTCAACATCTTGACCTCATGTGTTCGGACAAGATTGTAACATGCTAGCTGCGCATTGGATATCTCAGCACCTTGGTCCTCTATACCCTGGTGCATAACATCCACATGCTATATCAAACATAAGGATTGCATTTCTTTTCATTTTGAGCAATTACTTAAAAAGTTTCCAATCATCCCATCTATTCATTCCATTATTCACCTATATAGTCCTCAACCAAGATCGATTATCCAAACCCTAATTCTTCTATGCCAAAGCCTATTTTCCTCTGCACCATCCCATTTGTTCCCACCCAACCCCCGTTTTCTTCATGTCAACCTTACATCCTAGCTTTTCTTCTATCGTGAGCCAACCCAGCCCTTCCTAGTTAGCCTGGCTTACCTCTCAAGGGGGCATCACCTGCCAGTTACACTGGGGCATAACCTTGTTTATCAAGTGAAATATCGTATCTTCTTTGACACAATGCTCTAACGAACATTGTATCAAAGAGGGGCAAAATGTAGACACCCAAAATTGACTCATTATCATTAGCATTCAAACATTGCATTACACACATCTGCATCTGTCTAACACACTTGAGCAATATTCCTAACACATCTATTTCTTCTATTAATTAAATAAATTTATATTTATTTAATTAATTCATTAGCTATTTCATCTAAGCAATAATTAAACAATCTTTAATTATTTAATTATCTTCATTCTATCTATTTTTAATTAAATAAATTTTATTTATTTAATTAATATATCTTATCATTTATCTCATGACCTGACATGTGTGCCTCTTTCATTTAAAAAGATAAGTGGTACTACATCCTTTTATTTAATATCTTTCACATGTAGTACTTTTTATGTACTCAAGCACACATGAGCCCTATCTTTCCTCCACTTGTCATCTTTACATTCACCTATGTCTATCCTTCAATCTTATCCATTCACATAGCCACCGAATCTCCACCGTTGATTGATTTTGGTTGAGTTATATATAAACACCCTCTCATTCCATACTACATCTATCCAACATTCATATAGCGTCTACATTATCATCTTGAGCATATTGAGCACTAACCATCCATATCATCCATTGAGCTTATTATCATTATCATCCATCCATCATGTCATCTTTTATCTTCATAATTGTTCATTGTTGAAGAAGCACTCCACATCATAAACAAGAAATCACACAATCTAGGTGATATTGCACTTGAATTGCATGCTTTTGGTTTCATTTGGATTAGATTCTTTGATGATGGTAGTGTTAGGTTTTCATGGCTATGCTTGATCTTATTAACCTAATTTTTTACCTATCACACGTGGATCTATGAGAGTTTCCTTTCTTAAAATTTCCAAAGCCTTCTCTACCTGCCCTTGCTGAGCATATATATGGCCTACAACTTTTAAGCTCTCACAGTTCTCAGGGTGGACCTCCAGAACCTTTTCAAAATTTGAGAGAGAACTCTTAAGATCTCCTAGCTTCAATTGAAGTTGTCCACAAAATCTTGTGGCCTTTGGCTTTCCTTGATTGATGCCATGTAGTAGCGGCCAGTGGTGTCATAATCACCTTTACTATGATAAGATCATGCAATATTATAATATGAATGAGATTTCATGAGAGGGTGGTCAATTGAAACAAGAGCTATCTCAGTCAACTGTTCCATAAGAAAATGATGCCCTGTGAAGAAAAAATGGTTTGCTAAATGATTCAATACCATTGCACAGTACAAGTATAATTCAAAAGCTCTACGCATCTTTTCCATTCCTTCATGAACACTACCTTTTTCACTAACGATGAAAATCTTACAAGTAAAAAATGCACAAAACTAACCACAGAGATTTATGTAGAGGCAGAACATCATTTCCTAATGCCTCCATAAAAGTTTGTTGAGCCAACTCTAGTTCATCAATAATTTAATGGGTACTTCTTCTTTGCTCTTCTTCAGAAGAGACTTTGGTGTCTTAAGAGAATCTAAGGCTATACTAGGGTCTGACGATATTAATAACTCACCCATCTTGATAAATGCATGGGCATCACATGGATCTATGCAAGTTGCCTTTCTCAAAATTTCCAAAGCTTTCTGTTGGTTCTCAAATTTGTAGTATGCAAAACCTTAAAAGGATGCCAATCTTTATGATTAGGTTATGCAACCAATTTGGCCAACTGACATAATCAACCCAAGTGGTTAGGATTCTCTACACTTTAGGCTCTACTTTTCCTAGGTGGGTGTTACCTTATATTCACCAATGATTAATTACTCCTCAAATGTGTTGGTGACTTTAGAGCAGATTAAGGGATTTATGTAATTTTGTCAATTGAATCATCTAATTCACCCTAATCCAAACTAGCATAGGATTTGAATTAGATTTTTTTTATTTTCTATTCTACTATTACTCCTACTCCTACACAATAGAAAATTAAAATTGGAAGTTTTGAATATGATACAAGGAAATGATTCTAGAAAAGAAATGATCGATGCCTTTCTCAACAATTGGGTAACAAAGTCTGTTCACAGAAAGATTTTTGCTTTCTATCTAGCCACAACTCAAATTACTTGGCATGGGATTGTCTATGACTAGCATAGACATGCAAGATTATTATTACTTGGCTCTTCTTAATTATCCAAATTGAATCCTCCAAGTTATAGTGATCTATTAAATGAAATTTAATCCTTACTTAAGGAAACCCAATTAGATAAACCACCCAAAAATAACAAATGTGTTTTGAAGAACTAAACATATACTTGATATGTTAATTCAAATAACAAGGAGAAACAATGATAACCACTGCAGGGCGATGATATAGTCATTTCAATATTTAATACTTTACTGTATCACCGCAATACCTATTTAGATCTATTGTAGGACCGCAGGAGCTTCTAGACAGTTATACTGCATCTTTCACCACTTACCGCCATCCCGCAAGACTTGATACAGATCATCACGGGATGGTGAGATACATGTTACCCCTTATACCTCATACTGCGTTACTGTCAACCTTTGATCTGACCATTGCGGGATGGCAGGATCCTTTGGCATCTCTTCACTATTTACCGCATCACCGCAAGCATTAGATTTGACTATGGAGGGAGCATGAGACATACTTTATATTACTTTTACTACTTATCGCTAGCCCACAAGACCTTCTCTGAACTGTCGTGGGGCTATGGTATGTGTTATCTATCGGCTTAGCCCTTACTGCCATACTTCCAGTTATCCTATTGTCCACCATAGGGCTACGGTGAACCTTTATTGTTTTCTCTTACCACATATCGCATCACCGCAAGCATTAGATTTGACTATGGTGGGAGCATGGGACATACTTTATATTACTTTTGCCACTTACCACTAGCCCACAAGACCTTCTCTGAACTACCGCGGGGCTGTGGTATGTGTTATCTATCAACTTAGCCCTTACCACCATACCGCTAGTTATCTTCTTGTCTTCCATGGGGCTGCAATGAACCTTTATTGTTTGCTCTTACCGCACAAAGCATCACCACAAGCATTGGATTTGACTATGGCAAGAGCGCGAGACATACTTTATATTACTTTTACCTCTTATTGCTAGCCTACAAGACCTTCTCTAAATTGTCATGGGGCTGTGGTATGTGTTATCTATTGGCTTAGCCCTTACCGCCATATCACTAGTTATCTTCTTGTCCACCATGGGGCTGTGGTGAACCTTTACTGTTTGCTCTTACCACATCACCGCAGGTCAACATTCTGTTTGCCACGGGATCGTGGTGAAATATTATATGCTACTCAAACTCTTGCTACCAGCTCATCAATTACTTTTGAGACCTCCGTGGGGCCACGGTAACCAGTCTTTGTATACCACAACACTGCAAATGAAGTTCCTGCATGCTGTGGGGAAGTAGTATCTATCTTTTCACTTCCTTTGGTTCCCGCACACCCACCAAAGCTATTTGAATGTACTGCGGGGATGTGGTAAGAGACAAAAAACATATCAATGATCAAAATACAAATGTCTTTCACATGGACATGATATGGGATGCTTATGAATGACTCTTGGAATAATTGTAAAAGGAATATGGACTCCTAGGATGAATTTTATGGACTCCTAGGATAAATTTTATGAATTTTTTTGAGGTATTTTTTCAACCACTTCACTGCCTTGTCTATGTTATTGATTACTATTATGCTTTGATAGATTTTTTCCAAGCATTCATAACTTGTTCAAAAGCACTTGTTTTAGGCTTTTAGCCATAGCAACAAGGCAGTGAACTGTTTGATAAAATGCTTTGGTAGACATGCATGAAAAATGTGGTAGCATAGACAAGGCAGTGAACTATTTGAAAAAATGCCTCAAAGAAATGTGGTCTCATGGAATGCCATGACAAGCAAATGCAATTGGCTACTACTCCTAGTTATTAGTTATGCAATGTGAAGTAATTGCATAACTTCTTAGGATGACTTTGCAAAAACTATATTGTAATTGAAATTTTGTCATCTATCAACATTTAGTTATTAGTTATGCAATGCGAAGTAATGCTTTGAGTTTGAAAGATGTGCAATGCAATGTAATCAACAATTTGAATATAAACTACAAAAATCTATTTTTTAGAATTCATTAGTTAAACTCTCTATATTATTTTCTCTCTATAACTTTATTTCTATGGAAATGCCTTTCAATTAAAACAATAGTTTTTGTCTCTTAGTCTACAATTTTTTATATTTTTTTTAAAATCTTATTTTTTCCTGATTTTTTCAAAAAATCTTGAACTTTTGGTTTGCCAATTTTTCCCCCAAAAGATTTTTGTTGATATGTGTATAACATTATAGATGGATCAAATTTGAGGGTTGACTATAGATCAATACCATGCATTTGATGAGAGAGTATCCAATGAGAGGGACATGGACAAATATCCATGTCCATGTAAAGACTGTCTTGGTGGAAAGGTGAGAAAAAGAAAGTTGATTTTGTTGATTGTTAGGAACACTGAGAGGAGGGGGGGTGAATTAGTGTTCTATAAACCTTTTCTTGCACTTTTACTTTTAACTATTTCAAAGGATTAATCAAATAGAAGCATAATATACAAATGAACATCATTCACAAAAGCATGACACATAACACCATGATTTTATGTAGAAAACCCAAAAAGGGAAAAACCATGGAGACGATTAGCTCTCAAATATATATTGCAATATTTACAAAAATAATGTTCAGGCTTAGTCACTCCACGGGCCTAGAACATGCTGGCTCACTGCCATGAAGTACAACTAGATTTAGTAGGCTCACTGCCTCAACCCTAAAACTAGCAAGATTATAATAAGGGTTGTTAAACCCTAAGGGCTGTTAAACCTTGTTGAAGGCTCACTACTAGCTCACTACCTTGATGATGAAAGCTTGCTTCCAATCATATTGCACATGAAAACTGAATACTACTTAAGCATCTGCCACTATGCCAGGGTGCAGTCATTTAGCAACTAAATTTTGAATCCCAAGTCTTCATTGCTGGTGATCTTCTAACTCTACTCTAATATTCACATCTTTGCATCAAACATACACACTTCACTCAACCAAAATTCATCGCTCTTAGATATCCGCATCATGATTTGATTCATAGTCAGGTTGGCATCCAAGAAGGAAACGCATACATAGAAAGATGTAGCTTGTCGGCTCAATCCAATGTACTATAAGCTGTGTGGACCCAAATATTTTCCCAAATGTGTTCATATAGGTTGGTTCTAATCATTCAATTACTTACATAGATTCTCCAAACATTAACTCTTCTCTGTACAATGATTAATATACTTGTCGGCCTCTTCCTTAAGAGCATGCTTAACAACTTCATCTACTAAGTTACAAATTTTATTGAGGGTCTCAAAACACCTTCAAAATCATATCAAGGACTCTTTACACATTCCCAATCTTACCCTTAGAACTACAAGGCATGATATCATCTTGCGGAGAAATGCAGACCATCAAAACTCAGACTTTGTCTCTGTCAAACCCTATCAAATACTATGTCGATACTTAGCATCTTGTAGCTAACCTTCTGGTGGACTTCAGATCTCCTAACTCTAGAATAAGACACTTCATACAAGTGTTTACAACACCTTAAAACTGTATAACAAAATACTTATCTACGGAGGAATGCAGACCACTGCACTAGACCCTGTTCACTGTTCCTGCTATACCTTTTCTTATTCAAACTTAGACAATTCTTCAAGGTGACTTCCGGAGGAGATCAAGACTTAACCTTTGAAGCATAACACTATCAAACAACTAAGAACATCATACCTAAACTACATTAACTAATCATCATCTGCGGAGACATACTATTTGACTTACTATCCTCTACTCAGAATACTTTTCATACTTAGCCATTTTCTGTCAACAGGACCTAGGATCCAATATGTTCTTCCGGAGATATCTCTTCTTGTCATGGTGACAGGATCTCTAAGCCTTGTTGCCATCAATGACAACATACAAGTCAATACCAAAGCAGTGTCTCTTGCCAATAGATTTATCTACATATGATAAGATATGGGCATAGTGGTATAAGCCCTTGGGATTACAATTATTATGAAGATATGATAAGATTGCAAAGTGTGAGAGATGAAGAGGCAACAAACATAGATGAACTGGAACCAAACATAGATGAAGAAGCAGCAATGTTAGACGAAGGGTTTGAAGTTGATAGAATGTTAAATGAGGTTCTAAACGATGATTGGGCCAAGTTGATGGAGGATGCTTTAAAGCATGTGTATGCTAATTGCAAGTTAAGTCGTTTGACAACAATCCTTCAAATTCTTAACTTGCAAGTGGTGTTTGGTTGGACAAATGAGAGTGTAGATCAGTTATTGGCATTATTAAGTTCATTGTTACCACCTAACTCCACATTGCTAACAAAATGAAGTCAATGTAAAATGCAAATCACTAAGCTAGGCTTAGGGTATGAAAACATCCACACATGTGTGAATGATTGTGTATTATTTCGCAATAATCTTGCAAGTGAGAGTGAATGTATGAAATGTCATGAAGCGAGATATAGACAAGGGTTGAAATTACCTATGGTTTGCTGAACTTATGCAATGACATTCCCAAAATAAGAGCACCGATGGAAAACAATGACATGTGCCTAATTCTAAGGCGTGGATAGAATTTGATAACATATGGCCTGATTTTTCTAAAGATCCTCGTAATATAAGGTTGGGTTTGGCTCTAGATGGGGTGACCCCATTCTCATATCAAAGTACTAAATGGTCAACTTGGCTAGTGTTTTTAATAAATTATAACTTGCCTCCATGGTTAGTGTTAGGGTTAGCTGGTAGAAGATATCAATTAAATGAAAATAAAGATTAAATAGAGGAATGAAAATACACATAAGTAATAACAGCGAGAGACAAGTTTTAACTTGGTTCACCCAAACTCAGGCTACATCCACCAATAGAGAGTCTAATATTATTATCCAGTAAATCAAACTGATTACAACCTTCAATCCTTGCAACTCAATACCATTGCAAATGCTACAATACATCAACAGAAACCCTAACCCTTAGCCGCTTTTATCAAGCCTTATGTCAGTTACAAAAATAGGGTTTTTTTAATGTTGGCCAATAGAAAAATAACTCCCGACGCCTTAATAAAATAATAAAAAATTGTTGGAGGTTTTGGGGGCACTACCCTCGAGCCCTCGCGAGGGTGCTGCCCCATGACCCCGCCCTATATCACGACTGGGAGCACACCAGGGGTGCTTCCCCTTGACCCCGTCTTGGGGGCGCTACACCCAAACCCCTGCAAGGGGCACTACCCCTTGACCCCGTTAAATAATTTGGGGGGAAACTGCACTAATAAAAGTGGGGTAAATTTAACCTCTGAGTCTGATTAGGGTCCATATAACAATAGTTAGCAACTAAACCATTTTTCTTAATGCTATCATTGATTATACTAGGAAAGAAAAGAGTGACTTTAGATACGATCGATGCTTATCTAGAGCCATTATATGATGAGCTAATGGAATTGTGGAAAGGAATTGAAGCAATTCAATCTTTAAGGGATGGTCATTCAATAAAATTCACTTTAAGATATTCCTTATTGTTTACGATTCATGATCTTCCTGCATCTGTCACATTGTCTGGTCTCAGTGTTCATGGATACCATGGATGTCCTGCTTGCAACTTTAAGGATTTTGTGAGGCACTCAAGAAGTTTGCGTAAGTGTATTTATTGTGGACATCGTGCTTACCTTAAAATGGATCATCCATATTGTCAACAAAAAACATGTTTCAATAGTCAAGAAGACAATCGTGAAGTACCATTGCTAATAATGGGTGATTACATTGTTGATAATGGACAAAAAAGAATGTCATTTATTGAAAATGATGGGATTGCTGGTAGTAGATATCATCCATGTAATGAAAGCGTTGTAAATGGTTGTGCATATTCTATAAGTTGCCATACTTTAAGTATATAGCCATTAGGTATACTGTTGACTTTATGCATACTGAGAAAAATATAGCCCATGCTATTATAGAAACTCTTTTTGGTGCTTTTGATACTATTTCATCATGTGAAGACTTTCGACAACTAAAGATTCATCAAAATATTTTGGTTGAAAAATGTGATGATGAAAAATATAGAAAACCTAGTGCTCCTTATGTCTGGACAAAGGAACATCGTGTACAATTCTTACAGTTGATGTCTCAGACTCACTTTCCCACTAGATATGAAAGTAGTAGTATTAGAAGCCAAACTAACATTAATGGCTTAAGAGGCCTCAAGACCCATGACTATCATGTCATAATCAAGAATATTTTACCTATTGTGGTAAATATATCAAGTTTGGCAAAGGGGCCAAGATTGGCAATTATAAGGTTGGGCCTAATATTAAAGACAATGAGTTTACATGTATTAGATCCTTCAAACTTTGATAGTTTGAGGGAGGAGGTTGTTGAAGTCCTTTGTCTATTGGAACGGGAATTTCTGCCAACAATCTTTAACATTTCTATGCATCTTTTGATACATCTAGAATATGAACTAGACCATTGTGGCCCAATAAGAACGAGATGGATGTATCCTAAAGAATGATATATGAAGGTTTTGAAAAAATTGTCTGTACTAGGACAAAACCAGAAGGCAACATGTCTGAAGGATATTCAATGCAAGAGGCCATGGGATTTTGCACAGAATATATGAAGGATTTTAAAAACGTCAATCGCCGTGTATGGGATGATGACAAAGATGAGAGAGTTGGAGGTGAATTATTAGAAGGCAATGGGTGTCACTTCAAGCTATCACATCAAGAAATTCTTTAAAACACATCTTCATTTGATAAGTGGCGTAGGTGAAAAAAATTACACAATAATTTATTTACTCAATTGTATTTACACATTTAAATTATTAATTTTATTATTTGTATGTTAATATTCTATGTAGAAAATATGAAGAGAATCAAGCTTGGATGCAACAACAACCTCAAAAGCGCAAACGTCATGATTTGATTGGAGGTGATTCTTTTCCAAAATTTGAAGAATGGATTGCTACTGTGGTTAGTGATGCAGAAGAAGAAGGTCAAGATATAACAATAGAGGAAAGTGAGCTTTCACAATCTCCACATTTATGGGCTATGCATTTTAGTGGAATGTGGGCCTATGTTAGTCATTTAAGAGTGGAAGAAAAAGACAAAGGAAAGACAAATTGTGATTGTGTTGTTAGTACTGAATTTCTTCATGAAACTGAGAAGAAATTTTATGTTGGATTCATCCAAGAAATTATTCAAGTGGATTTTGGTGAAAATAGTCCTATATTATTAAAATGTAAGTGGATCCAACCATTCGCAGTAAAATTTGATGAGTATGGATTTGTACATGCAAATACACAACAATTTTTATTAGAGACGGATAAGCCATATGTTTCCCCTCTTCAAATTAACCAATAATTTCTAATTGATGATGTAAGAAGACCAGGATGGTCATATGTCATTCAAACAGAGTCTCCTTCAAAACGAAAATTCATGGAAGTTGTCGATATAATGCATGATGGGCAATATGTTAATTTACATGAAATATTCGAAGAAGTGGATGAAGATGATTATGGAATGTTTGAAGAAGTGATTTTGATTACCAATGAAGAGATTTGGAGAGAGAATTTATTACATGTCACAGATGAGGATGAGGAAGAAAATCAAGTAGATGCAGATAGGATTGATCAGGATTCTGATCTTGCTAGCAATGTAGATGATTATGATGATGTTTTGTCACCTTAACTAGCCTGTCACCTTAAGAGGTTAGATTTTCACCTAAACTTTAGTTATATGTGGTGGTACCTGTCTAGGTTTTAGGGTTTTGAGTGAGCTTTTATCAATTGTCTTCTTTATTTCCCCTTAAAACCCTAAGTCTTGCAGTCATGTTGTTACTTTATGTTATAATCCATCATTGACTACCTAGCCTAAGTTATCGGTCATCTAACTTGGTCAAAGAAATACTGAAATTCCAAGCTTCTACAAGTAAAACCCATAAGTTTAATCTTTGCCAAATACACCTATTTCAATTGGAGTTGTCTTATTTAAGTTGCTGTCTATATTAATTATGAGTTGTAAGTTTTAATTTCTTGCATGTTGAATGTATGTTCTCAAGGAGTATTTTATTAGTTTCAGATTGCAATATATGAAAAATGCCTCTGAGCATGTGTTTCCATCAATTGTCTACTATGTTGTTTGCATTTATCTTTTGAATGAGGATACTAAGGGTTTCTGAATACTTGAATATACATTTGCTATATTACATGTCTGATTCACTGCTTCTATTTAAGAAATAGATCAAAATGCTCTAAATCATACATGGGGAGGTGTGTTTTAAAATTGGGATATCTGTAAGAAGAGTTGCTGAAAATACCCATTCTTGGATTGTTTTTTGTAAGACAGGAACATAATAAATCCTCTGAATCTACATATTTGTGATGCTTAAGAGAAGTAATCTACATTTGTACCATAAGGAGTTGACTCCAAACCCTAGGATTGGCACCAATCAAAGTTGGGCTTATTTTCACAAATTTCTCACAATCAGACAATCATATACATAAAAAGAAAAACAAATCAACTTGTTAGTTTTAGGAGTAGGGTTTAGTTCCATGTTCTCTGAGCCATCTAGTGAAATAATTTTGAAAGCTAGCCACTTTGAAGCAGTCATACAGTTTTGGTCTGCATTCAAGAGAACATATCTGCTTAAGTTTCAATATCTAGTTGAAACAAGGGATAGTCATATTGATAGTCTGATACATGTAATTGTAAACATCTTCTTGGTTTTTGACTACAAATTCTTTTTAATCTGTAAACTAAATTCTATTTTAGGTTTCCATTTATAGTTATGAACAGATTGGAAAGTCAACAGTTATCAACTTATGAACTCAATAAAGTTTTACTAATTCAAGTTGTTGATTTATACATTATTATTTATTTGGACTTTAGGAAATGAGGAAAAGGATTGTAAGGTGCAAATTAGACGATAGTGATCATAGTGCTGAAATTCCAGTGACAGATTATGAGCACTTTTGTAGAGAAAAAGTGGCCAAGAATAATGAATATTTATCGCATCTTGGTTTGACAAACATGCAAGCTATAAATCCACTAAGTAGTATATTATTGTTTAATAGTGTTTAATGAAATTTTATAGGCAAGAGCTTTATGTATATAAGACATAATATGATATATTTTTTGTTTTATAGGCAAGAAAAAGAGTGCAAAGAAAATGTGGAGAAAAAACAAAAGGAAAGAAAAGATACCGTGCCACCATCTCGTAGAAGCCGACGCATTTGTTATTCAACAAATGTAGTTGGTAAAAATAATAGTTGTGATGATGTGCAGCCTGATATAGCATATGGTGATGTGCAGCTTGATATAACACATGGTGATGTGTAGCCTGATATAGCAGATGGTGATGTGCAACCTGATATAGCACATGGTGATGTGCAACATCATGATGATCTCTTAGCACAAAGCCTAAGCGAGATTATTAAAAAATATCAAAGCAAAGGAACAACAGGTCTGCAAATGATTTATTCAACATTAAAGGATGTATTTGAAGTGAAATATGCGGAGACCAGTACTAATCTACCCACTCATGCCACACCTGATGTGGCTAAGGAGCATGAAGTTCTGGATAATGAAAGTCATGAAGAAGGACCGCTTGCATCTGTTGTGCCTCAGAGTACACCTGTTACATCTACAACTTTTGGTGGAACTAGTGGATCAGTTAGAAATACTAGTAGTGGTTTAATATAAGATGTGTCTACTTTTGTCAAAAGACAAAGGTGGAGTCAAGATTTGTACAGATCTATAGAGAGGAATGCAAAAGAAAGAAAATTAGAAGGAAAGAATCCATTTTTGGTTGAGATATTGAGAGATGGTGAGCCCATTGGGCCAAATGCTGCAAAGTGGGCCTCTGAGTTGGGTGGAAGATGTAGGGCCCATTTGGATATTTGCAAATCAAGCTTTACAGAGCAAGATCCATGAACTATGGAAAATGTTATACAAAAAATGGAAAATTCTTTTGAGACTACTAGTGGACAAATCTCTAGAAAATATTATAAGCAAAAGATGAGAATTTTGATGAACAATTTTAGATACAACTGCAAAAAAACATGTTGGAATACCCTGGACAACTGAGGGGGGGGTGAATTAGTTGTCCCAAAAACTTAGCTTCATATGAACATCAAACCATCAACAACTTAATTGCTTATAATCAGATTTAACCATTAAAGCATGAAACCATAAACTTAATCACAAACACACATCCAACATAGTAAACACCAAATTTTTACATGGAAAACCCTAAAACAGAAAAACCATGGTGGGTGTTAACCCACAAAAATATATGAGTTATAACAATACCAAAAATTAGAGGCTCAATGCCTACAAGGCTCACTGCACTGCAAAGAATGACTCACTGCCAAAGGGTGGCCCACTGCCAAGGGGTGGCTCACTTCCAAGGGGTGGCTCACTGCCAAGGGGTTGAACTAATTAAGTAGCATCTACTCCATGCTAGGATTCAGTTCTATTGTTGTACAATATGACTTCTCTGCTCTACTCTTTCACACCTTTACACTTATCTCTTCATATTCGCACATACACTTTTTCGCAACTCTATTACATGCTTTTATACAATTCATCAACCTTGGAATGTGCATCAAGGTTGGCATTACATTCATCAACCGTTGGAACATTCTTCAAGGTTGGTGTAACGCCCGCCTTGAACGCCTTAAAGAATACACATGTATGCAATATGAAACAGGAATTTTTTTTTTTAAAAACTGATAAAGTAAGTTAACACAACTAATTACAACATATTCTCTAAGGGACCAAGGCTGCATCACTTAACCAATCAACTAACATAAATTATCATACATCAGTAATTGATCCAAATTCCTTTTCAAATAAATAACTCATTCACATTCATTGCAAACATCAGATAACAGAATCAGCATGATAAGATACATAACTGAAATGCTTTCATATAAGTACATCAAGACATCATTACAATGCCACTTTTAGTCTACGCCTAAAGTCACATACATAAAGAATATTCTGTTACATAAATCTGGTACAAGGTTGTACACTTACATCATCATCATTGAAACAAGTACAACTGAAACAAATCCTTTTCTGCATAAGATCCTGACAAGAGAACCAATGGATAAAATAGCTCTTCCACCCGACCATGTGGAACCCTAAGGTCCACCCCCCGAGCTAGGAGTTAACATGAGGTCCCAAACACTGACAGTCAGGTAGACGAAAGACAAACAAGAACAAAGGACGGCCAATGCCAATACAACACATGGCTATATCAATACAACACAACATAACTTAACTTAACTTTCACTTCATTTCCAGAGGCGACACAAAGCAAACGAGGAGAGACCGAACAAGGGATGCTAGGTTGTAGTAGGGAGAGTGTCATCGCACGGTCCTAACATGGGTTATCCTGACAGCCTCTCACTAGGCGTCGGCCCCCATCTATGGTTATCCTGACAGCCTCTCACTAGGCGCCGGCCCCATAGGGTGACACATGCGGAATCGACCTTCCTTTCATGAGGACAAGGAAGTCAATCATGCCGACCAGGCCTTCTCTACCCATCCTTAGTCTAAACAAGCACTACAGGCCATGGGAGAGGAATCCATTAATCTTATTAATGTGAGATCTACCCTTAACCTCCTAGTTAATTTTTAGGTTATCACTTGATTAATCTACTTCCAACGGGTTATCCTGACTGCCACTTTGGGCGCCGGCCCCACGTTGAAAGCCACTCTCCTTCCTAACACCTAGTAAACCTTAAAACATCATGCAAGACTTATAACAATACACGTAAATGAACACTGCAAGGCATAAACCCTCTTGCATCAAAATAGAATCATAACATCAATTGTTATCCAATACTTTTAACATTACATAACTTTATTCTTTTACAGATTTCAGGTCTCTCCTTACGACAAAATGGTACAATAAGGTCACAAGAGGATTGATATCTCATCCCGAGATTATTACTTTACAAGACACAACATTCAACCGTGACAGTACCTCATTATACTACACACTTTGTTTGATACATATAAACGCTATTACATCACAATCATAAAACAGCAATACACAAGTTGCCAATACTTAACAACGACAACTTAGCCTCTGGGATACGAGTTTGACAACCTCGATACGACTCATTACAACACTCATACAAATCAACACAATTCAGATTCAGGAGGTAAAATACTACAGCTCATTCTCAGTTTAATGCAAACAACTTCTGAAATAAGATCAACATGATATTATAACACTTGCATCAAAATCTCTAACTAATCTTTATTTTGCTTCTAACGATAAATAAATTGATTAACTAAATCATTATAACAATTGACATAAGAACCACTTAATTTCTGTTTACCGTTCGACACTTTCAAATGATACGATCTCATATACTTCCCTTAATCTTGTCCACTTGACCTTAACCTATCGAGTAGTGAAATGAACAATAACACCATATTACTGCATGACGTTCATATCTAGGAAAAAAATCGTCAAAGACGGTGTAATGGTTTTATGACATGTCTTCGCCGTAATGGTAACTCAGAAATGCTAAAACGAAATGATTTACGTCTGTCCAAACAGAAGATCAGAATTTCCATACATATGCCGTTATGTTTATCTTCATGGCGTTCTGATTACTATTGCCGCTGATTCATTCTGTAAGATTCGACAGTTAATTTCTGTAGGTACTCAGTTGAACTTTCTCGCTGCACTGCCCTTCAGAAGGGCGCCAATTCTACCAATGAAATATCTGTCAAGCCTGTGCCAGCTAGGTGGACTGTGTTACATTCTGTTAAGTTAAGGCGAAGATGCAAGGACAGAGAGGAACCTCTCAGCTGTATCAGAAGATAAATAAATTGCAAGTTACCAGCCAGGTGTATACATATACGGTAAGTTCCAATGAAATATTAGAGTCGCTGGTTTTGGTTAATAAAAAGGGATTAAACTTCTAAAATAAGGTGCAGCTACTGACAGAGACAATGATCTATACGAAGTGGAAAGGATTGCAGAATATATGCAAAACAAGGTAGCTGTCAAGGCAGCGTTCTATGTTATGAATTTTACTTTCAGAAGAGCGCCCAGTCATACTGGAGCGATCTGCCCAATCAAATTGACTAAAATTTAGATTTTAAACTCTAACAATTTACAGGAAACGTAAATTCTTATTATCCCAGCCAGACGGTGTGGGTGCAATAACACTTGGCGCATAACTTGGCCTCTTTCATCTTCGGCGATTGATCATGCTCGCCCAGCTCAAAGGTAAACAACTGTTGTGGGCCAGCGAAGTCATGGCATTCCAATCTACAATGTAAACTAGTCAAGGAAAACATCTCGCCATCATTTGCTGAGTGACGAAGACCTCTAGGAAGGATATGCTAAAACAGCTTCTGTCACTTTCACCCAAGGCGGTAGGCAAAGCACAAACGGCAATGAAACTGCCAGAGTAACCAGCTAGACACCAGTTAAATCTATGTTGGGAGTTTGGTTCGATTCCTTGGTGCAAGCGATTACCTGAGGCTAAGGATCCCTTTCTACAGTTTAGGTTTCACTCAGCTTGAAGGTTCTTATCTGTTGGAAGGCCAGCGAATCACGGCAGCCCAATTACAATGTGGGCTAGTCAAAGGAAAACACCACACCTTTGTTAATGAATGACGAAGACCTCCAGAAGAGAAACACTGAAAGACTTCAGGCACTTCCAAAGAAAGCGAAAGACAGCCACTACGGCAGTGAGACTGCCAGAATAACCAGCTCCATTTTACGCCCTAAAAATTATAATCTAGCGATAACATGCCATCACTCGCTATGATAGGTTCTCAGCCAAAATCACAGACGAGGTTTGAAACTCACGGTTGGACATTAGATTTGTGCAGTTTGTAAGGGCGAAATATCTTGGGTCCATCGACCACAGGCAAATTTCTGATCAGGAAGAGGTTGCAACGCTGTTCCAGACACTAGCAGTGACGTGCCATTAGAAATAACACCGAAACTAACACCTGCGCCCACTAGAGGTTGAAGGAATACGCCCTCATAGACCTTGGAAATAGCAACGAACAGTTTCATAGCCCTTTCTGCCCCTGGCAGAAACACGCCTAGCCCCATACGACTAGCAATATACCTAGGACGAGTGCAGCATTAAACGGAGAACTTCCCAATTCGAAAATGAAAGGGATACGATCAACCTGCTATGGAATGGGATAGTCAACTTGGACATGGAATGATACTAAACAAATGGCTAAGAGAATAAAAAGGATTCGGTCTTTCATTACAACCGAGTGACATCCAGCAGCGGACTACCTATCATCATCGGTCCACAAACGGAATGATGCCAAACACACAAGACCGTAAACATAAGATATCGTTTCATGACCCTAGATGAAAGACGGTTTATCAAGGCTTCCAGTTTTTTGATCACCACGATTGATATTCTGACAGCAAACTACCTTATAAAAACAACCTCAGCAAAACGATATGCATGGAGTGGCGTGACAACAAGGTTTCAGAGATTTTCAGCCAAGTCAAATAACAATAAGGCAATAACAGTGCGATTCCAATTACGTCCTAGCATTGCAACTTGCAGCGATTCATGTGATCAGTAGGCGGGTAAATAAGGTCAACAGGAACAAGAGGATTCACTGATTCTCAGACCCAAAAACCCTAACCAGGTCTATTCGAACGAAGGAGCTTCATTTGCAGATGTGAGGGCAGATTAAAAAGGTACACAACCAGGGAAATCAAGTGAATACAAGGCGACTTACAGAATCCTTGGGCAGTACTGATGTATTTAAACCCTAAGAGAGGATACTGATCACACACAGAAAGGACAGACTGCCGAACTATGCGGAATCAAACAAACTATAAACACATTTGCAGATTGAAAGGAAGTTCAGAGATAAGGCATTCGACGGAACCTGATTTCGCAATCACCGCGACGAACCCGCTCCAATTGTTGCAGTTCCAAGCTGCTTCTTTCCTTACCCCTGTGATGTGATCCTTGATGCACCGACAACTCTTTTATAACTCAGTCCCTCTCTCCTCTCCTAGGGCTTCACACGTGATTCTGTGTAACTCCTTTTTAAAGAATATGTATTTTTTAATTTAATATAATGATTCCCAATTATTAGATTCTTTATTTTATTATTATTTTCTTTATAACCGACCCCAAAATATTATCATTAATAGAATAGTACTACTTCAACTATCTATAATTTTGTACTATCCTATACTTTATTTTATTAATCCAGTTGTGAAACACAATTTACAAGCGTGGCTATAACTATTTATTTATTTAAATATTTATTATAAATAATATTATATCGAATAATACAAACTTCTTACAACTTATTTATCAACAACACTTCTATTAAAATAATAATTTATTTATAACTAAAATCGACAACTAACGACAATATGCCTATTTAACAACACTAAACTCTTCCGTAGAATAATTCTAATTAAAGCACAACATTACCACACATACTTAAACACCTTTGAACTTGGTTTGACTCCAAAATACAATATTACCTGACAGTGAGACATGGGCGAATGACCACCAATAACCACAAGGGTAAACTGACGACGAAGGAACACTGACTAGGGACCTCCTGTTAACTCCAACCAACTAATCCATTGGCGAAGGCACGCTCAGACCTGTAATCAGGTGGAGTCGATGCCAAGTACCTGCATCCTACAGCAACGCACAGTTAACCGTAACAAGATATACATATACATCACATGCAGTCCTATCGTGAATGGAAATCGCAGTGAGGTAGGGTACTCGAGAACGAGTAATACAACACTGTTCCATTCACGTTTTAAAATAATAATCAACTAAATTGAACAAGATATCAGATTACTAATCTACGACATAAAATGATCAGCTACCTTCCAATCCCATATAATGAATAACATCAAAGCATTTAAAACATCAGTTCGTTTATCAAATTGTAAAGCATAATGACATAATCCAACATCAACATCTGTTGTCATAACAATTAGGTTCATACTGAAATAGCAAAATAGCTAGAAATCCATCATCAACAACCTAAAAATACTGTCAAAATGTCCAGTGCTACTAAGCAACATCAGTCCAAAAGACGATAAGTTGAGAGGCACTACAGTTGGCATTACAAAACATACATAGAAATAGGTCTAGACCTATTACAAAATTTAGCTAAGGAAAGATGAAGAGAAGTATGATGAACATGCCTCGCCTTAGTTGGGACTCAAACACAATCCTCCACACCACAACACGCTTCTACAATCTTCAATGCATCTCTGTAAATAGTGAAAACAATCAAGTCAGCTAAGACTGAAGTTAACACTAGGTTTTCTAAGAATATTCTTCTTTCACGATCCACACTTCTCTTTGTGGACCAATCCAAAGGTAGGAACACAATCAGGAGACATCCACAAGCACATTATAATCACACTAGTAGAAATATGGCAAATAAATGACCAGGTGACTAAAACTTTTGGTCACGTGATGAAAATTTTTTGCAACACAACTATAAATGACTAAATTCATGACCAAATAAATGACTAATTTGGTCATCGGGCAAAAAACACAACTAAATAATTGGTCAGACAAATAAAAATGACTAAATAAATGACTATTACTTCTTTATTCTTTTTTCTTTCCAATTTGATCATAATCCATGAATTCAAAGACAATACAAGGCAAGGCAATAAATGTCCATTTAGACCAAAGGAATAAAGGGAGAGAAAGCTTGGAGGTTTCCCACAAGTAGAGCTAGATTATCTTGGCTCTTCAATCTATCTCAGCACACTAGCCATGGCACAACATGCCTATTAATGATCTGCAGTCCTCAAGGAAGTGACTATCCAGCCCCAACTTGCCAAAAACATCATTACTTGCCACCTTGCCAACATCTACCAAGGCCTTCAATCGCACTTTCCGACTGTCAGAAAATAGAGCCAGCCTGCATAAAATGTCTAGGGGCTATCTCTACCCCCTCCATGTGACCTCTCCTGTCTACCTAAAGATCTAGACCTTTATCGGACAATTATAAAATATATATTATATTATATATTATATATTATAATATTACATAATTATTATATTATAATATAATATAATATTTATAATATAAATATTATATTATAATATAATATTATATATTAATATTATAATATTATATTATAATATATTTAATATTATATAATATTATAATATTACATAATTATTATATTATATTATATTTAATATTATATAATAGACCAAGGAATATCGAGGTGAGTCATTTTGGGGTCTCCTCGATTTCTCGAACACATTTAAAAACATATCGAGCAAACCATGAGCACCAAAATGTTAACGATGGGTGCCAAAAGTATGGTTAAAATTTAATTAAAATTTTGGTGCCCATTAAAGGTAAACCCTAACCTATTTAATATAATATTTATATTATAAATATTATATATTAATATTATAATATTATATTATAATATTACATAATTATTATATTATATTATATTTAATATTATTTAATAGACCAAGGAATATCGAGGTGAGTCATTTTGGGGTCTCCTCGATTTCTCGAACACATTTAAAAACATATCAAGCAAACCATGAGCACCAAAATGTTAACGATGGGTGCCAAAAGTATGGTTAAAATTTAATTAAAATTTTGGTGCCCATTAAAGGTAAACCCTAACCTATTTTGTTTCACTCTTGCTGTGGACTTGCATTTTCCAAATTCTCACATTATATGCTATATACATAGTTGTTTCTATATAAGATAGGAATTAGGTATTGTTTTCTAGGCGTGCATGAGAGCTACAACCTCATTTCTAAGAGCTTTACTAGGATTAAATTTGAGCTCTGTTTGCTTGTGCGCTTCCTTGCCATGGTGCAGGGTTTGACCCTCTGACATGTTCCTCACAAACCACACAAACTATCACCAGTTGTCGCTCTAAAACAACTACGGGTTCATCCTCAAGTAAGTGAAAGCACTCATTGGCCTCACATTTTACTTTGATTTACCGTGCAGCTTAAGATTGGAGTTATGAATGATTGGAGTAGAGCGGGGCACTTAAAATTTCATCGTAGTGCAGTAGGTGGGTGAGCTTAAGCTCTCAATTTGTTGATAAGCCATGGCGACCTAGATGAGAACAAAGAGAAAGGTATGCTTCTATTGTTACCCCCACTGCATGATATTTTGTTTATTGAAGTTCTTTTTTTTATTCAATCTGTCAAATAGTTCACTCACCTTGTACGCGGTTCCACATTTTGTATTTTCTTAAAAGTTTGTAAGGCATTTTCAATAGATCCATTTTGTATAAACCCTCACATGAATCGCCCTCCGTTACACTTGGATGGACATCCATATTCAGATGTTGAACATTTAAGATTAAAATGAATAAATATTAACATCCCTTTCTCCTATTAGTACTACAAGATAGATACATGAAACTTAAGAAAAAATATCAATTGGAGGAAGGTTAACAAAGTCACCCAATAGCCATTCTGGAAAGCCTGCTAGCTTCTAATGCATCAATAGGTTTCTGCTTCAACATATACTCCTTTTCATTTTGAGTTCCCCTGTTGACCACATAAAAACTCATACCTATAAGAAGCTAGTTGAGATTGTGTACATTACCAATCTATTCCCATACTAGTTTTCAAGGCAAGTCTCAGTATTGGCATAGGAAAAGTATTTTTGAACATTACACTATTCCAGAACCATCTTTTATAATATGTAGAGCTAACAACATCTCACCTATAAAGAGCAATCAGAATTGCATATGGTGCAGAATTCTTTTGAGGTAGATATCGACCTGAGCCCCTACCCTTCTTGGCTGCAGACAAAGCATTGTAGGAGTTAGAACTCTTGCAATTAGATCATGTTTTGAAAACTACTATTTGGATTCCAAACTATTTTTTAAGTATGAATAAATTAAATCTTCTCTTGACAAACCCTGAGAAAATCCTAGTGGTTAGTATTAGCACCTGCTATGTATTTCCAATGTTCTTTGAATGAACTTGCAGATTCTAAATTTAAAAATGCTTCAAATTCTTTTAGATAAAATAATATATTCAAAAGATTTGCATTGTTTTGTGTATATCATTTTATAATTATAAATTTGAAGAAATATTAAATTTAAACAAGCAAATTCTATCAATATCAACTGCTCCACAGTGTTAATTACTACGATATATTAATTAATTTCTGCCATCCCTTTAATTCTTAAGCATTATTTTTGAGTTATTTTAAAATTTCATGTCTCCTACACCTTTATGCTTTTTCTCATGAAGGACTCATGGTCCCCTCAACATTCAAATGATGGAGTTCAATAATTGTACAAGAAAATTGAGTCTTCATGATTTTTGTTGTCTTCTTTCAAACTTTTTGGTTGAAGAAATAAGAAGATATTTAAAAAATGGATAGATCATGAGAAAACATTTAGAAATGGGGGAAATGCATATGGTGAAAGTTTATTGTTGAGTATCCAAGCTGCAGTGAATTTTAAAAGTCAAAGAGGTTATGTGATTCAGTCAATTGCAACAACTTTTTTGATGTGTTTACATTGCATGAGGCTATGTCCACAAGCAATATTTCTACATAATTTTATACCCTAACCGTATCATATGCATTGGCTGTAAATAAGGCATCTATCCTTCTGCTCAGGAAATGTTAAGGATGAGTCAACTATTTATTTTTTTATTTGGTATAGATATGGATTTACAATATCTACTGAAAATTGTTTTCTTTCAGGCCCAATACCATTTGTAGTGAAGTGATGAATTTATATTATACCAGATAATAGGCATATAAAAGATAAGGGATGTTAATATTTATTTATTTTAATCTCACAAGTGAGACACTTATTTTGTAGGTGGATTGAATAGAAAATGTTTTGCAGGCTTGGATTGTAGGTGCAAAAGTAAAGGTTCTTGAATATCAGACCCGTATATGCATTTCTTCTTGAATACTTTCATAATATATGCCTATATTGCTATAAAATTCCTTATCATCCCACTTTGTTTTTCATATTTCAAAGTTTCATAAATATTTTAAAAATATTAACAAATTTTGAGTTTTTTGATTGTGGATAGGTACAGAGCAAGAAGAAAATGCAAAACCAGTGCCTTCTACATGCATTTACAGCCCGCCCCATGTGTAACAATGGCATCACTGAAGACATGCATTCACACCGATGGCTTTTTATCTTTAGTTTTAGTTTTTTTCAATTTTAAAAGCATAATAAATTAGTAGTTTGCATACTGCAGAAATATTCTATCTTCAAAACTCTAGATATAGAGTTCTTTCTAGCATATTTTATATACAGTTTGAATATACAGTGAATTATTTTCTAGAATTGTTGTTTCAATCCTTTGAGTAGATTTGTTGATAAACGAGTTCTTTGTAACATATTTTATATACAGTTTGAATATACAATGAATTATTTTCTAGCATTGTTGTTTCAATCCTTTGAGCATATTTGTTGAAGTTTATCAACAAAAATGGCATAGTTGATGTTTATCATGTACTAGTTGTTTATATATGACTAGTTGACGGAAAAATAATGATTAAATGACCAAATATACTACCAATGGAGGGAAATTAGTTAATACAAATGACTAAATATACTACCAATGGATGGAAATCAGTGACTAAATAAATGACTAAATATACTACCAATGGACAGTAATTAATGATTACAATGACTAAATAAATGACCAGTTAACAACAATCATTGACTAAATATACTACCAAATTGATGACTAAATATACTACAAAATTAATGACTAAATATACTACCAAATTAATGACTAAAATTTGTTTGGTCATAAATTTGGTCATGAGATAAATGATCGGCAATAAACTACCAATGGTCACATGACCAAACTAATAATCACATGGCCAATTTTTGGTAGTTTTTTTAGTCATTTATTTCTATTTTTCTACTAGTGTCACTAGGAACAACCACACAATCTCTAACCACTCTGTTAAGAAAATTCTTCAAACTGGAGCACATGAACAACACTGCCAACTACTGTCATAAAGAAAGGATAGCTTGCAGACTGCCAAATTTAGAACCATTGGAGTTGAAGGCACTTAACATTATCTCATACTTATCTCTAGAACTGCAGATCAAAATACTTCAATGCGGAGGAATGCAGAGTATAACACTTTCTCCCTGTCTTTGTCAAACATACAAAAAAAGCTATTTTCACTCTGGTGAACATAACTCTCTCAATTCTTCATACTGGAGGCTCAAACTCAAAACATAGCATCTTCAGATGGACTTCTAAATAACTTCCAATCCATAGACAAAGATATTCATTCTACAATAAATGCGGAGCATTCTTTTGGACTATTCTTTTGTATGCAATACACTATTTCCACTGCAACTCATTGTTTCTACTGGAGAAGCTAATTTTCTCAATATCCTCAACATCAAGATTACTTACATAAGTAAATACAAAGCATCTTACTCATTACAAGAAAACAACAAGATAGGAGCACAGCTGAC
Source organism: Cunninghamia lanceolata (assembly GCA_027924645.1). NCBI lineage: Eukaryota > Viridiplantae > Streptophyta > Pinopsida > Cupressales > Cupressaceae > Cunninghamia > Cunninghamia lanceolata. The sequence continues at coordinate 1,888,172 of BSBN01000538.1, forward strand.
ACCAATGACAACACCGATTAGGCACATACTTGCAACAATCTCCCCCTTTGTCATTGATGGCAACATAAGATGTGAAAAACTGTAAAGACCATCAAGAAACAATTCTCCCCCTTTCTCTTTACACATCTGCATTCTTTTCTTTTCTAAAATTTTCACATGATTTCTCTCCCCCTTTGACATCAATGGTTGATGTCAAAGGGCACATACTTGTACTCTGCTTCTCAGATCAAATTTGAACTTCTGCAACCAACTCTTTTTTCATCATTCAGCTACTCCCCCTAAGAGGTAGCTCTTAGAACATCAATCTGCATTAAAGAATAAATCTTTGGGCACCACTGGATTGATGTATTCCTTTGCATCTTAGTTCAGAGATGGAGGGGTAATGACCCCTAATTTTTCCTTGAGATACTCAAAAGTATCCTTAGGTAGAGGCTTAGTGAAGATATCTACAATCTGATCCTTTGTGGACACATATTCCAACTTAACTTCATTCTCTGTCACCTTTTCCCTCAAAAAGTGATACCTTATAGATATATACTTTATTATTGAGTGCATCACGTATTCTTGGAAATATTTATGGTACTTGTATTATCACACAGGATTGTAATTGGATCTTCATAAACAACTCTTATATCCTTCAAATTCTGCTTCATCTATAACACTTAAGTACAACAACATGCTGCTACAATATACTCTGCTTCTACTGTTGATAAAGAGATTGAATCTTTCTTCTTGCTCAACCATGGAACCAATCTATTTCCCAAAAAGAAATCTCCTCCACTTGTACTTTTTTTATCATCGACTTCTCCTGCCCAATCAACATCTATATAAGCACTGAGAGTAAAATCATTATCCTTTGGATACCATAAGCCATGATTAGGAGTGCCTTTTAAATACCTTAGGATTCTCTTTACTACCATCACATGTGATTCTCTTGGATCATCTTGAAATATTGCAACAAGACAAACTACATGCATAATATTAGGTCCGGTTTGAGTTAGATAATGTAATCCTCCAATCATGGATCTTTACTTTTTCTGATCAGTCTTGGGTGATTCATCAGTTTTTCTCAATTTGCAGCACTCACCATGGGAGTACATACCATTTTAGAGTCTTCCATCCCAAACTTCTTTAACAACTCTTTCACATACTTAGACTAAGATATGAAGATTCATTTATTTGATTGATTGATTTGCAAACCCAGAAAGAAATTCATCTCACCAAACATAGACATCTCAAACTCTTTCTACATTTCACCAACAAATTTCATACACATACCTTCATTTCCACCAAAGATGATATCATCAACAAAGAGTTCAACAATCAAAATTTGATCACCATTAATCTTGAAATAAATATTACTGTCAGCAGTGCCTTTACTGAATCCTAACTGCAATAAGTACTTATCCAATCTTGCATACCATGCCTTGGGAGCTTGCTTGAGTCCATATAATGCTTTCTTCAACCTGCATACCATATCACCTTGATTTGATAGTTGGAAACCTTTTGGTTGCTCAATGTAGACTTCCTCTTCTAACTCCCCATTTAGGAATGTAGACTTCACATCCATTTGATACACTTTGAAATCTTTGTGAGCTACAAATGCCAGACACATTCTAATTGCTTCAATCTAAGCTACTGGAGAAAAAGTCTCTTCAAAACCTATCCCTTCAATTTAAGAATATCCTTTGCATACAAGGCTTGCTTTATTCCTTACAACTACTCCATTTTCATTCAGCTTATTCCTAAAGACCCATTTGGTTCCAATGATATTTTTGTCAGTAGGTCTAGGAACTAATTCCCAAGTTTCATTCTTCTCTATCTGTATTAGTTCTTCCTCCATTGCTTTAACCTAGTTTTCATCATTGCGGGCTTCATTCACAATTTTTGGTTCAACTATAGAGAGTAGACAGTAATTCACTTGTTCTTCTATAGCTCTTTTCCTTGTCAGCACTCCTTTCTCTTTGTCTCCAATAATTTGATCTTCAGAGTGATTGATTCTTAGATAGCTGGGAGTTTTAGCAATTTTTGGAGCCTTTTCTTCATCACTTTGATTGTCTTCTTGTTCAACTTTTTCTTCATGAGTTATATCAGTAGGTTCATCTAACTCATAGCCACTCTAAACTAATGTTTTTCTTTTTCCTTCATCCACTTTCACATTTGCACTCTTTACAATCTTCTTCAACATTTTGTTGTAGCACCGATAGGCCTTAGGATTGGTAGAGTATCCAAGGAAGATTCCTTCATCACATCTTGCATCAAATTTCCCTAGGTCTTCATCTCTTCTGATATAGCGTTTGCTTCCAAAGACTTTGAAGTATCTTACTGTTGGAATTCTTCAATACCATAATTCATAGGGGGTCTTAGTGCCATTACCTTTCACTTGAACTCTTTTTTGAATGTAGATAGTAGTATGTATAACTTCTTTCTAGAAGACTTCTGACATGCCTCCTTCCTTCATCATTGTTCTGGTAGCTTCTTGAATTGTCTTGTTCTTCCTTTCCACAACTCCATTTTGCTGAGGAGTTCAAGGTACATACAACTGTCTTTTTATCCCTTGCTCTTCATAGAAAATGTTGAATTCATTTGATGTGAACTCACCTCCTCTATTAGACCTCAAGCATTTGATTTTCAGTTCTATTTCATTTTCAACCATTGCTTTGAAGGATTTGAACTTCTCTAGGGCTTTTGATTTGTCTCTTAGACAAGTAACCCAAGTCATTCTAGAATAATCATTAATAAGCAACATGAAGTACATGTCACCTTGTAGACTTCTTATCCTTGTAGGACCACATAGATCTATATGAACTAGATCCAACAAACCTGCATAAAATTTCTCTTTACTCTTGAAACTTGTTCTTGTCTGCTTCCCCAACTGACATTCCTTGCAAATAGTATTGGAGGGTTTCACAAGTTTTGGTAGATCTCTTATAGTCTGACCTAAACTTATCTTTACCAAATTATCAAAATTTATGACACAACCTTCTATGCCACAAGCAACTTTCATCTGCTTGGGCTAATAAATAGTAATCATTAGCTCCTGTTAATTGATAGATGTTACATTTGGTCTTCTTACCAGTAGAAATCATAGTTCTAGATATTTCCATTATCTTGCATCCATTGTATTTGAATCTCAGATCATAACCTTTGTCACACATCTGACCAACACTCAAAAGATTATACTTTAAACCCTTCACATAGAGAACATTGTCAGTGTTATGCTTTCCATCAAATGAAATAGATCCTTTTCCACAAATCTTACCAATTACATTGTCTCCAAACCTAACTAGTCCTCCATCATATTTTTTGAAACTTACAAACTTACTTTTGTCACCAATCATGTGATGTGAGAATCCACTATAAACAATCCATTCATCCTCATCTTTCTCAACTTGAACAACCAAAGCACTTTCTTCCACTATTTTTTCTTCCTTCACATAGCTAGCAGGATTAGTAGACACAAGTTCTTTAATAGTAATAAACAAGCATTCATTTGCACTAGAACTAGCAACATCAAATTCATCATCCGTCACACCTTCATCATCAGAATCTCTAACATAGTAGCATTTCTTTGGAGCTCTAGGCCTGTTCTCAAATCTCTTTCTATTCCTTTCAATTCTTTTAGGACATTTGGAAGCATAATGACCTACTTTACCACATGAGAAACATTTGAAAGGTAATTTGCCTTTGAACTTACTGAAACCTCTTTGCAGTCTATCAACAAAGTTGGCTTCAATTTCATCAAGCTGATCATCAGGTTCTACCTTGTACTTTTCTGATCTAGAGATCTTTTCTGAAGTGTTGGCTTTGAAAGTAGTTTCTACTTTTGGCAGAGCATCACCAAACTCTCTCATTTCAAAAGTAGTAATCTTACCAAGCAACTGATCCTTATTAATCTGTTTCACAGTCATTATTTCTTCAATTGCAGCTACCTTGTGTGTATAGGATTTAGGTAATGACCTAAGAATTTTCATCACAACTTCAGTTTCATCAATAGTTCCTCCCATACCTTTGATTCCAGTAACAAGTTCAGCAACCTTTTGCATGATGTTATGTTTTCATCTTCTCCCATTTTGAGACCTTCATATTTGGCTTTCAGTCCTAGCAATTTGGCACTCTTTACAGAATTGTCTCCTTCATACAGATTACTCATCTTATCCTAGACTTCTTTAGCATACTTATAATCCATGACCTTTATTAAATTAGAGTCCATCAATGCACTCAACAGAGCATCTCTAGCTTTTATATTTATGGGTAAAAGCACAAAGCTATGTTACACTTTCAGCCAACTTATTAGCACAAGTGAATTTAAGTATTTCTAACTAAAAATTAATTTTGGTCAAACATATGATCTTGTAAGATTCATTCTAGATAAGTTAGATATGTCCACAAATTTTCCAACTAAAATTGTTGGCTAAATGCATCTGTAGCACCACTATGAGGCCAATTTACCCAAAAAATAAAATTATTTGAAAAACTTGATATTTCAACAACTTGTACTCGTGTAAATAATATTTTAAAAAAAATATAAAAATACCCTTTTGTAGATCTATACATTTAGTTTTCAAAAATATATATATATATATATATTTTAATAGTTTAATTGTTATTTATATTTTCCTTTCTATTTTTACTAAAAGTAGGTTATCAACACAAAACATTAGGTCGATTACCATGTCAAGGAAAAATAGTAAAACTTATTAAAAAAATTGAAAAAAATATGATGCACTAGATAAAAGAATCTATATCAAGATGGTATAATTTTTTTTCTATTTTAGATAAATAGTTAATATGAAAGTTGACGTCGAATGGAAACAACTACATTTTAATACACACATATTTTATTATTTATTTAAAAATATATATATTTATCAAAATTGGGAAAAAATATATCCTAAAGTTTCAAGTTATAAATACACAAAAATAAAAATTGAAGAAAAAAAAAAAATTTACTCTATAAAGATTGACGTCTCATGTAACTTCATTTTTCAACATTTTATCAACAACTAAATTATAGTGTCAATTTATTAAAAACTATATTCAAATAATTTTTTAATTTTTTCAAAAAATACAAACATGAAATATACTAAAAAATAAATATTTTATTAGTTTACATCTGTAACGTCAGAAAATGTCCCCTTCGGGGCTTTTCCCTCTTAAGGTTTAGCTCTTGAGTCTTTTGCATGCATTTAGGACATCTTACTTCATAATTTGGCATCCCAATGGAATGAGCTCTAGGTAACATAACAAATGGGACCTAGGAGGACCCCTTGAGTTGTACCCTACCCAAAATAGGGGGAGGACTTGGGTGCCCACGCCCTAGTCTTGTCCTATTTTGGGGCAGCCCTAATTTCTGGGTGTCAGTTTATAACCGTTATTTGGGTCCTTTACTGACACGATAAGTTTAAATTTTAAAAATCTTGGTGGGAGTGCTTGTAGTTGCATATAAAAGCATGTTTAGGTATTCATTTGTAAACCAGATGGCAATTGTGATGTTCAAGTGTTCTCAAGGTGATTCAAGGCTTTCATTGTGTTGCAAGAGCAGATTTGTGTGGTTTATGTGTTTGTATTTGCAGATTTGAGAATCTATTTCATCATGGAATGAAGAGAATTTTCCTCCCATGATATCTTAACTACAAGGTGACATTACATTGTGTTTTCATCATCATTTCCTTTGGTTTTTGCCTCTGCCTCACAAGGGCGCGCACTCTCTATCTGATAATGGTTTTCAGAGACTTAAGTGTCCTCTGGGGCTTGACTGAGGCAAGCCTCTAAACACCACAACCCCCTCCCAAAGTCTTGTGATTGCAGGTTACAGGTGTCACATTTGGGAAAAGTGAAGTTGCAAGAAGGATTAGCAGACATCAAGGATTCAGGATCTAAAGAGAAGTAGGACATCAGAGCATTTCCAAGACTTGGGCGCTCGCTCTAGTGTCCTCTGCAACTAAATTTCTAGAAATAGGAGTTACAGTGCTGATCAGTGTTAGAAGGAGGTCTGGATCCCACAAAGAAACTAGTACCTTGGACTTGGCCACCTATAGGTACTCTGTGATTTGATATTTTACTTTCGTCTGCAAGAGCTTTTCTGTTATTCATCTGTTTATTGTTGTTTTTGCATAATTAGGGTTTTAATGGTCAATTAAGCATAAGAGAAGAGAAATTGATAATTAAATTCCCTAATCCAAGCTTCCCTATATCTCACAACAATCTAGGGTATGATAGTGAATTGCCACTCGACCCTAGATCCTTGAATGTATAGGGTGAAAGGAGGATTCAAACATCTTAACACTCAAACATTAAACAAATCCAAATTTTATCCTAAACATTTTGGTGAAACCATATTTTTGGACTTAAATTTCAACTTGTTGAGTGTGTGTCTTCAAATTTGGATTGATTTCATTCATTCATATAGTCTTTCATTTTATTGCATTGAGAAAAATTCAAAAAAAATTGAAAATTTTGAAAAAATCAAAAAAATTGCATTGATTGGCTTACTAAATTGCATCAGTTCTTTTCAAATTTTCCTAATTCATGATTTTTGCATCAAATCTGATATAAACTATAGAAAAACACAAAAATTCAAAAATTTGCATTACATTTTCATCATTAATTTGCTAGGCTTTTGTAGAAATTTTGACAATTTTCATATAACCTAGTAATTCCAAACGCTAGGGTTAGTAGGAAAAATTTTCTTTCAAATTTTTCTACTAATTTTAGAGGCTCATTAAAATTATAATTTGTCTGTAGTCTTGCATTTTAGTGTAAATTTGCATTTAGATTTAAAATATTTGCATTTTTGCATATAAAATTTCAACAAAAAACTAGCAATTTTCATTAGATTTGCATTGGCATTTGGCATATTAGAGATTGAAAATAATTTTTAGATCTAAGAGTAATTCATTTACATCATAAATCATACTTCAAAACATTCGAATAGCATTTTGTCCCAAGATTTCAAACCTAGGGCTTCAAAAACAATGATTTTCACTAAAATTGGCCTTATCGACTCTATAAACTTGCACCATAGGCGTGTTGTGAAAAGTATTTTTACATTAATTAGATTTTATTAGGGTAATAATTTTCTTATCCTCCTAAAAAGATTCACAACACCATTTTAACGGGCTCTTGTATTGAAAATTCGGTGAAAAACTACATATTTTGGCTATTTTTGCCCTAGGGTTTGACCTAGTTTGCACTCCAAGTGTGTTGTGATCAATTTTATGGATTGAGGTGACTGATATCATTGATTTTATTTTCTGTACCTCCTAAAATTCATTACAACACCCCTTTTTCTAGGTCTTGGAATTGAAAAACTGTGAAAAATAGCCTTTTTTTGCTATATTTTCACTAGGGTTTGACCTTGAGTGGCTCTAAAAGCGTGTTGTGATGGATATTTTCACACCAAGTGGCTTGTATTACTGATATAATTTTCTTTCCATCATCATTTTCCTCACAACACCCGTTATCATGCTTTTTCGCATTGAGCTTTGGTGAAAGAATCGCATATTTTAGCATATTTTCACTATATTTTCACTTGTCATCTTAGATTTGCATCAAAAATGTGATGTAAAGGATCTTATTTTTGTATTGGACTAATATTAGAAATATTATTTTCTTCCCTTGATCAATTTCCTTACAACACCTTTTCTTTCATATATTTGCATTGAAAAAGTACAAAAAATCAAGGATTTTAAGATCATTTTTCCATATAGTTTGCACTTGTCTTTTGCATACTTTTGGAAAATTGTTGAAATCTGATTTTACATTTTATTATTGCATCTACATGTTATTCATCTCTGAAATATTTGCATGAGTATATCTTAGATTTTGAAAATTTCTCTAATTTCACTAATGAGAATCCTCATTCTAGAACACATAGCTTATATCAGTGGTATTGATGCTTCTATATGTTCTATGTATGAGTTGCAATTACTTTGTTATACACATGATTTTAGTAGCTTTGCTTTACTCATAGGAGCATATCCTTTGATATTAGAAGATTTAACCAAATTCATCTCTAGGAATACTCATGAGAAAGATGAGAGTGAAAAGTCCTTTTCCACCACATAGTATGATGATGATGATGTACCTTCCTCTCATCCCATTGCTCTCCCTAGCCAAGATGTAGCATTAGTGGATGAGAAAAGGTATCTCACATTAAATACTTTAGGGATGGATGTTGGGTGTAATCAAGAGGGAAACAATGTTAATTCGATACTTATTAATAGACTTGGTAGCACTATTCCTAAGATGGTTGTGCGGGTGGCACCTAATGTACCTTGTTGCTTAAAGCCATTGATTACGGTTCAAGGTGTTCAAAATGTGTTACAACAAGCACACCACAATGTGATTGCTCACACATACAACACTTGTAATAACAAGCAAAGTAACCAAGCACCACATATGCCTGTCTCTCTTCCATGTTCTCAACCTATGCTCCTTCAACCACCTTGTCTTACTCATAAAAGTGGTCAAGAGTATGATCTTGTCGAACATCTTCATGCTACACCGGCTAAGATCTCCCTTTGGGATTTAATACAAACATCACCTACATACCATGGAATGCTGCAAGAATCTTTGCAAAAGGTGATTGTCCCACCTACTGCTAAGCCTAATGATGTAGCAGTTGTATTGGATAGTATGCATGCGACAAAAATAGATATTCTCTTTCAACCACAGGAATTACCATCAATTGAAGTTCAAAACCAATATGATCCTCTTATAATATTTTTCACAATAAATAGAATGTTGGTAAAACAAGTTATGATTGATAATGGATCGGCTCTTAATGTTTGTGGCATTGACTTATTACATAAGATTAAAGTTGATACATCTTCCATCAAGCTGGAACTGTTAAGTATCTGTGGTTTTGACAATGTTGGACAACAATCCATAGGTACTATAACTTTACCTATACAAGTGGGACCTGTGATTGTGCCTACCCTGATTCATGTCATGCCTAGTTCTTTATCTTACAACATGATTCTTGGTAGACCTTGGATTCATGCATTAGGGGCAGTCCCTTACACTCTACATCATTCAATCAAATTTTTATTCAAAGGTAAACTTCATACTATTCATGCTAATCCTGAACCAGATAACTGTTTACATATTGAAATGTAAAAACCAGTTTACAATCATATGAGCTTAAACAATTTACAAGCTAATTCATTAATGTATCTTGCCATGAATAATGTTGTACAAGACTCTAAACCATCGAATGTTCTCTTTGGTGATGATTGGGGATCATTAGATTTTAATCCTTACAGTATAGGGGAATATAAAATTAATAGCCTTGACACATCAAAAGTTGCATCGATCTCACCTAAGCAATCTTATGAAGCACCTAAGAAAAACAAAGCTTCCTGGGTAGAAAACAAAGATAATACTCTCACTTACACTACAAATTATGACACTTACAAGGCTTCACCTTCTTCTAAGGAAATGACATCCCTTTATGGTCAAGGATTTAAAATCCTTTCTAACAATTGTGAATATGTACGTAAGGGATGTGGTGTAAATCAACAAGGGATTCGAGTACCTATAGAATTTGTTTCAACACAATACACAAGTGGCATTGGATATAATCCTTTTAAAGAAAAGAAATCTTCTTGTTGTCCTAAACTTAATGTTAATTCCACAAGATCAAAACAACATGACAGATATACCAAATATGCATGTTCTTAGCGATAGTACCCTACCAGGTAAGTATTTCTAACCCTTTATCTCTCTCATGATGTGCTTCCCCTGTGATGTGTTATATGTTGTTTAGGCCTCCTGGGATGACCTCAGATTCTCCCGTGAGGTCCAGGATACTAGGAGACCACCTCTGTTGTGACCTTCTTCTATTTGTATCATCATTCTTCTAAATTGCCTCTCTCTAATTTCATTGTTGTGTGTTGTGTCTTATAGACATAGCATTGTGGTTGGTGACTTGGGGGCACCCTCCTACATGATTGTCCCTAAGACACTTGTTTCTCCTCTCTTATTTATTGTTTCCCTTCATCTAGTGTTTCCATCTAGCGGGGGGATGATGACAAACATTTAAACTAACGTGGACCTAGTGTCCCTTTCGAGAGCAATAAAAAAATGGACTTGTTGTAAGCATGGGCCTAACCGGTGTTGTCATTGATGTCAACATACTCCTATTGCATTGATGATAAGGATTGGATGAGCTATGTGCTAAGGATATTGAGAAAATTAGTCCTAATCAGGAACATAGAAGAACAGTGAAGACAGTGGGGTAAAGATCCCAGATAAGATGAATATTAGAGGATGCGCTTCAAAGGGTTTTTAGATATGTGTCTTAATATGATCCAGTAAAGATTTCAGAGGTTTGTATGAAGATCTAAAGAAGTTATGGCCACTTAAGTAAAACTAGTTCTAGCAGGTGTTTAGAGGTGACAGAGTGACACAGATAGGTCTGGTGAGATCTAGAAATGCAATATCTTGTTCTGCGGATTTGGTGGAGTATTTAGGAAGTCAATGTGAATTGACAACCCAATTGGTTCATGGTCTGGAGGTCCGTAAGCATCTATTCCAATATGACAGTGATGACAGACTGTGTTCTTGAGGTTTTGGATGAAGGAGAGAATGATTTCAGTGAACAGAAGTAGTGTGGATATTCTTGGTGATTCAGGCAAGCTTGTGGAGGTCTTTGGATTGTGTCCAGTTCTTGTTGGTGCTCCGCATTGAAGATTGAGCTCGTAATTGAAGAATTACTTCCAGATGATGGTGTTCTTCCTAAGTCTGGCCAACCAAATGAGTTACACATCCCGTGGATGATCTTGAAGATGTTCTATGAAGCATGGCATGTTCCCAAAAGAAGATTGAAGTCCCAGATCTGTGTGGTCAACAGTGTGTTGATCTGCGTGAAGTCTTTTTGTAATTAGTCATGTTGTATTTATGTATTTGCTCTGTAATGTATGTCGACTTGGATGATTATCCCTAAGTCGATGTCTTGCATAAATAAGGAGTTGTAAAGTCATTTCAAAGACATCTTGTGGTGATGAGGGTGTGGTAGAAAGGAGTAGAACAAAAAGTACAGCAGAAGTATTGAACTTAAATGGAACTAACTAAAGCATGGTGAAGATGCTATTCTTTAGTTCAAGTATGTAATACTTATTATTCTGTAGACAGTGTGTCTCCTGTAGGTAGTGGGCCTCTTATGAGCAGTGTGCTTGGATAGTGAGCCCCAATTGGCATGTGCCATTTTGTTCTTTCTATTCTTTTAACAGAGAATACAATCTTGGGTTAGTCACCCCATGGTTTTTCCCTTAACCAGGTTTTCCATGTCAAAATCTTGGTGTCTTAAGTGTTAATGTGTTTCTGCTCTTGATTTAATGCATTATGTTTCCATGATTGATTTATTATTATGCTGTTGAATTACAAAGAGGATTTAGGTGATTAATTAGAAGAAAATTTTGAACAACTGATTCACCCCCCCTCTTAGTTGTCTATCCTGAATCTAACAATTGGTATTAGAGCTAAGTTGCTCTAAAAGGAGCTTAACCGCTTGAGGAGATCCAGGATGTCATCCTACAAGAAGGATAGTCCAAGGTTTGATGGAACTAATTTCACTCTCTAGAAAAGTCGCATGGAATGTCACTTGCAATGTATGGGAATGTAGTAGTGGATCATGGCTTCAAAGAAGTATGTTACTCCACAAAATGGTCCAAGTACCATAGATGTAATTAGAGATGCTGAAAATAATCTCTGAACTAAAGAAGCTCGTCTAAGTCCCTTATCTGACTCAGAGCTAACAAATGTTGTTGATCTAAAAACTGCATATGAAATTTGGGAAAAACTGGAACTTCTGCATGAAGGAGACAAGTATGTTAAATGTGCCAAGCTACAGAGTCTGAAAGGAAAATTTGAAAACTTGAAGATGAGAGAAGATGAAAATATCACTACATTTATGCCAAGAGTAAATGAGCTTGTTTGTGGCATTAGATGTGTTGGTGGAATCTTGGATGAAGATGAGATTGTTGGCAAAGTTCTTAGATCCCTTCTAGATTCCTACAAATATAAGGTTTCTGCTATTGAAGAATTCAGATCCTTTTCAGGTATCACAAGAGATCAATTGGTTGGTAAACTGGCCACATTTGAACTGACTGAGTTTGGAGATGCCCCCCAAGACTGAATTTGCATTCAAAGCTAGTGCCTCTGTAAAAGGAAAACAAAAGTTTGATCCAGGAGAGAACTCCTCAAAGAAACTATCATGGTATGAAAAAGCAAGAAAAGACCTAGAAGAAGATGAAGCAGAAGCTGCTAAACTTGAAGCCCTTATTGCAAAAAGATTGCCAAGAGGATCTAGTAAGTATGAGGGGAAATTGACTTTTAAATGTTTTAACTGCAATAAGATTGGTCATTTTGCCTCAAGGTGTCCGGAAAGATTTTCAAGGCCAAATCCTAATAGATCAAGTATCCAAAAGAAATGTTACTATGTTCATGAAGATGATGATGATGAAAGAATAACATATGATGAATCAGAGACAGGAAAAAAATTCGTAAGTGACTGGGTGTTTATTGCCATCAAGGAAGAAGATCCAATTCCCTCTGAATCTATCAATCATAAAACTGTAGAAAGAGCTCTGGCTACCCAAGTTGAAGAAAAGGATGATTGGGTCATTGATAGTGGATGCTCACACCATATGACAGGTGACAAAAATAAGTTCATAGACTTGGAAAGGTATGAAGGAGGAGTGGTAAAATTTGGTGATAATTTTGTTGGCAAAATCAGAGGTAGAGGAACTATTTCTTTTGATGGAAAGAACAAAACCAGTAATGTACTGTATGTTGAAGGTCTAAAGCACAATCTTCTTAGTGTTGGATAGTTGGTGGACAAAGGCTATGATGTCCGATTCAAAAATGGAAAATGCAAGATCTTTGAAAGCTCTGGAATAGAGATTGCATCCGGTACTCAAACCAAAGGTAATATCTTCCACTTGGTTGGTACTGGCAAAAGTTGTTTATTTGTTCAAATTGATCTGAGTTGGTTATGGCATTGAAGAATGTGTCATGTACATTTTGATAATATCATCAAGATAAGCAACACTTAGGCTGTAAGAGATCTTCCAAGACTGGTGAAACCTACTAACAGTTTGTGCAAAGAATGTCAGTTGGGTAAGCAAAGCAGAGTCTCATTCAAAAGTAAAGAATAGTCTTCTACCAGATTATTGGACTTAGTTCATATTGATCTATGTGGTTCGGCAAGAATCAGGAGTGTGCAAGGTGATAGATACTTCATGTTATTAATTGATGATCACTCTCAGATGATGTGGGTAACCTTTTTGAAAGAGAAATCTGAGGCCCTTAAGAAATTCAAAATATTCAAGGCTATGATAGAAAATGAAACTAGATTGAACATAAAATGTCTAAGGTCTGACAGGGGTGGAGAATTCACATCCGGTGAGTTCATAGAATTCTGTGAGAAACATGGGATAAAAATATAGTTGTCTGCTCCAATGACACCACAACAAAATTGAGTAGTGGAGAGAAAAAACTAGACCATCTAGGAGGCATCTAGAACCATGATGATGGAAGCAAATGTTCATCAAATCTACTGTAGAGAAGCATAAGCACTGTAGTCTACACTCTTAATCAAGTACAAATAAAAAGCAATACTAGTAAGACTCCTTCTGAACTTTGGTTTGGCATCACTCCCACTGTGAAATATTTCAGAGTCTTTGATAGAAAATGTTACATTAAAAAGGATGAAGATCTAGGCAAATTTGATGCTAGAAGTGATGAAGGAATATTCTTGGGTTATTCTACTCAAACCAAAGCATACCAGTGTTATAACAAGAGATTGAGAAAGATTATAGAAAGTACAAATGTGAAGGTTGATGAAGGTATTGAAAAACCCTCAAGGTTTTATGAATATGATGAAGATGATCAAAATGATGTTTTGATCCAGGGAGTCCAAGCCCCTTCTAAAATTCAAATTCAAACTGATCCGGTAAATCAGGAAGAAGAGACAAGTTTGAATGAACCTATGCAAGAAATAGAGGTGCAAGAAAGTCCCAAAATTCCCAGGTATGTAAAACTGAATCATTCTAAAGACCAGATCATAGGTGATAAAAGCAAAGGTGTTCAAACAAGAAGGATTGCTCAAGATTTAGAAGAGTATTATCTGATTTCAAAGATTAAACCTAAGATAGTGAATGAAGCATGCAATGATGAAAACTGGACTAAAGCAATGGAGGAAGAGTTGATGCAAATTGAGAAAATTCACACTTGGGATCTTGTTCCCAGACCTAAAAATAAGAATGTGATTGGAACCAAATGGGTCTTCCTAAATAAACTGAATGAAGATGGTGAAGTAGTCAGAAATAAAGCCAGATTAGTCTGCAAGGGTTACTCCCAAGTAGAAGGAGTTGATTTTGAAGAAACTTTTGCTCCGGTGGCAAGAATTGAAGCAGTCAGATTATTTCTTGCTTCTACTGCCTTCAAGGACTTCAAAGTATATCAAATGGATGTCAAGTCTACCTTCCTAAATGGTGACTTGGAAGAAGAATTTTACATTGAACAACTGGATGGATTTCAATTGTCCGATCATGGTGATATGGTCTGCAAGTTGAAGAAAGCACTTTATGGACTCAAGCAAGCCCCAAGAGCCTGGTATGAAAGATTGGATAAGAATATTTTGAAGATTGGTTTCAACAAGGTACCGCTGACAGTAATTTGTACTTCAAATTTGATCATGAAAATATCTTGATTGTTGAAGTATTTGTTGATGATATCATTTTTGGAGGAAGAGATAGTATGTGCAAAACTTTTGCAAATCAAATGAAAAGTGAATTTGAGATGTCCATGTTTGGGAAAATGATTTTCTTTTTGGGTTTGCAAATCACTCAAACAAAGAAAGGAATCTTCATTTCTCAGACTAATTATGTGAAAGAATTGTTGAAGAAATATGGGATGGAAGACTCAAATCCAATGAGTACTCCCATGGCAACCGGATGTAAATTGAACAAAGATGATGACTCTCCTAAGGCTGATCAGAAAAAGTACAAGTCAATGATTGGAGGGTTATTGTATCTCACTCAAACTAGACCTGACATTATGAATGCTATTGATCTTGTTGCTAGATTCCAAGCTAATCCTAGAGAATCTCATGTCATGGCAATCAAAAGGATTTTTAGATATATAAAAGGGACAGTTGAGTATAGTTTGTGGTATCCTAGAGATCATGATTTCTCTCTTCATGCATACACAGATGCGGATTGGGCAGGAGATGTGGATGACCGGAAGAGTACTAGTGGTGGAGCATTCTTTTTGGGGAAGAGATTGGTTTCTTGGCTGAGCAAGAAACAAGAGGCAATATCTCTGTCCACTGCAGATGCAGAATATATTGCAGCAGCAGGTAGTTGCACTCAAGTATTGTGGATGAAGCAAATGCTAAGAGACATCAGAGTGGAGTATGAGGAACCTATCACAATCTTTTGTGATAATTCAAGTGCAATTAACATATCAAAGAATCTGATGTTGCATTCAAAGACTAAACATATATCCATCAAGTTTCACTTTTTGAGAGAGCAAGTGAACAAGAATGAAGTCAGATTGGAGTTTGTGCCTTCTAAGGATCAGATTGCAGATATTTTTACTAAACCTCTACCTAAGGACTCTTTTGAATATCTCAAGGAGAAGTTGGGGGTTATTACCCCTCTGATTCTGAATTAAGGTGCACTGATGTGCATCAGTTTGGTGGATCTCACTGTCATATTTTGTGGTCCAGATTGATGATGGGAAGCTGCTACTTAGGGGGAGTAGTTGATATGTTTCTGAAGTAATACAAGTATGTGCCCTTTGCCATTGATGTCAAAGGGGGAGAGAAGACATGTGAAAAACAAGTGGTTATTGATTAAAGGGGGAGTAGTAAAGGAAGAGAAGACATGTGAGTGGTTGTTGTTGATAGGGGGAGTTATGTCAGTAATGAGAAGTTCTTGTCTTGAAGGTTAAAACTATTTTTCACATCATATGTTACCATCAACGACAAAGGGGGAGATTGTTGCAAGTATGGGCCTAACTAGTGTTGTCATTGATGTCAACATACTCCTATTGCATTGATGATAAGGATTGGATGAGCTATGTGCTGAGGATATTGAGAAAATTAGTCCTAATCAGGAATAGAGAAGAACAGTGAAGACAGTGGGGTAAAGATCCCAAATAAGATGAAGATTAGAGGATACGCTTCAAAGGGTTTTCAGATATATGTCTTAATATGATCTAGTAAAGATTTCAGAGGTATGTATGAAGATCTGAAGAAGTTATGGCCACTTAAGTAAAACCAATTCTGGTAGGTGTTCAGAGGTGACAGAGTGACACAGATAGGTCCGGTGAGATCTAGAAATGCAATATCTTGTTCTGCGGATTTAGTGGAGTATTTAGGAAGTTAATGTGAATTGACAACCCAATTGGTTCATGGTCTAGAGGTCCGCAAGCATCTATTCCAATATGACAGTGATGACAGACTGTGTTCTTGAGGTTCCGGATGAAGGAGAGAATGATTTCAGTGAATAGAAGTAGTGTGGATGTTCTTGGTGATTTAGGCAAGCTTATGGAGGTGTTTGGATTGTGTCCAGTTCTTGTTGGTGGTTCGCATTGAAGATTAATCTCGTAATTAAAGAATTACTTCCAGATGATGGTGTTCTTCCTAAGTCTGGCCAACCAGATGAGTTACACATCCTACGAATGATCTTGAAGATGTTCTATGAAGCATGGTGTGTTCCCAAAAGAAGATTGAAGTCCCATATCTTTGTGGTCGACAGTGTGTTGATCCGCATGAAGTCTTTTTGTAATTAGTCATGTTGTATTTATGTATTTGCTCTGTAATGTATGCCGACTTGGATGATTATCCCTAAGTCGATGTCTTGCATAAATAAGGAGTTGTAAAGTCATTTCAAAGACATCTTGTGGTGATGAGGGTGTGGTAGAAAGGAGTAGAGCAAAAGGTAGAGCAGAAGTATTGAACTTAAATGGAACTGACTCAAGCATGGTGAAGATGCTATTCTTTAGTTCAAGTATGTAATACTTATTATTCTATAGACAGTGTGTCTCCTGTAGGCAGTGGGCCTCTTGTGAGCAGTGTACTCGGGCAGTGAGCCCCAATTGGCATGTGCCATTTTGTTCTTTCTATTCTTTTAACAGAGAATACAATCTTGGGTTAGTCACCCCGTGGTTTTTCCCTTAACCAGGTTTTCCACATCGAAATATTGGTGTCTTAAGTGTTAATGTGTTTCTGCTCTTGATTTAA
This sequence comes from Cunninghamia lanceolata, assembly GCA_027924645.1. NCBI lineage: Eukaryota > Viridiplantae > Streptophyta > Pinopsida > Cupressales > Cupressaceae > Cunninghamia > Cunninghamia lanceolata. The sequence goes on from BSBN01000538.1 coordinate 1,905,429, forward strand.
TGCATTATGTTTCCATGATTGATTTATTATTATGCTGTTGAATTACAAAGAGGATTTAGGTGATTAATTAGAAGAAAGTTTTGAACAACTGATTCACCCCCCCTCTCAGTTGTCTATCCTGAATCTAACAAGACTTAGTTCCTAATATGACGATGGGGTTGTATATTTTATCCAACGCTTGGCTAGTGGAAGCACTCATGATTTCTGCATAGTGAGTTTGATGTTTCTATCTCATTTACAAACCTTAACAATACTGCTGCTCTATGCACCTTTGTTTGTCTTTGAATCTAGCCTTGGCAGTACTCGATTCAGAGAGCTTCGTGATATAGCCCCACAGTTATCCTCGAACTCTAAATTTGTTGTATAACCTTGGCTCTTTGTGTGGTTAATCATATGCATTTATGTTGTTGTTTATCATGATCTTGTAGACACTAACATGTTTCTTGCAGGGATGTGTTTATGGGAACATTTGGTGATCATAAAGTACATGTCACCTTCGGGGGGCATGGGCTTTGCGAAAGTCAGTGTTCCCTTGTGTGTTTTATTCCTACCTTAACGTGCTTGATATTGATGCATGATATCAACCACCTTAAGGTGGGGGCATATATAAGGTAAGTTGTTTGTTGTAGATGTTAGCAATGTGCTTGTCCTCGGGTGTAGACTAGTGTGATGAGTACTTCCTGCATCCTGAGTTTGTTTGCAATCAATCAATCTATCTTGAAATCTATAGCGTATACCTCCTTTTCACTGTAAGACATCTCCATGATGCAGGTGGGGTTATATACTTTTGAGCTCATACCTCCTTTTCACTGTAAGGCATTTCCATGACACAGGTGGGGTGGTATGCCATTCTTCCTTTTCACTATAAGACATCTCTATGACGCGGGTCGGGTTGCATTTTCAAAAGTCCTTTGCAGAGGTGGGGAGCGGTTCTGTGACTAGCTCAACCCTTAAGCATGTCTTCGGTGATTGTTGTGGCAAAGACCAATTGTTGGTGTGTGCCTGTAATGTGCTTGAGATGGTGTTGAGCCTAGAAATAGGGAACACACCATTGCTTATTTTCCATGTTTTCTCCGTGTCTTCAAGTGTGTGTGTTTTGGTGTGCTTGTCTGGCGTGTTTGTTGCCCCATATGCAGTATGCATTTTGGAAGGTTTTGCGTGTCTTGCATGTGTATTGCCCCATATATACAAAGACCTACATGATGAGTGTATCATGTATTATGGGAGGTTTGTTTACTTTCTAGTACTTGCATTTGCATTTCATATATATGAGAAAAAGAAAAGAAAAGAAATCATGCCTATCTTCCATTCATTAATGCGTCTTCTATGCATTGACTGTCTTCTCCGTGTTCTGTGTGACTATAACTGTCTTCTCTGTGTTTTGCATGCTTGTTACTGTTTTCTATGTGATTGGCGTGTCTTCTCCGTGCTTGGTGTGTTTGTTGTGTTTATGACCTTACTTTAACACATGTATGGGCCTCACATTTATACATACATTAAAGTGGGGGCTAAATGTAACGTCAAAAAATGTCCCCTTGGGGACTTTTCCCTCTTAAGGTTTAGCTCTTGGGTGTTTTGCATGCATTTAGGATATCTTACTTCATAATTTGGCATCCCGATGGAATGAGCCCTAGGTAACATGACAAATGAGACCTAAGAGGACCCCTTGAGCTGTACCCTACCCAAAATATGGGGGGGAGGACTTGGGCACCCGTGCCCTAGTCCTACCCTATTTTGGGGCAACCCCAATTTCTAGGTGTTAGTTTATGACCGTTATTTGGGTCTTTTCCCAACACGGTAAGTTTGAATTATGAAAATCTTAGTGGGAGTGCTTGTAGTTGCATATAAAAGCATGTTTAGGCATTCATTTGTAAACTAGATGGCAATTGTGATGTTCAAGTGTTCTCAAGGTGATTCAAGGCTTTCATTGTGTTGCAAGAGTAGATTTGTGTGGTTTATGTGTTTGTATTTGCAGATTTGAGCATCCATTCCATCATGGAATGAAGAGCATCTTTCTCCCATGATATCTTCACTACAAGGTGACATTACATTGTGTTTTCATCATCATTTCCTTTGGTTTTTGCCTCTACCTCACAAGGGCATGCACTCTCTATCTGACAATGGTGTTCAGAAACTTAAGTGTCCTCTAGGGCTTGACTGAGGCAAGCCTCTAAACACCACAACCCCCTCCCAAAGTCTTGTGATTGTAGGTTACAGGTGTCACATTTAGGAAAAGTGAAGTTGCAAGAAGGATTAGCAGACATCAAGGATTTAGGATCCGAAGAGAACTAGGACACCGGAACATTTCCAAGACTTGGGAACTCTCTCTAGTGTCCTCCATAGCTAAATTTCTATAAATAGGAGTTATAGTGTTGATCAGTGTCAGAAGGAGGTCTGGATCCCGCAAAGAAACTGGTACCTTGGACTTGGGCACCTGCTCCAGTGTCCCCGACTGTTTCACCTTGAAACCCCAAAAATAGGTACTCTGTGATTTGATATTTTAATTCTGTCTGCAAGAGCTCTTTCTGTTATTCATCAATTTATTGTGGTATTTGTATAATTAGGGTTTTAATGGTTAATTAAGCATAAGAGAAGAGAAATTGATAATTAAATTCCCTAATCCAAGCTTCCCTACATCTCACAATGATCTAGGGTATGATAGTGAATTGCCACTCGACCCTAGATCCTTGAATGTATAGGGTGAAAGGAGGATTCAAACATCTAAACACTCAAACATTAAACAAATCCAAATTTTACCCTAAACAACATCATTTCAAAATTCAAAACATATATGTCACTTTTTAGTGATTCAAGTTTAAAAGTTGGATCAGAATTGATAGTTTCCTTTATAAAAGTGTGACACAACTTTGTGCTTTTACCCTTACCTCATATTCTTTGACTTTATCTCTAGTTGTCAGACCATTCTTTGGCATGGTATACTTAGTCTGTGTCGCTTGCCATACTTTATAACCAATGCAAATAAAATGGCTTTTCATGTGAATCTTCCAAGCTGCATAATTAATCCCATCAAATTGCAGAGCCTCCTGCTTGTAAGACATCCTAAATCTACCTCAAGCTATTAAGATTACCACCGAGGAACTTGGCTCTGATACCAATTGTTGAAATACCCTAGACAACTAAGAGGGGGGGTGAATTAGTTGTCCCAAAAACTTAGCTTCATATGAACATTAAACCATCAACAACTTAATTGCTTATAATCAGATTTAACCATTAAAGCATGAAACCATAAATTTAATCACAAACACACATCCAACATAGTAAACACCATATTTTTACCTGGAAAACCCTAAAAGGGAAAAACCATGATGGGTGTTAGCCCACATAAATATGAGTTATAACAATACCAAAAATCAGAGGCTTGTTGCCTACAGGGCTCACTATCCAAATTGCTCACTTCAAAGAACAACTCACTGCCAAAGGGTGGCTCACTGCTAAGGGGTTGCTCACTACCAAGGGGTGGCTCACTTCTAAGGGGTTGAATTGATTAAGTAGCATCTACTCCATGCCGGGATTCAATTCCATTGAAGCACAATATGACTTATCTTTTCTGCTCTTTCACGCCTTCACACTTATCTCTTCATATTTGCACACACACTTTCTTGCAACTCTATTACATGCTTTTATACAATTCATCAACCTTGGAATGTATATCAAGGTTGACATTACATTCATCAACCATTGGAACATTCTCCAAGGTCAACATTACAAAACATACACAGAAATAGGTCTAGACCTATTACAAAATTTAGCTAAGGAAAGATGAAGAGAAGTATGATGAACATGCCACACCTTAGCTGGGACTCAAACACAATCCTCCATGCCACAACATGCTTCTACAATCTTCAATGCATCTTCCCAAATAGTGTAAACAATCAAGTCGGCTAAGACTGAAGTTAACACTAGGTTTTCAAAGAATATTCTTCTTTCATGATCCACACTTCTCTTTGCAGACCAATCCAAAGGTAGGAACATGATCAGGAGACATCCACAAGAACATTGTAATCACTAGGAACAACGACATGATCTCTAACCACTCTGTCAAAAAACATTTTTAAACCAGAGCACAAGAAAAACATTGTCAGCTACTGTCATAAGGAAAGGATAGCTTGTGGACCGCCAAGTCATGAACCATTGGAGTTGAAGGCACTAAACATTATCTTAGACTTATCTCTAGAACTATAGATCAAAATACTTCAATGCGGTGGAATGCAGAGCATAACACTTTCTCCCTGTCTTTGCCAAACATATAGAAAAAGCTATTTTCACTCTGGTGAACATAACTCACTCAATTCTTCATACCAAAGGCTTAAAATTAGAACATAGCATCTTTAAATGGACTTCTAAATAACTTCCAATCCACAGACAAAGATATTCATTCTACAGAAAATGCAGAGCATTCTTCTAGACTGTTCTTCTATATGTAATACATTGTTTCCACTGCAACTCACTATTTCTACCGAAGAAGCTAATTTTCTCAATATCCTAAACATCAAGATTACATACATAAGTAAATACAAAGCATCTTACTCATTACAAGAAAACAACAATATAGGAGAAAAGTTGACACCAATGACAACACATATATGTTGACATCAATGACAACACTGATTAGGCACATAATTGCAGCAAAACAATCATGGAGGGAAAAGAGAGGTTACACTCCACTCTATCTACCAAATAGTGGAAGGCATTGAAAGAAAGTATGCATTCTGAAGAATATTTGGCAAAGAGTAATAGAGGCAAGAGAGCAAGAGATAATGTGAGGGCTAGATATACATTTGGCTGAGGTGGGTTGTAGGCCAAAATGGACAAATTTGCAGTAAGTGTATGGCTTTTTGGTTCAATTTACATTGTGTTATTTTTTATTTATTTTTATTGAAGTGACTATATGTTGAAATTGACATTGTATTTTAGGTGGAAAACAATAATAGAGAAGCAGGTGCAGAAGATATTGTCAATTATATGGCAGCATTAGATCGACCTAGTAAATCTAAGAGTAGGATCAAGTGGAAATCTAGTTTGTCAACAGAGATTTCACAACCATCTGTTAAATGCCCAGACATAGGAGCCTCTCTAGATCATGTCAACTCAAATGAAGGGTACCAACAAGTAATGAGTTGCATATTCGGTCTCACTCAACAAGTTTTGCAATTGGTTGCCTCTGTTAACCCTATAGTTTCTGCATGGAATGAGCATAAATCCACAGATTCAGATGAGGTAAGAGGCTCTATTGATCTCATTTCTTCTTGTTTGGAAATTCTATATACAAATGCCTCTTAATATGTATATTATTGAAATCTAAGCATAGGAGAATCCAACCCAGTTTCTTTATTATTGGAGTGATCCAGAAAATGTTCTTTTAGACAAATTTATAGCTTGCATTTTTTACTTGACTATTGAATGCTTTGTATATTTTTTTGCATGATGGTTAAACCACATGTAGAGCAATTTTATCAAAGCAGTAGGAAAATAAAAATGCCTTCATGATGTCAACAGAGCTACCGATATTGATAGTGATCATGATGAACTAGACAAGAATGTGTAGCACAGTCATCTTAGTTGAGGTAATATAATAGTTGTTAGTTATCTGTCCCAATGTTTTGTCATTCTTCATGCTTAAAATGTTCTTTTGGACAAAAAATTATAGCTTTTACATTCTTTAAGTTGTAAGTAAATCTATCCCAATGTTTTGAAATTCTTCTTTTGGACAAAAATTTATATAGCTTTTGCATTCTTTAAGTTGTAAGTTAATCTGTCCCAATGTTTTGTCATTCTTCATGCTTAAAATGTTCTTTTGGACAAAAAATGATAGTTTTTGCATTCTTTACTTGACTTATATTAATTTTTGCATGATGATTAAACCACATGCAAAGCAATTATATGAAAGCAGAATGAAAAGAAAAAGGCCCTATCAATAGAGCTCTCTGTAAAACTATACAACTTCATGTCAATGTTGATAGTGATAATTATGATGATGAGCTCGATGAGAATGCACATGATATTCATAGTAGTAGTCGTGCTGAACTCGAGGTGAGTGCTATGAAACCACATGCAAGTAAGTACTATTCAAGTAAGTAATGGTTGTTTTATTATGTAAATAAGGTAATAATTCCCTATTTGATAGAAGCTGGTTAGAATAGTAGTGAAGTGTAATTAGCTAGTATACATAGATTATGGAAATAAGGGAGACCATATAACTTACATATGGAAAATTAGATCTTAGTTGTAATAGAGTGCATACATAGATTTTGACAATGTATTAGTGCATTGTGTTCGGGGATGTCATGGTCCTCAGTTGGGGGGACTTCATTGCCAATCCATGTCTCTTTCTAGAGTACTCATATAGTCTAGCACTATTGTAGTCTTGCCCTCCATTTGTTTGTACATTGCAATGGGTTAGTTTTTTTTCAAAGTAAAAAGTTGCTTCTTTGTTATTCAAAAAAATAAAAAGAAGCACATACAAAAACTGATTTGTTCCAAGACATAAGACATTACATACAACTGTCAAAAACAATATAATGTGTATTTTTTTTTGTGTAGACATTTATTGATAAACTCTAAGAAGGGGATAAAGTTGGGGTGTTGGATCCATTTGATGGTGTTGTTGTAGGCATTGGGCAGATTCACTCACTATCTATTGTACATGGAGTCAAATTGAAAGGAACAAGAGATGCAAATGTAAATATTTTAAAGGTCACAAGTAACATATCCCTTGATTATGAAGACAAAATAGATGGAGCTATCCATCTAAAAGAGAAAGAAGGGACCTTCACATGGTGGCCACTAAAATATTTGAAAAAAATGACATAGTTGATGTTTATCATGTACTAGCTGTTAGATAGCTTGGCCCACCATTTTATGCAATAGTTTGAATGTGTTGTTCATGGATCTTAGTGTTTTTTGTCTATTTTGGAGCTGTATAAGCAAAAAAAGGCATTATAACTCAGTTTTCTCAGTCATAGCACTGAGAAACACACTTTGTAACACATTTTTCTAAGCAAAGACACATATTTAAGTCTTATGGGTTTTTTGGACTTAATTCTATGTTACTTTTCCTCCTTAAACATTCAGCATCACTTCCTTATATGTCTTTATGAAAAGATTCTAGGGTTATTGTTGGCTGCATTGAAGGAGAGATCTTCATATATGGGACACGATCAACACTTGGTCATGAAGACTGAAGGAACATAAATGAGAGAGCTTCATAAAGGAGAGAGATTCATATATGAGATGTCATGAATATAGTCATGAAGACTCAAGGAGTATAAATGACAGTGAGCAAGAGATAAAATACACAGTTCATGTGATAGACAAAGTTAGATGAGTCTTAAGCCGTTGTGATCAAGTGATGCAGAGGTAGGAGGACCAAAACTATCTTCAATAACATTAACAAATCAAAGAACTAATCTGATTGCTTTGGTCAGGTTGAAGATAACATTAATACATATTTTTCCTCCAATTTTCATGAAGATCCAATGGTAGGAGAGAAAGTTATGACTCTTTTCCCAAAACTACAAACCCTAGGCAGCGTTTAGACTTGCCCTCCCCAAAATTACAATATCTCTCACAAAACCTAATGAAATTATACCAAACCAAAATAATTGTAAACTAGAAACACATATCTTTCCATCCATCTATTAAATGCATCAATGTGAGGCCGTACCAGGTCGTACCATGCATATTTTTAGATTGCATTTTTAGAAAATTAAACTCTGTAGACCTATCCTCAATAAAAATGCCATAACTTATTCAAATATTAATGAAATTTGATGCAACAAAAAGAAATGGAAATTAGACTCAAGAATATTTCCAACCATATATGGCTTGACCCTATATCTATCCATACAAAACTGTACCAAATGCTGCAACAGGACTGTTACAGGAAAAATCTAAAAATTACAATCCATAAAACACTCATATCTCCCTCAATATTGCACCAAATTCGATGAGACTTGAACAAAAATAAAGATTATTCATCCTACTTCAATATCACATTAATATTTTATACCATACATGGCCATACAAGGCCTGAAACTGGAGAAAAAAATAGTTAGTATTGTAGAATAAGGGCTTAAAATCACAAGTTTTCAATCCAATTCACATCTATTCAATCACTCTCCCATTTGTGAAGGTTACAAGGTCTTTTAAAGGCATTAGACATGTCTTTTTAGTTTCTCACTATCTTGGAGTGAACCAAGAGCCAAATGACTCTTCACCTTCCAAGTTTGCATCTTTTTCCCAATTTTACATTGACAACCTTTACATGGTTTGCAATATTTTGCATTTTTGAAACTCCTAATGACCTAAACACATGAAAATGACTTGATAAACCTCACTACAATGTGGAAGCATACAAATTTAATCAAACTCAAAGATTTGTCCAAGGCAATATTAATTTGCCAAGGTGCTCCTGCACCATCAAGGGTGGTGTGTTACTTTTTGAGAAAGGAAGGGCAGTTGGCAATGCACAAAGATCAATGAGGAAGATTACAGTCATGAGGTGATGATGTTGGCATTTCATCAAGACTTTGGAAGAAACTAGTAGACAAATTTATAGAAGTCTTAAAGAGCAAAAATGACAACCACTAATAATGTTATTATTACAAGGCATATATTTTGCATGGCAGTATAGTTGCAAGAATATGATAGTTTCATAAACCTATGACAATCTACAAATGAAAGTCTAAATTATCTATACTTATGGGTGACTTTTCTATAATAGAGAGATAATGAGTGCATAGAGGTAAGATGTTCATGGTGAGTGGCAATGGTCAATGGTTCCTAGGGATACAGGTATAGTAAGCATGGTTTCAGTGGCATGAGCAAAGGAACAGAGGACTTCAGTGTTAGTATTAAAAGACAAGTATATGAAAGTTGTAGGACAATCATCTAGAAAGCAAGTATGCATAGTTCAGTCACCACAATGAGTGAAGACCAAGGACACTAAATATGACTACCTACCAAGTGTGCAATGTAATAGAGGCATGGTAAGTGGATGGTTTAGACTCAAAAAGAGGCTTTTGAAGATGCATTAATGAAGGAAGAATCCAATTCCATGCCCTAAGAGGAGTTGATATCTTCAAACTCAATAAAAACATGTCCCATAAGCAGTGCTGATGACAGTACAAGACACAAGAATATAGTGATGTTTCATTAAGGAAGCCTGATCTAGTCCATGTTTCACATTATGAATATCCTATCACAGGCCTGACTACATATGAAAATACATTTCCTTTGGTTGTAGTCAAGAAAGACAAGTGCTAGACTGATGGGATAGATTAGATGACCTGTGGCAGCAGTTAGGCTAGTTGAGAATCAGTTACTAACAGTTCACTTTTTGGCAAAGCATTGTAAACTTGGAGAAGTTTCTTTCTTGTCATTTATGTGCACTGTAGCTCAGATTTTCAGTCTTGTGATTGAAAATAAACATTGTAATACTCTATTTCTAAGCATTTTTCAAGCAAGATAGATATTTTAGACTTGTGCAAGCTGTAAGAACACCTTTCTTTTAATAAAGTTCAGTGATTTTGCCTTCTCAATGGTTGTCTTTATATTGTGTGCAATTGATGATTGATGTGTATTTCTATGTTTTATGTTTAAATCCTCAAATATCAGTCAATTAAAATGACTAAATATACTACTAATTGATGTCAATTAATAATTAAATTGACTACCAATTGACAAAAATTAGTGAACAGTGAATAAATATGACTAAATATATGACCAGTGTTAAATCAGTGAATAAAAATGACAAAATAAGTGACCAGATTACAGCAATCAATGACTAAATCAATGCCTAAATATACTACCAAATCAATCAATCAAAACAACCAATAAATGAATAAATATGGTTTAGTCATCAATTTGGTCATGTTATAAATGACTGGATATAAACTACTAATGGTCATGTGACCATGTTTGGTTATTTATAAGAAATTTTTAGTAGTTTTTTAGTCATATATTGTTTTTTCTATACTAGTGACCATTCTGCATAACATTTAAGTAATGTGCTTTGCATGACTACGAAACTATGGAAAGTTGCCGCGTGGAAAACAAATGAGTCATCTTTTGATAATGCGCCTTTTTGTTGAATCATGAATATAAGTGAAGTGGAGTGTTCTCATTGGTTCGACAGTCCTCATAAGGCAGGGGAAATATTGTCAAATCTTTTTGATGAATCAACGTCATCTGATCTATTCTGTTATTTTATAATTGATTGCTCACATTCAAAAATGCAAATAACAAGTAATTACGAAATTTGGTTCACATAAGCTAAGAGTAATGGTAGATGAGATGACTCTCAACCCTAGAATTAATGGTTCTTTCTATAAAGGTCCTAATTCAAGTGTTCTACTGACTTATCTAAGCATCTGGAGTATCAAAGTAAGAAAATTAGCAGTTGTCCAAGGCTTATCAACATCCATTCAAGGTTTGTTAAGAAACAATCTAGTAAGTTGTCTGTGGCCCCAACCACTGTATCCTCTACATTTGATTAGTTTTGTGAGGTTGTTGATACTTTGTTATTACTTTTTGAAAGGTTGTTTCGAGTCTGGGTTATCACCACTTGTTCAACTACCTAATCTTTGTCCAAGTTGTTATCTGTATCGTTTGAAAGAAAGAAGCCTAAAATAGTAGCAGTAACCCTTGTTCCTCAAGTCCAATTTAAAAATGACTCCCCCAGGAGCCCAAGTTCCCTCCACTTCTCAAAACTGACCCTTGCACGAAGATCTTTTGGCTCAGCTCCCTAGTTCTTTTGCCCAAAAGATTAAGGTTCATGGCCTTGAATCAAATGAAGGGTTAGTTGATAGATACCATGGTTGTAAAGATGCAAACCTCTTGGTGGAAGGGTGGAATTTATTTCACCATTGTTGGGGCAAAAGGAATGCCCAATCCCTAATCTCAAATGTATGGAGATTAGACTTAGGAAAATTTGTGGTCACGAATGTCTTTGAAGACATTGATTTGCTTAAATCCATGGCCTCCTAGTATGATGAGACTACTAAGGTAATAAGAAGTGCAGGGGGACATCCCTTGGTAGAAATTAGTAAAGAATCAATCTCTAAAATATTTGGACTCAATTTGGTTGCCAATACCTCCATAGACCTTGATGTTTTCAAGAAAAAATACCTACAAGATAAGAGTAGCTACAGAGTGGTGCATTTACCTAGGCATAGAAAAAATGATCATAACAATAGATGTATGAAAATCCCACCAAATGAAGCTGAACCCTTCAGACTTGAAACCTTTGAGAATTATTTTGCAATGACATACTATGCATTGTGTCAAGTCTTGGGGGAAAACAAGAATGAAAGAATTCCCATTTCATGCACAGGCTACATGGTTGAATCAACAATTTGATTTTGCCACTTACCTAGTTGACCACATACATCAAGGGTTAATAGATATCAAGGAAGGGAAAGAAGAAGTGAAATTTTGGTGGTACTCTTTACTGTGTCATATGTTTTTGTATGAGGGAAGACTAGATTGGGACCCAAGATTATTGATTATTGAGGTTGATGATAAAAGAAACCCACATCCAGTCTAGTGTTGGACACCTATTTGGGACAAGCATTGTTTTAAGACCAGTTACATTATTTTTAGAGATTATTTTGTTAGCAGAATATTATTTTTCTTGCAGAGAAGTGTGCCTATAATCCCAGATCAAATACTGGAATTTTTGAGGTCTTTGGTAAGAAAACCATCTATAGGTGTTTGACATAATTAGGGAGATTTCATTGTCCACTCAAATTGTATGATCTTAAGAGTTTATGGATGCCCGGTGGGTCCTCATATATTGCCAAAATTTGTACCCTTGAGGGTTGGTTTCTTGGAGCTTATTTGACAACTTCTGAGTTAGAGAAGGCTCATTTGGCAAATTAGAAGAAAGGTTATTTCTTCCCTTTCTTGACAGTTTTCTCTAATTTCAGAATGAATAGAGAAGGTCTTGACAAATTGAATGGTAAGCTGAAGGTGTTTAGCATGGAACAGGAATGTGGAAGAAATTGTGATCCTGAGGGTTTCATAAGTAACATCAGGAGAAGCATAAAAAGATCCTCATTTGCCCACCATACTTATGACACTAAAGATGTTATCAGAAATATCAGTGATGAAAATAAAGTTGAGATAAGAAGAGAAAAATGGATAGCATTCTTAAAATATGAGGAGAGAAAAAAGGCTAAAAAAGCTTCTTACAAGGGGGCATATGCAAATATTGACCACCCAATTACAAGGATCAAAGAAATTCTGGCTAATATCGATTAAATAATTGGGATAGTTGTTTCTAAGGAGAAGAAGGGTAAAACTCCAGTTACAGAAGAGAGGCCATCATATCAGCCTCCAGGTGATATGAAATTGAAGTACACATTCAAGAGAAGAGATAAAAGGGTAGTGATCAAGGAGCAAGTTCAATAGTCTTCCTCACATACTCAACCTCCCATGTCTTCTGCACCAGTGCAACAAGTGACTCCTGCTCCTGTGTAAATAGTAGATTTGGATTCACCTCCTAGGGAATCATCTCCAAAGAGGAGGAAGATTGAACAACCCCCTCTAGTAGATTACCCAATTGAAGAGGAGGATGAGATGGAAGTAACTGGGGATGATATAAATCAAGAAATATCTTCTCCCAAGAGGGATGAAAATGTGCAGCCATCCGTGGATAGGTTGATGAATATTATCATTGAAGGAAGGGATATTTCAGAATGTATGAGGGCTGCAACTTGCCAAAGATCTATGACTGATGACCAATTCATCAATTCTCAAGAATTTGTTGATTTCTTATGGAGATGCAAAAGGGAGGAATACGCTAGAAGGTTGAAAGAAGAAATGGAAAAATCTCCTCAAGAAACTCAAGAGAAATTGTTCCACAGGATATTAACCCATATGAGGTCAGAGGCTAAAAACATTACTCTTGAAGAAGGCAAGTGAATGGTTAGGGAGAGTGGTATTTTATTGCTCTTTGAATGGGATATAGCCTATGCCATTGCCTTGGATGCTATTTGAAGGTAGGATAAATAAGTCTTTTCTTCTGAAGATGATGCTACTACAACCCTATCTGGTGCAGGTTTTAATCCAAAGTGGGAAACCTTGGCAATTTGGGCTTTAGCCCCTAATACTAATAAGCCATTAGTGGTTGAACCTGACCGGGACTCAAGAGGAAGTTTGATTGTTAAAAGAGTGTTTGACACTTTAGTGATTGAGGCAACTACAATGGTAGTGGAGGTTGCAAAATTCAATAAGGCAACTGTAGACACCTAAATTTGACTATATTTTATGACATTACATTTCAACATGTTTTGTCCTAGGTCCTCTTCCATGATCCCTTACATCACTCCCATTGGTTAAATAAATTATATTTATTTAACTAATTCCTCTTATCCATTTATCCTCTTCTTGTATCAAATTAAATAAATCTTATTTATTTAATTCCATTTATCCTTCTCTGTCATCAAATTAAACAAATCTTATTTATTTAATCTCATTTTCCACCATCATCCAATTTAAATAAATTAAATATTTATTTAAATGTCACTTGTCTCTCATGATTTAAATAATTTTATTATTTAAATTACTTATCCCCACTCATATCTCTATTTTCATCCTCATTCATTGTGCATCACAAGCACTCCCTCTCCAAAATAAATTAAAAATCTCATTTATTCCCACTATTCTCCTAATTTTGGTTTGTTGTCATACCCATTTAATGTGCGTCATAAGCACTAAAATTGCCTTTTAATCCTAGCCATCTACCTCATCCCCTCTCCCTTCTCATCCTAGCCATCCATTTGATTCCCTTTCTCTCTATAAATCAAACTTCATTTTCCATTCCAAACCCTCATTGACTCACTGACTCACTCATACAAGTCATTTTCATACAACGCTTGGGCTTTATTATGCTACAATAGTGAGCAATCAACAATCCTTTGACATCCTGCATTCTTATATGAGATTGAGAAGAGCCATGGAGATCAATCAAACCTAGCTTGAAGATCAATTTTCTTTACATTTCTGTTTTGATTTTCATGCTAGTTTGTACTTTATGGTGCTTGTTATGGTTTAGATTAGTTTGTTTATTTTGACACTAAATCTGATTTTCCCTAGCTACAAAATGGTGAACCCGATGTGAATTTGTGCTTAAATTTGTAGATCTACTAGCTTGTTTGTTTTGTAGGTTTTATGCAAGATTGAGAAGAGCAATGGAGGCGAACCAAGTTTGACATAGGAGTTTAGATATTGTTATTTGCATTTTATTTCTATGTTCATTTTTTACTCCATTATGTTGTTAGGGTTTAATGCTTTCATGTTTATGATTTAGCCTTGATTTTTCCCCTAATGACATTTGGTGAACCTGGCGTGAATTTGTGCTTAAATTTGTAGATCTACTAGCTTGTTTTTTTTGCAGGTTTTATTAACTTTTTATTGCACCTATCTACCATTTTTTTGGACAAAACCCTAGGTTTTAAAGATTTCATCATATCTTCCAAATGGCTGTGAATTTTTCTACAAGATTTTCATAGAAGTTTGTCCATCATCGAAGAAAGCTACAATAGAAAAATTGCAGATTTAATTTGGAGGTCAAATACGGTGTGAAAAAATTGGATCTTTGTCTGCTATAGATTTTTCACAAATCCACATTTTTGGGCACAAAACAGGGAAATTTTCTACTTCTTTACATTTATGGAAAGGTCTCAGAAAATTAGTAGGGGTCTCTTTTCTAAGTTTTTACTTTTCAAGTCAAAAACATTTCCAAATGATCAAATCTATGTCACTATCTAAAAAAAATGTATCTGAAATTGCAATCTTCTGATGATATTATCTTTCTATGGCTACATTATAACATTATTTTCTGATTTTTTTAGGGATTTGGTTTTGTGCTAACACTTTGATTGTAGCTATCTTATTTGTTGAAGAATGGAAATTCAAACTACTAACAGTGGTTTTGTAGGGCTTTCATTGAATAGATATCTTTTTCAAATGTCTGTTTGCACATAGATTAACTAGGGGGTTAATTAATCACTGTTTGTTGTTCTTGTAAGGATGGTAGGTGTATGCTCTCACCTTGTACAAACTTAGTGATCAGAAGCCAGACCCATCTTTTTTATGTTTTTAATCCCTTAGAGGGCCTACCTCCCAATTTGTGAGAGGGAATGACCCAAGCGATACTTTCGTTTTGGTCCACTATATAAATAATTGTTGTTGTGATGAAAGTCATCAATCACCCGATGTCGTTATTCTATACCAACAGAAGTCTCCCTCAGTATCCATGCGATATGTAAAAACCCTTTCTGAGGGCTAGGAGGCCTCTTAAATGAGTGGACTGCCACATGTATAGACACCAAATTATCCCGAAACACTAACTAAAAACCATTTGTTGTAGGGGCCAAAAACCTTTTTTGCTTGCTAGTATAGGAGGTAAAATCTCTGAAGCCACCCTATACATACTATTCAAGGTAAAGACATAAAATCCCTTGGTTCATAAGATCTCTGGATCTTCGGGGTAAGAGATTTGGTGTGCCCGTGCCATGGTGGGGGAGCCAGTGTTACCAATATCTCTAGCTGTCCACCTTGTCTCAGTATATGGAGTAATCCAAGTAGGTACTCACCAAGTAGTATCCTCTTTCCAGCCTAGGTTGTGCATGCTTATGAGTGTTTTCAAATTTGTTGAGACCAGTAAAAAATTTGGTGCTAATCTAGGCCCCCATTTAGACTTTTACTTTGATTTTATATCAGAGTCATCCAAAACATTCGGTCTGTTGTGTTTTGCGTGTGTGTTAAAAAACAAACATTATCAATCTCAACCAAGCACCACACCTTGAATCTATAACATTCCAACCCTACCCATATTACTCATATTACTCATATTCCCATCCTTGAACCTAGTCCAATCCTCATTTGTCAAAATGGTTGTGATCATCAATAAATCTAGGAAAAATTCAAAACCATACATACTCTAAGGTGACCTAAAATTTTCTCCTAATGATGATGAGGATCTTGTATATTTTGAGGCATACTTGGAGGAACAAACCAAAATCTAAAGACTTCAATCTATTTGTAACTCCATCCCAATACCAGAGCAAAAGATCCTAGCACAAGAACTACAAGACATCGTCCAAGCCTTCCACCAACTAAGACAACCCCTAAACCAACAAATCATACAATGACTACAAACCATTAGCCAACCACTTCAACAAAATCAATCACCACAAGTACAACAACTCCTAGTCAAAATCCAACAACTCATGAAATATCCATCTCAAAATCCTTCACAACATGAGCATGCTAGTACTAGTCTATCCTTAAGACATCTTAATGATACTCTTGACAAGGGAAATACCACCTTAAGTTTGGAATCATACACCACTCCATCTAGTAGTCCTCCATCACCATCCAATAGAATGCCTATCCCAAAGAATACTAGTCCTACACCAACACCACCATCAAACTTCCCAAGCTCTAATCCATCAACCAAAGAATCCTTTGATGATTTTCTCCAAAGACTACTAGCACGGAATAGACCATCCCCATGTCAAGCATCCATTGATGAGCCTATCAAAGAACCTTTTAATGCCATGTCCACTTCTTCAACCCCATCATGTGGTCCACAATCCCTTGAGCCTATTGAAACTTTTCCTCCCACGAGTTCATTGCCCTCTCATGTTGTTGACCAAGAGCCTATCCAAGAGTCATCCACTTCCATTTAAGCAAATCAAGAGTTATGTCAAGTGCCTAACCCTAAGCATGAAGAAACATCTATCACTTGTTCTAATCAAGATCAAATCACTTCCATTCAACCTATCCACAACATTAATCCTATCCATGATCAAGCTCCCATGTATGATAAAGATCCTATTTATGATCAAGAAGTCCATGATGACCCTCTTAGCCAACTCTATGCATTCCATGGTCAAGAGCTTATCACTCCACCTACCCATGATCCCCAAACTTCCACTTCTCATGAATATACACATACCTCCCAAGCACAAATAGAAGATCAAACCAATAGCTTGGATCTACATGCACATAATCAAGATCCTAATGATCCTTTCACATCCACTATCAACCCCATTTCAAATCCACCAATATCTCCTATTGTTCTTTCCACCTTCATTCATGAATGTTCCTCCCTAAGAACATACCAACCATTATCCACCACTTCACCTTCTTCATCTAATAATGAACTCAAGTCTAGTATCCAAACTTCACCTAGTCCCATTGTCCATCGCATGCTCCAAAACATGAACTATCAAGGTAAAGGCTTAGGCCTTCATGAACAAGGAATTTTGGAGCCTATCCATGACAATGTCCCTCCTCGCTCATATGGCCTTGGATATACACCCCAAGGTAAACAATCTAAAGATGTTAGTAATTCTTCCATTCCTCCTAAGTCCACCACTTTCTATCACAAATCTTATCATACTGCCAAAACATATCTTGCCATTCCACCTCCATCATCTTACAAATGTTAAAAGCATGTGACCATACACCTTCCACCATCCAGTTTACCCCCACTTCTTCTAACTCATAATATCCCTCCATCTACTTTACCACCACTTCTCCCAACACCAAATCCATCCATTTACACATTCCCTCAATTTCCTAATCATGTTCAATCAATGCACACATCATGTAAACAAAAAGCTTCCACCAAACCCAAGGGATTCAAAAAAAAAATTGTGTTCCTCTACCCATAAAGCTAAAAATACTAAGGATCATCATGCTATAAGACATCAATGCAAAAATTCAAAGACAAATACATCCAAAAGGCTACCCAAGCCCATACCTTCACAAGAAAAGTCTAAAACTAAAATGGTATGGGTGCCTAAGCAAAAATAAAGAAAGTCAAATGAGGCATCCACATCTCAAAAATCCCAACCATCCTCTTCCATCCAAAAATCCCACTCCATTACAAAGTTTCAAATTCCAAAATCCCACAAGAAAAACAAAAATCATAAAAATACTAATTCTATGTGGGTACCTAAAGCACTTCATCAACCATCTCCTAAGAAAACATCTCCATTGCTTCCTACACCCCCTCCAAATCAAAAGCTTCAATGTTTATCAAGGTGTGTTCAACCATTGGTCATGGTTCCCTTTCATTCCAAAATAATTTCACATACCTCCATCTCCCCATCTTTCACCTATTATCCTACATATCTTCACCATCATCTTCCTATGGTCCATGCTTTTTCATATGTCTTTCATCCATCTTTACATATGTCCTACATAATCCACATCATAATCCACTTTTCCACATCTATCATCCTTCCTTTCGTAATCCATATCATAATCCACCATCTACCTAATCCCTCTTCCTCTTATGCAATCTATTACCACATCTATGAGAATAATGAATTGACATGGTCCATGCGATGACATTCATCTCTAACGGGACTATCAATTTTCATGGAACTAGACACTTGAGTCCCCCCTATCCATATTCCCCTTCTCCCATCCAAATATTCCAAAAAAAGTCTTGAAAAAATACAAAAAATGGAAAAAGGTCCTAAAAAAAAATAGCAAAGAGAAATCCCTTCATCTAATGGTGAAAACCACCCTTGGTGGAGCCTTGGATAAGTACCATGATGAAAAACTAGCAAATAGGCATCATGTGTAGGTTGATCTTCTATGTCACTTACACTTGGGGGCATGATGTGTTGCAAGTATGTGCCTAATCTATGTTGTCATTGATGTCAACATATCTGTGTTGTCATTGGTGTCAACTATATTCTTATCTTTTGATTGATTATAAGCCTTATATGTTAAGGACATTGAGAAAATTAGCCCCTCCGAAAGAATCAAAAAGGAAACAGTGAATTACAGTGAAGACAATGAGTTGCATTTTGAAGAACAGTCCATAAGATTGCTCTGCATTTCTTATATATTGAAGATCTTGGTATGTAGTTTGGAAGTTATTTAGAGGCATATCTAAAGATGCTAAATCTTGAGTTTGAGCCTCCAGTGTGAAGAATTGAGTGAGTTTCATTGACCAGAGTAAAACCTCCTTTTTCTGATTATTCACTGGTGATAGGGAGAAAGTACTTTGCTCTGCATTCCTCTGCATTGAAGTATTTTGCTCTGTAATTCTAGAGGGAAGTCTGGGATGATGGTAAGTGCCTACAACTACAATGGTTCATCATTTGGCCATCTACAAGCTATCTTTCTTTTATGACAGTTGAAGATAGTGAAGTTCATGTGCTCTGGTGTGAAGAATCTCATGGATAAAGTGGTTAGATTTTGTGTGGTTGCTCCTGGTGATTACAATGTGCTTGTGGATGCCTCCTAATCATGTTCTTTCCTTTACATTGGTCAATGTTAAGGAATTAAGATCATGTTTGAAGATTATTCCCAGATAACGTAGCGTGTAACCAGTCTTAGCCGACTTGGTTAATTCCAGTGATTGTGGAGATCTCTTGAAGATTGTAGAAGAGTGTTGTGGCATGGAAGATCATGTTTGAGTCCCAGCTAAGGCATGGCATGATCCATATATATCATTACTACATTTTCTTAGTATAATTTTGTATTAGGTCAAGACCTATTTTATGTATGTTTGTAATTCTAACCTTGGAGATTGTTCCAACGGTTGATGATTGTGATGTCAACCTTGATGATCTTTCCAAGGTTGATGTAGTGTATAAATACTTGTAATTGAGTTGTGAAAAAGTATCCAAGTGCAAAGATGTGAAGATAAAGTCAAGTAAGGCAGCAGAGCAGAGTAGAGGTGTTTTGTGCTTCAATAGAACTGAACCTTGGCATGGAGTAGATGTTGTTATCTTAATTCAACCTTTTGGCACTGAGCCTTCTTTTGGTAGTGAGCCACCCTTTGGTAGTGAGCCATCCATAGGTAATGAGCCTTTATTTACAGTGAGCAATTTGGGTAGTGAGCCCTGTAGGCCCAGTAAGCCTCTATTTTTTGGTATTGATATAACTCATATATTTATGTGGGCTAACACCCACTATGGTTTTTCCCTTTTAGGGTTTTCCACATAAAAATCTGGTGTCTCCTGTGTTGTTTATGATTTTGTGTTGAGCTTTTGATTTGATGCTTTCATGGTTGTATTTGAATATAAGTAATTAATAAGTTGATCATATTTGGTTAAAATTTTTAGGACAACTGATTCACCCCCCCTCTCAGTTGTCTGGTGCAGTTCAACAATTGGTATCAGAGCAAGATTCCTCTAAAGAAATCCTAACAGCTTGAGGAAGATCCAATATGTCTTACAAGAAGGAAGCTCCACATTTTGATGGGACAAATTATACTCTTTGGAAGGCACGAATGAAAAGCCATCTTCTCTGTCTTGGTTATAAAGCATGGCTATCTACTCTCACAATTTGTCATGCCTGAAGGTGGTTTGACAACTAAAGATGATATCAAAGAATATGAGCTAGATGTCAAAGCAAAGGATGCTCTGTTAAGTTCCTTAAGTGACTCAGTATTGACAAAAGTTGTGGACCTTGAATCTATAAATGAGGTATGGGAGAAGCTAAAAAATTTGTATGAAGGAGATGATTCTGTCAAAGAAGCCAAGCTACAGAGCTTGAAAGTAAGATATGAGGGTTTGAAGATGAATGAAGATGAAAACATAATAGCCTTTATGAGGAGAGTTGATGAACTTGTCACTGGAATAAAAGATATGGGAGGAACTCTCACTGATAAGGAAGTTGTGATGAAAATTCTTAGATCACTACCAAAATCCTATAGTCACAAAGTGGTTGCTATTGAAGAATTCATGACTGTGAAAACTATTGATAGAGATCAGTTACTTGGAAATCTTATATCCTTTGAGATGAGAGAATTTAGTGATGCTCTTCCAAAATTGAATCAGCTTTCAAAGCCAGTACTTCAGAAAAGATATCCAGAACTGAGAAATATAAAGTGGATGATGACTTTGATGAAATTGAAGCTAACTTTGTTGAGAGGATGCAAAGAGGTTCCAGTAAGTTCAAAGGTAAACTACCTTTCAAATGTTTCTCTTGTGGTAAGGTAGGTCATTATGCTTCTAGATGTCCTAAAAGAATTCAAAGAAACAAGAAAAGATATGAGAGAAAACCTAGAGTTCCAAAGAAATGCTACTATGTCAGAGATTTTGATGATGAAGGTGTGACTAATGATGAATCTGATGATGCTAGTAATAGTACAAATGAGTGTATGTTTATTTCTATTACAGAAGATCTTGTGTCTACTAATTCTACTAGCTATGTGAAGGATGAAAAACTAGTAGAAGAGAGTGCTTTAGCTATTTAGGTTGAGAAAGATAAGGATGAATGGATTATTGATAGTGGATCCTCACATCACATGATCGGTGACAAAAGTAAGTTTGTAAGTTTGGAAAAGTATGATGGAGGATTGGTTAGGTTTGGAGATAATGCAGCCGGTAATATTTGTGGAAAAGGATCTATTTCATTTGATGGAAAGCATAATACTGATAATTTTCTATATGTGAAAGGTTTGAAGCATAATCTTTTGAGTGTTGGTCAAATGTGTGACAAAGGATATGATCTAAGATTTAAAGACAATGGGTGCAAGATCATGGAAAGCTCCAGAACAATGATTGCTACTAGTAAGAAGACAAAAGGTAACATCTATCAATTGAAAGGAACAAATGATTATTGTTTATTGGCTCAAGCAGATGAAAGTTGGTTGTGGTATAGAAAGATGTGTCATATAAACTTTGATAGTTTGGTAAAAATAAGCTCAAGTCAGGCTGTGAGAGATTTACCAAAACTTGTGAAACCCTCCAACTCAATTTGTAAGGAATGTTAGTTGGGAAAGCAGATAAGGACAAGTTTCAAGAGCAAAGAATAATTTTCTACCAGTTTGCTGGATCTAGTGCATATAGATCTTTATGGTCCTACAAGGGTGAGAAGTCTACAAGGTGACATGTACTTCATGTTTCTTATTGATGATTATTCTAGAATGACTTGGGTTACTTTTCTAAGAGATAAATCAGAAGCCCTAGAGAAATTCAAATCTTTCAAGGCAATGGTTGAGAATGAAATAGATTTCAAGATCAAATGTTTCAAATATGATAGAGGAGGTGAGTTCACATCAAATGAATTCAACATTTTTTGTGAAGAGCATGGGATTAAGAGTTAGTTGTCTGCACCTAGGACTCCTCAACAGAATGGAGTTGTGGAAAGGAAGAACATGACAATTCAGGAGGCAGCTAGGACAATGATGAAGGAAGAAGGTATGTCAGAAGTCTTTTGGAAAGAAGCTATTCACACTGCTGTCTACATTCAAAATAGAGTTCAAGTGAAAGGTAATGGTACTAAAATTCCCTATGAATTGTGGTATGGAAGAATTCCCACAATAAAATATTTCAAAGTTTTTGGCAGCAAATGTTATATCAAGAGAGATGAAGATCTAGGAAAGTTTGATGCAAGATGTGATGAAGGAATCTTTCTTGGATACTCTACCAAGAGTAAGGCTTACCAGTGCTACAAAAAGAGGCTCAAAAAGATTGTTGAGAGTGAAAATGTGAAGGTAGATGAAGGTAAAGAAAGAATATCAGATCTGAGTTGTTATGAACCAGATGAACCAGTGACTATAGAAATTGAAGAAAAAGATGAGCAAGTAGACAGTTAGGATGAAGAAGAGGCTCCAGAAAGTGCTCTCAAGACTCCCAAGTATGTAAGGATAAATCATTCTAAAGATTAGATTATAGGTGACAAGAACAAAGGTGTGCTAACAAGAAGAAGAGCTACAAAAGAACAAGTTAATTACTGTTTGCTTTCAAAGATTGAACCAAAAAATGTGAATGAAGCATGCAATGATGAAAATTGGGTAAAGGAAATGGAGGAAGAATTGTTGTAGATAGAGAAGAATGAAACTTGGGAATTAGTTCCCAGATCTGCTGAAAAAAAATGTTATTGGAACTAAATGGGTCTTCAGGAATAGGCTGAATTAAAATGGAGAAGTTGTAAGGAATAAAGAAAGACTTGTATGCAAAGGATATTCTCAAATTGAAGGGATAGATTTTGAAGAAACCTTTGCCCCAGTAGCTCGGATTGAAGCAATCAAAATGTTTTTGGAATTTATAGCTCACAAAGATTTTAAGGTATATAAGATGGATGTGAAATTTGCCTTCCTAAATGGTGAGTTAGAAGAGGAAGTATACATTGAGAAACCAAAGGGATTCAAATTGTTAGATCAAAGTGATATGGTATGTAGGTTGAAGAAACCATTATATGGACTCAAACAAGCTCCTAGAGCTTGGTATGCAAGGTTAGACAAGTATTTGTTGCAATTGGGATTTAGTAAAGGCACTGCAGATAGCAATATGTACTTCAAAATCAATGATGATCAGATCTTGATTGTTGAGGTCTTTTTTGATGACATTATCTTTGGAGGAAATGAAGGTATGTGCATAAGGTTTTCCAGTGAGATGAAAAGTGAATTTGAAATGTCCATGTTTGGTGAAATCAATTCCTTTTTGGGTTTACAAATTAATATCTCAGTCTAAGTATGTGAAAGAGTTGTTGAAGAAGTTTAGGATGCAAGACTCTAAACCGGTACGTACTCCCATGGTGACTAGTTACAAGTTGAGAAAAATTGATGAATCACCTAAGGCTGATTAGAAAAAATACAGATCCATGATTAGAGGATTGCTTTATCTAACCCAAACTAGATTTGATACTATGCATGCAGTTTGTCTTATTGCAAAGTTTCAAGCTGATCCAAGAGAATCACATGTGATGGTAGTTAAGAGAATCCTGAGGTATTTGAAAGGTAGTCCAGATTATGGCTTATGGTATCCAAAGAACAATGATTTCACTCTTAGTGCTTATACAGATGCAGATTGGGCCAGAGATGTTGATGACAGAAAGAGTACAAGTGGAGATACCTTCTTCTTGGGAAATAGATTGGTTTCATGGCTGAGCAAGAAACAAGATTCAATATACTTGTCAACTGCAGAAGTAGAGTATATTGTAGAAACATGTTGTTGCACTGAAATATTATGGATGAAGTAGACTTTGAAGGATATAAGAGTTGTGTATTAAGATCCAATTGCAATCTTTTGTGATAATACAAGTGCCATAAACATTTTAAAGAATCTAGTGATGCACTCAAGAACAAAGCACATATCAATAAGGTATCACTTTTTGAGAGAGAAGGTGATAGAGAATGAAGTAAAGTTGGAATATACGTCCACAAAAGATCAGATTGTAGACATTTTCACCAAGCCTCTGCCTAAGGACACTTTTGAGTATCTCAGAGAAAAGTTAGGGGATGTCACCCCTCTTGCTCAAAACTAAGATGTACAAGAGTGCATCAGTCCGGTGGTACTTAGAGTTCCACTTCTAGATCCAGATTGATGCTTGTATGGGCTACTTCTTAGGGGGAGTAGTCAGATAGAGAGATTTCAGAAGAGAGTTTGGTTTAGAGCAGCAGAGTGCAAGTATGTGCCTTTTGCCATTGATGTCAAAGGGGGAGATAATTCATGTGAAAAACTCAGAGAGGAAAGAATGCAGATGTGTGAAGAGTAAGGGGGAGAATCTTGTCTTGATGGTAGTCACAATTTTTCACATCATATGTTGCCATCAATGACAAAGGGGGAGATTGTTACAAGTATGTGCCTAATCGGTGTTGTCATTGATGTCAACATATCTATCTTGTCATTGGTGTCAACTATATTCTTATATTTTGATTGATTAGAAGCCTTATATGTTAAGGACATTGAGAAAATTAGCCCCTCTGGAAGAATCATAAAGGAAACAGTGAATTACAGTGAAGACAGTGAGTTGCATACTAAAGAATAGTCTAGAAGATTGCTCCACATTTCTTGTATATAAAAATCGTAGTTTGTGGTTTGTAAGTTATTTAGAGGCATGTCTGAGGATGCTAAATCCTAATTTTGAGCCTCCGGTGTGAAGAATTGAGTGAGTTTCATTCACCAGAGTAAAACCTCCTTTTTCTGATTATTCACTGGTGATAGGGAGAAAGTACTTTGCTCTGCATTCCTCCACGTTAAAGTATTTTTCTCTATAGTTCTAGAGGGAAGTCTGGGATGATGGTAAGTGCCTACAACTACAATGGTTCATGATTTGACAGTCTACAAGCTATCTTTCTTTTATGACAGTTGAAGACAATGAAGTTCATGTCCTCTGGTGTGAGGAATCTCATGGATAAAGTGGTTAGAGTTTGTGCGGTTGCTGCTAGTAATTACAACGTGCCTGTGGATGCCTCCTGACCATGTTCCTTCCTTTACATTGGTCTGCATTAAGGAATTAAGATCATGTTTGAAGATTATTCCCAGATAGCATAGCGTGTAACCAGTCTTAGCCAACTTGGTTAATTCCAATGATTGTGGAGATCTCTTGAAGATTGTAGAAGCATGCTGTGGCATGGAAGATCATGTTTGAGTCCCAACTAAGGCATGGTGTGATCCATATACATCTTTACTACATTTTCTTAGCATAATTTTGTATTAGGTCAAGACATATTTTATGTATGTTTATAATTTCAACCTTGGAGATTGTTCCAATGGTTGATGATTGTAATGCCAACCTTGATGATCATTCCAAGGTTGATGTAGTGTATAAATACTTGTAATTGGGCTATGAAAAAGTATCCAAGTGCGAAGATGCGAAGATAAAGTGAAGTAAGGTAGCAGAGCAGAGCAGAGGTGTTTTTGTGCTTTAATGGAACTAAACCTTGGCATGGAGTAGATACTGTTATCTTAGTTCAAACTTTTGGTAGTGAGCCACCCTTTGGTAAGTGAGCCATCCATAGGCAGTGAGCCTTTCTTTACAGTGGGAAATTTGGGCAGTGAGCCTCTATTATTCGATATTGATATAACTCATATAGTTCTGTGGGCTAACACCCACCATGATTTTTCCCTTTTAGGGTTTTCCATGTACAAATCTGGTGTCTCTTGTGTTGTTTATGATTTTGTGTTGAGCTTCTCATTTGATGCTTTCATGGTTGTATATATGAATATAAGTAATTAATAAGTTGATGATCATATATTTGATTAAAAGTTTTAGGACAACTAATTCACCCCCCCTCTCAGTTGTCTAGTGTAGTTCAACATGATGTCTCATCCAACCTATCATTTTCCATTCTATCATATTCTATCATACTTAGTCATTATACTCACATTCCTATCTATCTATCCTCCCTTCCTCATTTTGATCTTGATAAAGATATGGGGGTAACATGTTGACAAATGTTTTGGATATCACTTGACATACCTCATTCTTTTCAAACCCAGATCACATCATTACCTTCTTGTCATTACCCATTTCCATCATTTACAAACCAATCCATCTTATCATTCCTATTTTCATAAGCAATCTCATAAAAAATCCTAAGCATTACACCTAGAAAGGGGCATGTTATTCCTATGTGACATTGTCTTTGGAGATCACATCCTTGCCCTCTTGCGCATACATCCTTTCCATTTCATCCTATCGCCCACCCTTTTATCCATTCATCCATCCTACCTTCATCCTTGCACCTAGACTTGGTTTTCCCTTATCATTGATATCTAACATAAAGGCTACCCAAATTGTCATCCAATGCCATCATCAAAACATTTTCAAAATAAAACAAAAAAACAAAACATTTCAAAATCCAAAAAAACTAAAATATTCCAAAAATCCAAAAACATCAAATATTCCAAAAATCCAAAAAAATCAAAACATTTCAAAACCAAAAAATCAAAACATTTCAAAATCCAAAAAAATCAAAACATTTCAATATCCAAAAAAATTAAAACATTCTAAAAATCCAAGCAATAAAATCAACCCAATCATCAATCATCAATCAAATCAATTCTTCCAATTTTTCAATCAATCAAAATAATCTTTATCAAACCACTTC
This sequence comes from Cunninghamia lanceolata, assembly GCA_027924645.1. Classification (NCBI taxonomy): domain Eukaryota; kingdom Viridiplantae; phylum Streptophyta; class Pinopsida; order Cupressales; family Cupressaceae; genus Cunninghamia; species Cunninghamia lanceolata. The sequence goes on from BSBN01000538.1 coordinate 1,932,271, forward strand.
TTCTAATCAATTCAATTCATCATCATTATTCAATCCAATCAAAATCAATCAAACCAATCCAATCCATGATCCAAATGCAAGTCAATCCCTAATCCATACTAATCTAGTCAAACCAATCGACACACATCATCTAATCACATCCTTGGTTTTGTTCCAATCTTGCTATCAACCAAATCAATCAATCATTATCATAATCAATAGGATATATCATTCTCGCATCTTGGTGTTGATCTAGGGATATATCATTGCTCTTAATGACAACACTATCATTATCAATCAATCATATCAATTATCTTATACAGGATGTTACATTATCGAAACCAGATCAGGTGTCTTATGTGGCATGTATCATTTCCTGAAACCAAATAGTATCATTATCATCATCAATCAAATCAATCAATCAATAACTTAATCATCAGTTTAGATTGGCAGGGACAATACCTTGTTTGTTTTTGAATCATTTGTGCATGCTTTCTTGCTTTCTTGTGTGTGTTATCATTTCATATTGCATTTGAATCAAAATCATTCCTAGCTAATATTCATATCTTGTATCTAGACAAGGCTATATTATGCTGATGCATAAGACACATCATCACCTTGGTCCTTATACCTTGGTGCATAACGTCTAGTGCTATATCAAACATCATGGTTGCTCACCTTCATTGCAGCATAACACATCCTTCCCTTTCTTCTATCCATTCCCTTGCCTTTCACCTTTGACCAATCCCTTTCATTTCAAGAGCATACCCATGTTCTTCTAACCCGCCTATCCTCTCGAGGGGCCATCCCACCCTTACATCATTCCTCCTTTCACTCCTTCAAGTGGCTGGGCATCCTTTTTTCTTCTTCCATACCTTAGCTTCTTTGAAATCATATTACTCAACATAAATCTCATCATCTCGAACATCATCTCAAAGAGGGGCAAAATGTAGACACCTAAATTTGACTATATTTTATGACATTACATTTCGACATATTTTGTCCTAGGTCCTCTTCCATGACCCCTTACATCACTCCAATTCATTAAAAAAATTATATTTATTTAACTAATTCCTCTTATCTATTTATCCTCTTCTTGCATCAAATTAAATAAATCTTATTTATTTAATTCCACTTATCCTTCTCTATCATCAAATTAAATAAATCTTATTTATTTAATCTCATTTTCCACCATCATCCAATTTAAATAAATTAAATATTTATTTAAATGCCACTTGTCTCTCATGATTTAAATAATTTTATTATTTAAATTACTTATCGCCACTCATGTCTCTATTTTTATCCTCATTCATTGTGCGTCATAAGCACTTCCTCTCCAAAATAAATTAAAAATCCCATTTATTTATATTATTCTCCTAATTTTGATCTATTGTCATACCCATTTAATGTGTGTCATAAGCACTAAAATTGCCTTTTAATCCTAGCCATCCACCTCATCCCATCTCCCTTCTAATCCTAGCCATCCATTTAATTCCCTTTCCCTCTATAAATCAAACTTCATTTTCCATTCCAAACCCTCACTCACTCACTGACTCACTGACTCATTGAAACACTCATACAAGTCATTTTCATACAATTCTTGAGCTTTGTTATGTTGCAACAGTGAGCAATCAACAATCCTTCGACATCCTACATTCTTATGTGAGATTAAAAAGAGCCATGGAGATAAATCAAACCTAGCTTGAAGATTGATTTGCTTTACATTTCTGTTTTGATTTTCATGGTAGTTTGTGCTTTATGGTTCTTGTTAGGGTTTAGTTTAGTTTGTTGTTTTTGACACTAAATCTGATTTTCCTTAGCTACAACAACCACTGATGCACTCCAGAACAAGTATGATAAATTGCTAAAAGATCAAATGCGTGTATCGCATGAATACAATAAATTGAAAGTATCAGAAGCTCAGTGGCAACAACAGTAGCAACAACCATTGGGATAAGGTGACATTAACCTTGTAAATCCCAATATTGTATTTATTCAATTTATTATTTGTAATTTGTAATTACCCATGAGGAGATGTAATAGTTTCACTGATAGTGGTAACTCCAGAGTTATCGGCAGTAGTTACAGAGTGACATTTACTATTGGCAAATGTAAAAACTCAAAGTAAATGAGTGTAGGTTCCACCTTGGGAGAATCCACTATTTTCAGCATGTATGACACATGTAATAATGTTTGGTGGGTGCATGTAAAGAATCTATGACAACTGCAAGTTATCATAAGCTTCTATGACACTATGACACATATGACGGATATTAATGAGTTGTAAGTTGCTATGTTTAGCCCAAGGTTCCTATCTTGGAAATATACCCTTTGGTGAAATCTATGACAGTTATGGTGCATCATAAGATGCTGTAAGAGGCTAAATTTAGTCTTGGGCACCCAACCTTGCATGGTTGCTTTTGGACAAGTGTAAGATGCTTGTAAGATGCTAATTAATGTTTATAGGTTGGAGAATCTTAGGAGAGATAAGGTGAACGCCTAGAATGGAGTGGAAAATGTTTCTATATGTATTTACCATGTATTTTGTTTCTACAATATAGATTTTAGGTACTCAGGTGCTTTCAGAATGTTGTTGGATTGAAGACTGAAGGAGAGATTGGTGGTGTTGTTGTATTGTAAATCATTTTTAGATTAATACAAGTATTGGGCCTCTTTCCTGTGTGGAGTTTTTTTACCTAAAATGGTTTTCTCCATGTTAAACATTGTGTCTTGTGTTTAGATTTCAAATTTTGCATTTCTATGAAGCATAGTTTCATTTCTTGGTACAATCTCCATCAATAATGCACACTTAAAAGGTTGCAGAAATTTATTTGAATCAGATTTCCATTGAAGTAGTGTTTCTTTCATTTCTAACATTTGGTATCAGAGCCTGGCCATCTTTGACTCTTGGGTGGTAGTGTGGAAGATGTAGCTATAGTGGGAGATTTGGTTGTGTTTGTTTTGCAGATCTTGTGTTGATATTATGGCTGGATCCACCATTGCATCAACCTCTCATTTGGACATTGCGAAGTTCAACGAAACAGGGTATGAGTTGTGGAAGCTAAAAATGGAAGATTTGTTGGAAGAAAGAAACCAATGGTTGGCTGTCCAAAAAGAGAAGAAACCCGATGATGTTTCTCCAGATGAGTGGGAAAAACTAGATAAGAAGGCATGGGGAACCATCCATTTGTGTCTTTCAGATTTTGTGTTGTTGAATGTCACAAAGGAAGAGACCACACATAAATTGTGGAATCAGTTGGGTGAGATCTACCAAGCCAAGAGTATTATAAACAAACTCTATTTAAAAAGGAAGTTGTTTTCTTTAAAAATGAAAGAGGGTGAATCAGTTGCAAAGCATTTAAATTCTTTTAATTTGTTGATGAGTCAGCTTGCTTTAGTAGATGTTGAAGTTGATGAGGAAGATAAATGTATCTTGCTTCTTTGTTCTTTACCTGAATAATGGAAAAATGTCATTTTGGCTATCACTGTTAAGCTCATAGATTTGAAGTTGGATGCTCTTGTTGCAATTTTATTAGCACATGAATTGAGGAAGAAGAGTTCAGATAGTTTAGGTGATACACTCAGTATCAGGGGAAGGTCTAAGGAAAGGGGACCTAAAGGAGATCAGAAAGGGGCTAAGGACAAGTCCAAGGGCTGGTCTAAGACTCTTGGTAAAAGAACAGAGTTAAGTGTTGGAATTGTGGTAAAAGGGGACATGTGAAGGAGTGCAAAAACCCCAAGAAACAGTGGGAGATTGCTTCGGATAAGTCCTCAAATGCAGGTGAAGATGTTTTACTTTCTACATGTAATGTTGTTTCTAATGATCACTGGTTGGTTGACTCAGGATGCTTGTTTAATATGACCCTGCATAAGGAATGGTTCTCCACATATGAAGAATATGGTAGAGGTAATATCTACCTTGGTGATAACTCTTCATATCTGATTGTTTGGAAAGGAACGGTATTGTTGTGTTTTAGTGATGGGAGTATTAAAACCCTCCCTAGTGTTTTTCATGTTCCTGGATTAGCTAGAAATCTAATTCCAGTTTTGAAGTTGAATGATTTGGGAATGCATGTGACATTTGACACACATGGCTGTAGATTGGTGCGAGGGAACTTAGTGGTAGTGAAGGAAAGAGATTTGGGAACTTGTTTAAGATTGAAGCCACTATAGTTTGTAATTCATCTTATGTTTCTGAGGCTTCTGAAAGCACTTGTATGTTGTGGCACCGCAGATTAGGCCACACAAGAAATAATGTATTAAAAATTGTTAAGAATAAAAATTTGTTGGATGGTTTCTCCTATTCTGATGAGCACTTTGATTTCTATGAGCATTGTGTGTTTGGTAAACAAAATAGAAAATCATTTCCTTTAGGAAGCAATAGAGAAAAAGAGAAATTATAAATTATTCATATGGATGTGTTTGGGCCTGTGATAATGAATCTATCTGAAAATCTTGTTATTTTGTAACCTTTATTGATGATGTACACAAATTTACATGGATTTATTTTATGAAACATAAATACGAAGTTTTCACTAACTTTAAGGAATTCAAAGTCTTAATTGAGAACCAATTAGGTTTAAAGATACAAATATTAAGATCTAACAATGGAGGAGAATATTGCTCTGTTATCCTCAAAATTAGTTGTGCTCATTTCATAGGATGACCTCTATGAAACTTGTCCGTTTCGTAGCCTACAACTCTAAACATGCAAATCGTGACGAATCTTCTAGCCCTCATGCATAGTCCTCTAGCTCCTAACAATTCATTTGAGTATCTTCTCATCTTGGTTTCTTGAAGTTTGCACAAATAGATCAAGTAGTGAACTTATCAAACTTGGGAGTTTGGTAGTTTAAGGAGTTAGAAAAATTTTTATTTTACAATCACGGGCGGTGATTTTCACTACTAGTACATTTCAGTCAAGTTTCCCCCATATGCAAGGGTGGTGAAAATCACCGCCCATGCATATGTCTCTTATCCTTCGTGTTGTGGAAAAAGTTTTCACCGCCCGAGTGTTCTTTATTTCAACTCAAGTTTCATTAATGCACTTTGAGTTTAGTGCTTAATAGATGTTTTTTTTGTGTTTTTGGTCAATTTTGTTTTTATTATCATTCTCTATTAACCTACATTTACTCCCTGTTGTCCATAAACTCCATGCCATTGCTCAATGATTTCTTGAGTGTGCAGACAGATTGTGAGCATGGATTGGAGATCATTCTTCCTCCATTATTCACATGTAGGGTTTCTTTTTATTCTTCATTCTCCTTTATTTCTATTTTATGAGAAGTTAAGGTTTTTATTACTAGCTTTTAGTCTTTGTCTTGTTTTGTGCAAAAACCCTATCTCGTTTTTATCTATTAATGAATCCTCATTGCATTAATGGTTTTTGTTTTTAGTTTTAATGTGTTACAAATTTTTGTTTTTCAATCTTTAGTCTATGTTTCATATTAATGTTTTGTTGTTTTAACCTACCTATGTCATCAGCTATTTTCTCCGTGTCTTCGAGGTTTTGGTTTAAGTTTAAGTGGTGAAAACTTCCACTAAAATGAGTCTCTGTGTCTCAGTGTGAAGGCATCTAAAAACACTGCCAACACACAAATTTCCTACCTTACTTGCTCAAGCGGTATATTTCACCACCAACGCCATGATACATATTTGCCCTACGTTTAAGGGCAGAAAATTTTGCCACCCATACACGATCTTGTAATACATTCCATATACATGGGTAGTGATTTTCATCGCTAATGCATATGATATGTTTTATACTAAATGCATGAGTAGTAAAAATGACCACCCATGCCATTATCTCTTGTTTGCCTAAGTGTACTTAAAATATCACTTACAAATGTAAAAGTGTTGATTTTATCTGCTTAAACACAAAGCTACCCCAATATGTAGGAGCGGCAAAAATTACCGCCCTAACACAAAATATAATTCCCCCTACATGCAAGGGTGGCGATTTTGGCTACCCGGGTACTCACTTCCTAAAAATTTTCCAACACTGGAGAATTTTTCAAATTACTATCTTTAGCCCACTTTCACTTAGTTTTTTTCTCTAATTTCTCTCTAGCCCCTTCAAGCTCGTGCTTTGATCATCACTTTCAATAATGCAGTTTCCCAAATGCCAATTTTTCCCTAACACTACAAAATCATGCCTTCTCTTGTTGCAGTTACCTCTGCAAGATTATCAAGTCTGTTCTCAGGGTGTGTTCCCCGTCACTTTAGTCACATCAAATGTGGATAAATAATGGGATATAGAGATTGGCCACGTTGATATTGCTGAATTTGTAGAAAGGATGAAGCAAGATAATCCAAGTCACTACATCCAAAGGATGATAAACAACAATATTCATTTGGTTGTCTTTTCCCGTAGCAGCTCATAATACTGATTTTGTCCTTCAAGTAGCTCATTTTTATAATAGAGACAACAGGATAGTGGTAGATGCACATGGAAATGTGATAATGAGGTTGGATGTAGAGTTCATACAAAAAAATGTTCATGTGTTCTGGTGTAGAGGAAAATGCAGAGCTTGATTTCAATATTGCTCAAAAGGAATATGATAATAATATTGAGAAAAACAAAAGGATTATAAACACTAAATGGTTGAAAACTACTAGCTCTAATCTCTCCATATGGCCCGGGAGTTTTCCAAGAAGTGACTTTGTAGAAGAGTTTAGTGACTTGATAATTCTTCTCGGTAGAGTTAGAGGGCTACCTTCTTCTTCCACTTTTCATGAGTGGATGTATCCCTACATCAAAATCATCCTTCAAGGAAAACAAAATATTTTTTGGGGTGAGCAAATTAGTAATTCTCTTCATGAGAAATTAACCAAGGTGTCAACCACATCCAAATTCTATATGACATCTTACTTGGTATATGCAACTGCATCTATTAGGAGTTTCCCCGGGTTGACCTCAGAGGGAGATCGAAGAGTCATTCCTATATACGAGTATTATCCTCAATTGACTCTAAAAGGATCCATTCATCACTTTTGAAGGGTGAATTATGCTTTCTTTGCAGTATTCCTATGTCTTTTTGATCCCTAGTTGGAATAGAAAAGAGTATCTGATGAAGCTTGGGAGGTGGTAAATAGGTTTGGTTGTTTGTATTTACAATTTCCTACTTTCACCTATCTAAGGCTTGTCTACTTTCAGGGGTATCCATACATGCTACCCAAGTTCCCTAGTGACAAAATTATTTTGATGGAGTTATACCGACAAATGATTGTTGTGCATAATAAGCAGATGGAACTAAAGAAGCCTGGTTTCAAGTTTCCTGTAGAGATTGACAGGTATTCTGTTGCTACTACTGCAAAAGCTAAAGCTCTTGAAACTGAAATGCAATTGGTGACAATGAAAGAGTTCAAGAGGAGAAACCATTTTGAATTTAGGGGAGTAAAGGACAAGATCTAAAGGAAAACCCCATCTCATATCCCCATGGTAGAAGATGTATGAGCTAATTTGAGGACTAAAGAAGAAATCAAAAAATTAGATTACTGTAGATTGACTCTAGGTCAAATTGAGGACTTGAAACCAACAGATATTCTTGAAGGCATGGTAGATGATGAGGATATTGTAAGTCTCAGGTATGTGAGTGAAAATGTTGCTAGTTCTCCTTTGCCTATGATCTTATGGTCAAAGAAACACATGAATTCTATAAGAAAAAGGTTTGAATTCATTTTGGGAAATACCAATGTTTGGTTGCAAAGTAAGGGAATTCAATTGAAGGATTTTGTCACTAGTTTAGAAGAGGATACCTTGGAGCAAACAGGCAAGAAGGTTGAAATAAGAACCAAGAATAAAAGTGATGCACCAAGCTCATCTAAGGCTCCTAATCCTAAGATAAAATTTGTCTCAAAAGGTGGCAAGGCCAAAGTAATGAAAGAAGATCCAAATGCAGAGGAAATGGAGACAGATGAACAAGCAACTGAAGACCTTGTTGCTGAAGATATGAACACTAAAGAAAGGCCTTCAGGGGAGAAAGAGGATGTAGGAGAATCAAAGAAGGAAGCTGAGTGGGAACAACTAGACGGACCTTCCATGTCTCCTAGACAAAACATTATATCAGAACCTCCAGTTTCTTCTTCCTCTCCCACTAAACTTGTTTATGACTCTGTACCTATTGTTTCCAATACTCCTATTACTCCAATTGTTATACCATCTTCTGGCTCTACAACACCATCTTCCTCTAGGACACTTTTTGATAGTCCTAAAGCCATTTTTTATGCTATTTTTGGTTCTGCGGGATCTCTTCCAAGTTTGTCTTCTCCTTCATATGATATTGGTGATCAAGTAATTCTTGACCAATTTGTTTCAAGGACTGAGCAAGCTTCAAATGTTAATGTGCCAGGTGCAGTTTTTTACCAACACTTCTCCAATAATCACTACAACTAGTGTGGGTGTAACTCCTCTTAGGCAAGCAATGGGTTCTAATCTGGATACCAATTCATCATTGCTTCCTTCATGGGTCTCACCCTACACTTTGAAGTGGAAAAAGCAAGCCATCTCCCTAGATGACTTCAATTTTGGAAAACTAGTATCAGTGAAGGCAAAAACTCAGAAGAAACCCAAAAATCTTTCTTGGCTGTTAGAAGACAAAGGTCACAAGTATGTGGAAATTTCTCAACCACCACTAGATGCTACCATTGATAATTTCAGTATGAGTGATTATTCTATCTCTAGGATTGAACTAGGAAAAATCACACATGAGAGTGCCAAGGCTGATGTTCAGTCAACTCTCAATTCCTTGATTCTAAAATTTGATCATGGGAAATGAAAGAGCAATACAAAGCAAAAGCAAAGAAGTTAGCTACGGTGATGCGGAAGATCACTTTATCATTTGAATCAGTGACACCTAAAGTAATGACTGTAGAGGACCATGTTATTCAAAAAGCAAAAGACTCATGCCAAGGGAAGAGCGGTTGAAGAATATCTACAAAAAATGCATACACAAGGAGTGTCTCTTTTGACAAGTGCAGCTGAGAAGAAAAGTAAAATGGAAAAGATAAGATCAGAGCTAGATGATTTGGTTGATGTAATATCTCAAGACATTAAGTACTTGGATACTAGCCTTGAGACGTGTATTGATATGAAGAAGCTGAAGGTGAAAACTTTGATATCAATTGGTGTTATTTCAAATTGTGAATCTTATGTAGAGACCAAAGAATCATTGATTCACTGAAGTAATGTTTTAAAAGAATTGATCAAAGATTTAGAAAGTGCTAAGGAACTGAGTGAAGACATTGATGTTGATCTTCAACACAAATTGGAGGAACTCCCATGTAAGTTGAAAACTTATGATCATCATTTTCTTCCTACTGATGAAATGATCCAAGAATTTAAGAGTATGGTTTAGAGGGAATTTGAAGACAAATCTTTTTTAGTCACTTCTCAAGATAATATGCTAGATAATCAATTGACTTTGGATAATCTGAAAACTAAGTTGACAAGTCATGTAAAGGTGGCTAGTGCAGTAAAAGATGCAGTAATCAAAGCTCGAGTGATCTTCAAAAACATTGTTGGTCCTGACAGCTTAGAAATGCAGACAGTCATCACTATGTACAAAGATTATCTAAAGAATAATGGGAGTGCAAGTTGATTCAAGTTTTCATGCCTTAGTATATTTTTCTATTTTCATATGTACTTTGTTTGCAGTGTTGGACATTTTCACATGTACTTTTTCAATATGCAATTACATGTAAAAAACAAGGAAAGTCCCAAATAATAAGGAATCTTCCTGTTGAATAAGTCAAGTTAGTTGTATTTTTCCTATTTTTACTCATGGCCTCTCACTATAAATAGAGACGACCTCTTTGTAATTATTTACCTTTTAGTTATTGAAGCAAAACTCTACCAAAATTGAGAAGCATTTTTGAGACTTTGTGTTCAAGTTTGTAAATCAATATTTTATCAATAATAAGAAAGCAAGTGAGCATTCAAACTTTGTTTTGGGAATCTACTTGTAGTGTATGAGAGAGATTCTTATGTCTTTTCTCTTGCACAATCTTATGCAATTGATCGAATAAGTATTGTGAATTCATATGATCTGGGAGGCGACCTTAAGCCTATTTTGGAGTCTTTGCACTACAACATTGCTTTGGAATTTATATTCTATGTTTGTGATTTGAAAATAATTAGAAGACTTTGAGTTGCTATTTATTTTCTGAGTTCTTTAAATCTCTTGATAGTGTATAGTGGAGACTTTGGGCTACATTCTACACTATATATTTCTCATTCAAAGTCAATAAAATAAATTACGAAAGACTTTGTGCTTCTGTGAATTTCTAGTTTATTTCACACTGGTATCATTTTGAATATTCTTATGTTCATTCAATCTGGATATTGGTTATTATTGTTCCAATAAGTAGTTTGTGAGTTTATCATACATTGTAATGATTAAAGTAAAACATCATTTCTGAAAAAAGAGAAATGGATGACATGGCACCATCCACAAGTTAGTTTATAGTGTACATAAATCTAGTTAAGTACTAGTTGATTGTAGTGAGCAATAAGAAGGGAGCCTCCCCTTTCTAAGAGGAGAGATTAATCTCATCATAATGTGGTTGATATAACCATTTTTTTTTAGTTAGTTGAAGACAAAATATTCACCCAACAGTTTTTGGCAATTCCACTGGGGAATGAATATGCATCCAAGAGCCTCACGCTTTTGGTTGAAGTATACCAGTCTCATAATGCTTGAAAAAGGTTGTTGTGTTTTAAATCTATGTTAGTCATTTTGCATTCTCACTGAACCTAGGTATACAAGAAGTAGGAGAGCACAAGGAATTATAGATCCTATCTTTGAGTTAATGCAACAAAATAATTTTAGTTTTCCACCTAAGGGATCTTTTCAATGTAGATTAAGCTTTCCACCCACAAACGCGAGATCCCCCATACCAAGTGAAGCATCAAGTGTTCCTAGGACTTCACCTATCCTACAAGTTTCAAGGTTTGTAATTCCACCTTTCAATTGGTGCACAATGGCTCTTTGTCCTCCTGTGGGTCCATGGGGAAATGCTTCCAGGCCTTTGAATCTTACTCCACCATTGCATGATCTACCTCGTAGTTCAAGAAAGAGTTTTCCAAAGTTCTATGGTGATGGAAAAGTTCACCCTGACGAACATATTGCAGCTTTTTATATTGCATGTGGTGTTCTAGGGGTAGAATATGAAGATGTATGTTAGAGAATTTTTGTTGAGACACTTCAGGGTGTTGCTTCAGATTGGTTCTACCATCTTCCTACTCAAACCATCACTGGATGGAATGTTCTATGAACCAAGTTTGAGGCCAAGTTCAAACTTGTCGAAGATACACATGTTCTTTTATCTCAGCTCACTCAAATGAAGAAGGAACCGTAAGAACCCATGCATGAGTTCATTATGAAGTTTAATAAGTTGACCAACAGAATTTCTGCAATTGCTCATCCTATAGCTGAGAATCTAAAGTGTTTCTTCATAAACACTCAATTGCCGAAAGTGAGTTTTCTTCTGCAGTAGACTAATCTGGCTGATTTGGCAGTAGCTCAAGCCTTGGCTACTAAAATTGAGGATGACTTGATCCTTGCCGATAAGATAAGGAAGGATTCAAACTAGGCTAAAGGACAATCCTCTACAAATATTTCAAATTCCATGAGCACCACAGATCCCATGGTTGAAAATCTGGGTAATGAATTATTAGCCTTGAAGAAACAAGTTTCTTGAAATATGTCCTTTCCTTCCTACAAGGACATACCAAGGAGAACTTTCCTAAATGCTCCATACCAAGGTAACGCTGCAAGAAACCAATAGAAAAATAGGCTTCCTCCTATACAAGGAAGACTTGCTCTAGAAGCACCACCGGTTAATGCAACAGTTGGGTACTATGAAGTTGAACAAGAAAATTCCCCTCAACCTAATCTTGATCAGGATAATATTGCTAACCTCTTCATAGAAGGAGAAGAAGAGTTGGTTGGTGACTCAAACATTGGTTTCCTAAATTTTCAGGATGAAGTGGAGCAAGAAGGAGAGGCATATGGAGAGTCATATGTTATTTTCACACAGTCACAAAATTAGCTGAATCAACAAGCGGCTAACAAAGGAAAGTCTAGGGATGATTCTCATCCTACAGTCACCATTTCCAAGAGAGGCACACCTCTACCTTTCCAACCTAGATATTCAATCCGTGAGAAACAAGTACATCTAATACTCCATCTACTTTTGTTCCTCAGACGAATACTTCCAATCCAAGACCTCAAAATGAAAGCATTCCTTCTCTTGTGTCTACTTCATATTATCTATTTGATATAATAGACCATGCTAGGAAAACTAAAATTTAGATGTCTGAGGTTGAATATTTGCAAGCTAATCCAGATCAGTTTGAATGGTTAGCTAAATTTGTAAAAACTAAGGCTATCCCTGTAGGGCAAGATTCTTCCCACAATATTCCTATCATTTCTAAGACAAGAACCTCCCAGAACAATCTAGTTGCTACCCCTTCCACTAGAAAAATTGAGCCATTCTATGTTTCCCTATTGATAAATGGTCATAAACTTAGTAACTGTGCCATCGACTTAGGTGCCTCTGACAATGTTATGACCGCCAAGGTGGCAAACACCTTGGGTTTAACTTTGACAAAAACCTTTCGTAGATGCTTCTCAATGGAAACCAAACAAGTGCCTCTAATAGGGCAAATTAAAGATGCACAATTTGCATTCGCTCCCTTTCTAGAGAAAATAATTAAAATGATTGTTTTAGTTGTTGATGTTCCTGCCTCATATGGAATTTTATTGGGGCGGAATTTCTATAAAGATATTGGTGGAGAAATCAATTATTTGAAGCAAGCATACCTATTAAGGGTTCATGCAAAATCTTCTTCTTGAAAGGGAGGCAAAATATATTGTAACCACATTTGAGGATCCAAAGGCACAAATTCTTTTAGAATCTTCAGCTATGGGAAACTACTTTTTGACTACTGAAGATGTTTTTGATACGTCAGATGATAGTTCAAATGAAGACATCATAATGGGAGATTAATCTTCTTTAAGTGAAGAATCTCCTAATCATGAGAATGTCAAATCAGAGGCTTCAAATGATGTTTGGACTTTGGAGTTTGATGGTAGCTGTACTTCAATAGTATCAGGGGTTGGAATAGTCCTCATATCTCCCTAGGGAGATATTTTTTGTTTTTCTTATAAGCTACAATTTGATAATACAAATAATATTGCTGAATATGAATTTTTGTTGCTAGGTATGGAAGCTGCTCACGCCAAAGGTGTCAAGAATCTTCATGCGCAAGGAGATGAAAAACTTGTCATCTCTCATGTGAGAAATTTGTACCAAACCAAAAAAGAAAGGTTGAGGCATTATAGCAATCGTGTGTGGGATTGCATTGAGGACTTTGATGCCTTCAATATTTCAATAGTACCAAGAGAGTTCAATGACAGGACAGATTCATTGGCCGTCTCAGCTACCCTTATGGTTCCCCATAAGGATTTTAAGGGTAACAAATATACTATTGAGTTGGTCTTTCAACCAAGTGTCCCAAATAATTCTGACCATTGGCAAGTTTTTAATGACGATGATCAAATTATGGCATTCCTAGAAAAAGCAGATAGCTTCAATGAACTCTACTTTGAGGGAAGTGATTCTCCTCCTAGAGAATTTATTTCTAAAGCTGATTCTAAGACTGGAGAAGAGTTTCTACAGTCGAAAGGTAACAAAATTCCCAAAGGCCTAGTTTCTCTTGAGAAAGTATTTGACAAACATGATCGATACATGAAGTAGTAGCAACAGATTGGAATAGGTTCATCAATGGAAGTTGAATAGGTGAATCTCGGTACAGAAGCTAATCCCAAAATGGTCAACATTGGGAATTCATGTTTGTGATGCTTTTACATTATTATATTGACATGTTGGCATATTCCTATGATGACTTGAAGTGGCCAAAGGAAGTTCAACATGAGATTCCACTTAAGATGGGATCCTCGCCTCATAAGCAAAAATAGAGGCAATACAACCCAAAGATTTTTGGTACTATTCAAGCTGAAATTTAGAAGATGTTGAATGCAAGAATAATTTTCCCAATTCATCATTGTATATGGATTGCAAATGTAGTGCCAATAAGGAAAAAGAATGGTGAAATCCACATCTATGTGGATTTCTAGAATTTGAATCAGTCCTCCCTAAAGGATAATTACCCACTTCCGGTAATGGACCAAGTGCTTCAAATGGTGATTGGTTCAGAAATGCTATCTATGTTGGATGGTTTTTCAATCTATAATCAAATTGAGGTTAGCAAAGTGGACCAGCATAACATTACCTTCACAACTCCCTGGGGTACTTTTGCTTACTGCAGGATGCCGCTCAAATTGATCAATGCTGGCATGACTTTCCAGAGAACAATGGACTTGGCCTTCAAAGATGAAATGGGTAAGTTTATGGTAGTCTATCTTGATGACTTAACTGTTTTTTCTAAAAAATGTCAAGATCATGCATATCATTTGTGGCAAGTTCTGGAAAGGTGTCGTCAACATGGAATTTCCCTCAATCCCAAAAAGTCTATTTTTGGGGTAACGAGAGGCAAGCTTCTCAGGTACATAGTGTCCAAGGAAGGTACAAAAATTGATCCTAAGCAGGTCAAATCAATTCAAGCTCTTACTTTTCCTTCAAGTAAGATAATCATTCATTCTTTCTTCGGAAAGGTGAATTTTTTGCGAAGGTTTGTTCCTGAATTTGCAGAGAAAACTCATCATATTGTAAATATGATGAAAGGTAAGTCCACTTTTTGTTGGAGCGTGGAAGGTAAGGAAGCATTTGAGGACATGAAAAGAGCCATTGCCCATGCTTTGGTTTTGGTTTGTCCTGATTACACCAAATACTTCATTATATGTATAGTTATGCTTCAGAGCATACACTGTCAGCTATCTTGGTTCAACAAAATAAGCATGGTATTGAATCTCCTATTGCATTCATGAGTTGTCCTTTGAAAACTCATAAACTCAAATATTCATCTATGGAGAAGCATGCATATGCTATGGTAAAAGCCATCAAGCATTTTAGGTTCTACATTCTAAATTCTCATATTGTTGCGTTGGTTCTAGATTCAACAGTTAAATCCATTCTAACTCAACAATAGTTTGGAAGCGAGAGAGGCAACTAGATTGCAAAGATCTAAGAGCATGGTCTTGATATTAAACCCACCAAGCTTGTACATGGGAAAGGATTATGTCATCTTATAGCTGATAATGTACCCAAGGAAACTGGTGATGAAGAAGCAGAGAATGAAGATGTTCCCACTGTTATTTTTGTTAGCACAACAGATGAATGGTATTCAAATATAGCTTACTTTCTCACTTATGGTGAATGTCCTGATCATTTGTCTTACAAAGAGAAAAGGACTATCAAGCTAAAAGTTGCAAACTTCATTCTATGGGACAATTGTTTGTACAAGAGAAGCATTGATGGGATTTTCCTCTGTTGTGTTGATAAGGCACAACAAAGCAAACTATTGGAATCTTCTCATAGTTTGGCATGTGGAAGACATTTTTCAGCACCTGTAATAGCTCACAAGATTAATGAGAGCTAGATACTATTGGCCTACACTATTTCAAGATGCATATGATTGGGTGCATAAGTGTGACCTTTGTCAACAGTTTGTGGGGAAACCTAAGTTGGCTGCCCTACCACTCAAACTAGTCATTATTGAGGAACCATTTCAGTAATGGGGTATTGACTTTGTTGGTGCGGTTAATCCACCATCAAGTGCAAGACACAGTTATGTTCTTGTACATCAATTGACTACTTCACAAAGTGGTTGGAGGCTATCCCTATGAAGCAAGCTACTTCTGAGGTAGTTTGTAAGTTTCTCAAAGAAAACATCATATTCAGGTTTGGGGTTCCAAACAAGATTGTAGCAGATAATGCTACATGCTTTTCTTCCCATGAAATTACTAGTTTTTGTTTTGAATATGGCATTAATTTTTCTCATTCCTCCGACTGTTATCCCCAAGGGAATGGTCAAGTTGAATCCAGTAACAAGAATCTGGTCACTATTATCAGCAAACTAGTGGATGAAAATCAGAGAACCTGGCACAAGGCATTGTTTGATGCTTTGTGGGAAGATCATATTACCCCAAAGAGAGCAATTGGTATGTCTCCTTTTTTGTTATTGTATGGATTGAATGTTGAAATACCAATTACTTTAGAGCTATTAGCTTTGAAGTTGGCAAAGGCAGTTGAAGATGAAACTTTTGAGAGTTCTATTGACAAGCGCATAATGTTCCTCTTGGATCTTGAATAAGAACAAGTCAAGGTGGCTGATTGCATTACCGAACACAAAAGTCAAGTGAAGAATCTATTTGACAAGAAGGCCAAATTTAGAGACTTTCAAGTTGGGGATCAAGTCTTGTTATGGGACAAGAGCAAAGAGCCAAAAGGAATGCATGGGAAGTTTGATTCCCTATGGAGAGGCCCTTTTGTCATTCATCAACATTATGGTGAAAATAGTTTCATTTTAGAATATTAAGATGGCACGCCTTTCTTGCTTCCACACAGTGGGCAACATCTAAAACTTTTCACTCAATAAAGTGACAGATAATTTCGTGTATTTTTGTATAGTTTTTGTGTCTTTTTCATTTTAGTATTTTTGTGTCATGTGTTGCCTGAATCTATAGCCCAATGGAATGGATGAAGACACTTAGAGACTGGAGTTATTCCCCCTTTAATCATTTCAAAAAATGATCGAAGGAAGCTCCCCAGTTAGAGCCAGATGTTATCCTCAAAATCAGTTGTGCACATTTTGTAGGATGACCCCTACAAAACTTGTCTGTTTTGTAGCCTACAACTCTAAGCATGCAAATCGAGGTGAATCTTCTAGCCCTTGTATGTGGTCCTCTAGCTACTGAGAATTCATTTAAGTATCTTCTCATCTTGGTTTCTTGAAGTTTGAGCAAATAGATCAAGTAGCAAACTTATCAAACTTGGGAGTTTGGTAGTTTTAAGGAGTTAGAAAAATTTGTGTTTTACATGCACAGGTAGTGATTTTCGCCGCCGATGCATGTCAATCAAGTTTCCCCCATATGCAAGGGCGGTAAAATCACCACCCATGCATATGTCTCTTATCCTTCGTGTTGTGATGGAAGTTTTCACCGCCTAAGCATTCTTTATTTCAACTCAAGTGTCATTAATACACTTTGAGTTTAGTATTTAATAGATCATTTTATTATGTTTTTGGTCAATTTTGTGTTTATTATCATTCTCTATTAACCTGTGTTTACTCCCTGCTCTCCATATACTCCATGCCATTGCTCGACAATTTCTTACATGTGCAGATGAATTGTGAGCATGAATTGGAGATTGTTCTTCCTCCATTATTCACAGGTAGGGTTTCTTTTTATTTCTCATTCTCCTGTATTTCTATTTTATAAGAATTTAAGGTTTTTATTACTAGTTTTTAGTCTTTGTCTTGTTTTGTGTAAAAACCCTAGGTCATTTTTATCTATTAACGAATCCTCATCACGTTAATGGTTTTTGTTTTAAGTTTTAATGTGTTACAACTTTTTGTTTTTCAATTTGTAGTCTATGTTTCACATTAATGTTTTGTTGTTTTAACCTACTTGTGTCATCGACTATTTTTTACTGTGTCTTCAATGTTTTGGTTTAAGTTTAAGCGGTGAAAACTTCTGCTAAAACGAGTCTCTATGTCTTAGTGTGAAGGCATCTAAAAATACCACCAACACATAGAGTTTCTACCTTCCTTACTCGAGTGATATATTTCACCGCCAGTGCCATGATACATATTTGCCCTACATGTAAGGGCAGCAAATTTTGCCACCCATACACGATGTTGTAATACATTCCATATGCATGGGCAGTGATTTTCACCACCAATGCATATGATATGTTTTATAGCAAATGCATGAGTAGTGAAAATGACCACCCATGCCATTATCTATAGTTTGCCTAAGTGTACTTAAAATATCACTTGCAAATGTAAAAGCGTTGATTTTATTTGCTTAAACCCAGAGCTACCCCAATATGCAAGAGCGGAAAAAAATGCCACCCTGACACAAAATGGAATTCCACCTACATGCAAGGGCGACATTTTTGCTGCCTATGCACTCACTTCCTAAAAATTTTCTAACACTGGAGAATTTTTCAAATTGCTATCTTTAGCCCACTTTCACTCAGTTTTTTGCTCTAATTGCTCTCTAGCCCCTTCAATCTCGTGCTTTGATCATGATTTTCAATAATTTAGTTTCCTAAATGCCAATTTTTCCCTAACACTACAAAATCATGCCTTTTCTTATTATAGTTACTTCTACAAGATTATCAAGTCTTGTTCTGAACTGAAGGAGTTCACCTTTCAAATGCCCGATTCCTCTCCTAAGAAAGCCAAAGCAATGAAGTATAAATACCAGGGTGTGTTCCCCGTCACTTTAGTCACATCAAATGTGGATGAAATATGGGACACAGAGATTGGCCATGTTGATATGGTTGAATTTGTAGAAAGGACGAAGCAAGATAATCCAAGTCACTACATGCAAAGGATTATAAACAACAATATTCATTTGGTTGTGTATTTTCCCGTAGCAGCTCATAATACTAATTTTGTCCTTCAAGTACCTCATTTTTATAATAGAGACAACATGACAGTGGCAGATGCACATGGCAATGTGATAATGAGGCTGGATGCAGAGTTCATAGACAAAATGTTCATTTGTCCTGGTGCAAAGGAAATTGCAAAGCTTGATTTCAATATTGCTCAAAAGGAACATGATAAGAATACTTAGAAAGCCAAAAGGATTATAAACACTAAATGGTTGAAAACTACTATGTCTAATCTCTCTAGATGGCCCAGGAGTTTTCCAAGAAGTGACTTTGTAGAAGAGGTTAGTGACTTGATAACTCTTCTCACCAGAGTTAGAGGGCTACCTTCTTCTTCCACTTTTCATGAGTGGATGTATCCCTAGATCAAAATCATCCTTCAAGGAAAATAAAATATTTTCTGGGGTGAATAGATCAGTAATGCTCTTCATGAGCAATTAACCAAGGTGTCAACCACATCCAAATTCTATATGACATCTTACTTGGTATATCTAGCTGCATCTATGAGGAGTTTCCCAGGGTTGACCTTAGAGGGAGATCAAAGAGTCATTCCTGTATAAAAGTATTATCCTCAATTGACTCTAAAAGGATCCATTCATCACTTCCGAAGGGTGAATGATGCTTTCTTTGTAGTATTCCTATCTTTTTGATCCCCATTTGGAACAGAAAAGAGTATCCAATGAAGCTTGGGAGGTGGTAAATAGGTTTGGTTGTTTGTATTTATAATTTCCTACTTTCACCTATCTAAGTGTTGGCTACTTTCAGGGGTATCCATACATGCTACCCAAATTCCCTAGTGACAAAATTGTTTTGATGAAGTTATGCCAACAAATGATTGTCATGAATAATAAGAAGATGAAACTAAATAAGCTTGGTTTCAAGTTTCATATAGAGATTGGAAGGTATTCTGTTGCTACTACTGCAAAAGCTAAAGCTCTTGAAACTGAAATGCAATTGGTGACAATGAAACAGTTCGAGAGGAGAAACCATTTTGACTTTAGGGGAGTAAAGGACAATATCAAAAAGAAAACCCCATCTCATATCCCCATGGTAGAAGATGTATGGGCTGATCTGAGGACTGAAGAAGAGATTAGAAAATTGGATTACTGTAGATTGACTCTGGGTCAAATTGAGGACTTGAAGCTAGCATATATTCTTGAAGGCATGGTAGATGATGATGATATTGTAAGTCTTAGGTATGTGAGTGAAAATGTTGTTGGTTCTCCCTTGCCTATGATCTTATGGTCAAAGAAAGAGTTGACTTCTATAAGAAAAAGGTTTGAATTCATTTTGGCAAATACTAATGCTTCACTGCAAAGTAAGGGAATTCAATTGAAGGATTAAATGTCACTGGTTTAGAAGAGGATACATTGGAGCAAATAGGCAAGAAGGTTGAAATAAGAACCAAGAATAAAAGTGATGCACCAAGCTCATCTAAGGCTCCTACACCTAAGCTAAAATTTGTATCAAAAGGTGGCAAGGCCAAAGTAATGGAAGAAGAGCCAAGTGCAGAGGAAATGGAGACAAATGAACAGGCAACTGAGGAGCTTGTTGCTGAAGATATGGACACTAAAGAAAGGCCTTTAGGGGAGAAAGAGGATGAGCGAGAATCAGAGAAGGAAGCAAAGTAGGAACAACTAGAGGGACCTTCCATGTCTCCTAGAGAAAACATTATATTAGAACCTCCAATTTCTTCTTCCTCTCCTGGTAAACTTGTTTGTGATTATGTACCTGTTGTTTCCCATAATCCTATTACTCCTATTGTTACACCATCTTCTGGCTCTACAACACCATCTTCCTCTAGGACACTTTTTAATAGTCCTAAAGCCATTTTTGATGTTGTTTTTGGTTCTTTGGGATCTCTTCCAAGTTTGTCTTCTCCTTCATATGATATTGGTGATCAAGTAATTCTTGACCAATTTGTTTTAGGGACTGAGCAAGCTTCAAATGTTAATGTGCCAGGTGTAGTTTTCACCAACACTTCTCCAATAATCACTACAACTAGTGTGGGTGTAACTCCTCCTAGGAAAGTAATGGGTTCTAATCTAGATACTAGTTCATCAGTGCTTCCTCCATGGATCTCAACCTAAACTCTAAAGCAGAAAAAGAAAGCCATCTCCCCAAATGACTTCAATTTTAGAAAACTGGTACCAGTGAAGGAAAAAACGTATAAGAAACCCAAAACTCTTTCTTGGCTATTAGAAGACAAAGGTCACAAGTATGTGGAAATTGCTCAACCACCACTAGATGCTACCAGTGATAATTTCAGTATGAGTGATTATTCTATCTCTAGGATTGAACTAGGGAAAATCACACATGAGATTTCCAAGGTCGATGTTCAGTCAACTCTCAATTACTTGATTCTAAAAATTTGATCATGAGAGGGAAATGAAAGAGCAAAACAAAGAAAAAGTAGAGTAGATAGCTACGGTGGTGCGGAAGATCACTTTGTCATCTAAATTGATGACACCTGAGGCAATCACTTTAGAGGACCCTATTATTCAAAAAGAAGAAAAAACTCATGCCAAGGGAAGAGCAGTTGAAGAATATCTAGAAAAAATGCATACATAAGGAGTGTCTCTTCTGGCAAGTGCAGGTGAGAAGAAAAGCAAAATGGAAAAGATAAGATCAGAGCTAGATGATTTGGTTGATGTAATATCTCAAGACATTGAGTACTTGGATACTAGCCTTGAGAAGTGGATTGATATGAAGAAGCTGAAGGTAAAAACTTTGATATCAACTGGTGTTATTTCAAATCTTGAATCTTATTTAGAGACCAAAGAATCATTGATTCACCGAAGTAATGTTTTAAAACAATTGATCAAAGATTTAGAAAGTGCAAAGGAATTGAGTGAAGATAGCGATGTTGATCTGTAGCACAAATTGGAGGAACTCCCATGTAAGTTGACAACTGATGATCATCATTTTCTTCCTGTTGATGAGATGATCCAAGAATTTAAGATTATGGTTTAGAGGGAATTTGAAGACAGTTTTTTCAGTCACTTCTATGGATAATATGTTGGATAATCAATTAAGTTTGGATAATTTGAAAACTAAGTTGACAAGTCATGTAAAGGTGGCTACTGTAGTAAAAAGATGCAATAATCAAAGCTCGAGTGATCTTCAAAAACACTGTTGGTCCTAACAGCCTAGAAATGCAGATAGTGTTCACTATGTATGAAGATTATCTGAAGAATAATGGGAGTGCAAGTTGATTCAAGTTTTCATGCCTTAGTAGATTTTTCTATTTTCATATGTACTTTGTTTGTAGTGTTGGACATTTTCACATGTACATTTTCAAGATGCAATTACATGTAAACAATAAGGAAAGTCCAAAATAATAAGGACTCTTCCTATTGAATAAGTCAAGTTAGTTGTATTTTTCCTATTTTTTCTCATGGCCTCTCACTATAAATAGAGACGACCTCTTTGTAATTATTTACCTTTTAGTTATTGAAGCAAAACTCTACCAAAATTGAGAAGCATTTTTGAGACTTTGTGTTCAAGTTTGTAAATCAATATTTTATCACTAATAAGAAAGCAAGTGAGCATTCAAACTTTGTTTTGGGAATCTACTTGTAGTGTATGAGAGATGTTCTTATGTCTTTTCTCTCGGACCATCTTATGCAATTGATCGAATAAGTATTGTGAATTCATATGATCTGGGAGGTGATCTTAAGCTGATTTTGGAGTCTTTGCGCTACAACATTGCTTTGGAATTTATATTCTATGTTCGTGAGTTGAAAATAATTAGAAGACTTTGAGCTACTATTTATTTTTTGTGTTCTTTAAAGCTCTTGATAGCATACAGTGGAGACTTTGGGCTACATTCTACACTATATATTTCTCATTCAAAATCAGCAAAAGAAATAATGAAATACTTTGTGCTTCTGTGAATTTCTAGTTTATTTCACGCTGGTATCATTTTGAATATTCTTATGTTGATTCAATCTAGATATTGTTTATTATTTTTCCAATAAGTAGTGTAGACACCCAAAATTGACCCATTTTAACATTTATACATTTATTACATTTTGCACTGCATACATTAATTTCCTCTAACACACTTGTAATGAAAAATATCATTTTATTCTATATCTCCATAATTAATTAAATAAATTTTATTTATTTAATTAATTTTCTTTATTCTTCTATTTTCCATAAATAATTAAATAATTTTAAATTATTTAATTACCCCATCTTTCTTCTAAAAATTAAATAAAATCCATATTTTATTTATTTTCCCTACCATGAAAATAAATTAAATAAATTTTATTTATATAATTTAAATTTTATTTCCTCCAACACTCTCATTTAAATAATAAATTCAATTATTTAATTTATTATGTATTTTTTCCACCCTCTATTTTCGTCTAAACATGCAAGTGTCCTTGAAAACAACAAGAAATCAAAATCAAATCATGGGAAAGATTTAATAAATTATAAAAATTAACTATCCTCATCACTTAAAATCTCGAAATAGAAAAAGAATTCTAACTTGGAAAGGAATCTTATCTTCATTAACAACCCATCTTATCCTTTCAATCCCATAATCCCTTCTTCTATAATTAAATAAATTTTTATTTAATTATTCATGTCCATTTATCCCCTCTAATTAAATAATTATTTTTTATTGTTTAATTAGTCATTTATCTATGTTCCTATAATTAAATAAATTTTTATTTATTTATTAAATTATCTTCCCACATGATCTCTCATCCAAAATTAATTAAATAAATTAAATATTTATTTAATTAATAAAATCCTAAAAATATCTTCTTGCTTTATTTCTAAATTTGAACTCATGCGTATATAATTAATTTATTTAATTATATTATTCACCTATTATACTCCCATCTTTTTCGAAGATTTATTTCTTTTTTGAGGATTTAAAATAGAAAATCAAAACTCTTTCTATCTTTTTAAATCCTATCTTATCTTCTTTTATTTCCTATTTTGTCTAATAAAGAAAAAATCCAATCCTTATCAAATCTTCTTCCCTCCACATCAAAAAGTCTATAAATATGGCCTCTCACAAACCATTTTGTATGCATTCCAAGTTTAATATCACTACTCTGCCCAAATATTCTTCCAATCTTCTATCTATCCTCTAATCTTCTTCTTCCATCAATCTTCATCTAATCGTTATGCTGCAGAACTAAGCAATCAACATCAAATCAAGCTATATCGATCAATCATGCATACACCTATCATTCAAGATATCTGAGGTATTCAAAAAGTTTTGGGTAAAAGGTAATTGCATGTTTTGTTTTATCTTTCATTTTATCCAAATTTTTCGATTACATTCTCACACGCCCAGTGGGATATTTTGGCAGAGTAAGGATATTAAACTCAATGCATACAAAATGGCTTGTGAGAGGCCATATTTATAGACTTTTTGATGTGGAGGGAAGAAGATTTGATAAGGATTGGATTTTTGCTTTATTAGACAAAAGAGGAAATAAAAGAAGATAAGATAGGATTTATAAAGATAGAAAGATATTTAATTTTTTGTTTTAAATCCTCAAAAAGGAAATAATTTTTTTTAAAAGATGGGAGAATAATAAATGAATTATCTAATTAAATAAATTAATTAGATACGCATGAGTTCAAATTTGGAAATAAAGCAAGAAGATATTTTAAGGATTTTATTAATTAAATAAATATTTAATTTATTTAATTAATTTTGGATGAGAAATGATGTGGGAAGATAATTAAATAAATAAATAAAAATTTATTTAATTATAGGAAAAATAGATAAATGGCTCATTAAACAATAAAAAAGAATTATTTATTAGAGGGGATAAATGGACATGAATAATTAAATAAAAATTTATTTAATTATAGAAGAAGGGATTATGGGATTGAAAGATAAGATGGGTTGTTAATGAAGATAAGATTCCTTTCCAAGTTAAAATGTTTTTTCTATTTCAAGATTTTAAGTGATGAGGATAGTTGATTTTTATAATTTATTAAATCTTTCCCATGGTTTGATTTTTGATTTCTTATTGTTTTCAAGGACACTTACATGTTTAGAGGAAAATAGAAGGTGGGAAAAATACATAATAAATTAAATAATTGAATTTATTGAATTTATTATTTAAATGAGAGAGTGTTGGAGGAAATAAAATATAAATTAAATAAATAAAATTTATTTAATTTATTTGAATCGTAGGGAAAATAAATAAAATATGGATTTTATTTATTTTTTAGAAGAAAGATAAGGTAATTAATTAATTTACTCTGCCCCTCTTGTATTATGCTAGGGCACAAGACACATCATCATCTTGGTCCTTATACCCTGGTGCATAATGTCTAGTGCTATATCAAACATCATGGTTTCTCACTTTCATTGCAGCATAACACATCATCCTTTCTTCTATCCCTTCCCTAATTTTTTTGGACCAATCCATTTTATTTCAAGAGCCTACCCGTATTTGTTCCACTTGCCTATCCTCTCGAGGGGGCATCCTCATCCTATCATTCCATCCACCTCATGTCTTTCTTTCCAACATCCTATCTTTTTCCTCCATTCATACCTTAGCTTCTTTGAATGATGTTACTCGACACAAATTTCATCATCTCGAACATCATCTCAAAGAGGGGCAAAATATAGACACCCAAAATTGACCCATTTTAATATTTATACATTTATTGCATTTTGCATTGCATACATTAATTTCGTCTAACACAATTGTAATAAAAAATCTCATTTTCTTCTATATCTACATAATTAATTAAATAAATTTTATTATTTGATTAATTTCCTTTATTCTTCTATTTTCCATAAATAATTAAATAATTTTAAATTATTTAATTACCTCATCTTTCTTCTAAAACATAAATAAAATCTATATTTTATTTATTTTCCCTACCATGCAAATAAATTAAATAAATTTTATTTATATTTTATTTCCTCCAACACTCTCTCATTTAAATAATAAATTAAATTATTTAATTTATTGTGTATTTTTCCCACCTTCTATTTTCCTCTAAACGTGTAAGTGTCCTTGAATATAGCAAGAAATCAAAAATCAAATCATGGGAAAGATTTAATAAATCATAAAAATCAACTATCCTCATCACTTAAAATCTTGAAATAGAAAAAGCATTCTAACTTGGAAGGGAATCTTATCTTCATTAACAACCCATCTTATCTTTCAATCCCATAATAGCTTCTTCTATAATTAAATAAATTTTTATTTAATTATTCATGTCCATTTATCCCCTCTAATTAAATAATTATTTTTTATTGTTTAATTAGTCATTTATCTATTTTCCTATAATTAAATAAATTTTTATTTATTTATTTAATTATCTTCCCACATCATCTCTCATCCAAAATTAATTAAATTAAATATTTATTTAATTAATAAAATCATAAAAATATCTTCTTGCATTATTTTCAAATTTGAACTCATGCCTATCTAATTAATTTATTTAATTAGATAATTCATCTATTATCCTCCCATCTTTTTCAAAGATTTATTTCCTTTTTAAGGATTTAAAACAGAAAATCAAATCTCTTTCTATGTTTTTAAATCCTATCTTATCTTCTTTTATTTCCTCTTTTGTCTAATAAAGAAAAAATCCAATCCTTATCAAATCTTCTTCCCTCCACATCAAAAAGTCTATAAATATAGCCTCTCACAAGCCATTTTGTATGCATTGAGTTTAATATCCTTACTATGCTGAAATATTCTTCCAATCTTCTAATCTTCTATCTATCCTCTAATCTTCTTCTTCCATCAATCTTCATCCAATCGTTATGCCACAGAACTAATCAATCAACATCAAATCAAGCTATATCGATCAATCATGCATACACTAATCATTCAAGAAATCTAAGGTATTCAAAAAGTTTTGGGTAAAAGGTAATTGCATGTTTTGTTTTATCTTTCATTGTATCCAAATTTGTTGGTTACATTCTTCCACTTGTCATATCCTATCAAAAAAGTCAATTAAAAAAAATAGAAAAAAACAAGAAAAAATGAAAAAGCAAAGAGAAATCCCTTCGTCCAATGGTGAAAACCTTGCAAACAGATGCCTTTGATAAGTACCATGATGAGAACCTAGCAAATAGTCGTCATGTGTAAGTTGATCTTCTATGTCACCCATACTAGGGGGCACATTGCCTTATCCTCTTATTATGTTCAAACTTATCATTTTCCATCCTATCATATCCTCTCTTACCATTTCATACCATCCTTATCCATTCCCACATACTTATCCTATTGGGTCCATCCATTAATCCTTCCTCCTTTGATCTTGATAAAGATATGGGGGAAAAATGTTGAAACAAACTTTGGAAAAACTCTTGATATACCTCATCACTTCCAATCCATCCTATCATCATCCCATTGTCATAAGCCTAATCCTATCGTAACTCCTATCATCATAAGCCTTGTCATGAAAAATCCTAAGTACTATACCTAGAATGGGGTATGTTATTCCTATGCGACATAGTGTTTGGAGATCACATCCTAGCCCCATTATGAGGCATACATCCATCCACTATAGCCTATCCTTTTACCCATCTATCTATCATAAACTTTCCATCTTATCACCCATCTTTTATCCATCCTACCTACTTCCTTGCACCTAGACTTGGTTTCCCATCATCATTGGTCTCTAGCACAAAAGGCTACCCAAATTGTAAATCCAATGCCATTTTCTAAAACATTCCCAAAAATCCAAAAAAATCACAAAATTTCAAAAAACCAAAAAAATCATAACATTTCAAAATCCAAAAAAATCACAACATTTCAAAAAATCCACAAAAATCAAAACATTTAAAACCCCCCCCCAAAAAAATAAAATATTTCAAAATCCAAAAAACTCACAAAATGTCCTGAAAAAATTAAAAAAAATCATAAAATCCAACAAAAATCCAAACAATCTTTCAAAATTAATTCAATTTTTCAATCATTCAAATCAATTCTTCAATCACTCCTTCCATTCATCTTTATTAAATCAATCCAAGGAATGATCCAAATGCAAGTCATCCTTAATCCATATCCATCACGTCAATCAAGCTTGTCAAATTATCCAATCGTAATCAACGATCTTGATCCTAATCTTGTTGTAAACCAAATCAATCAATCAATCATCATCATCAATGGGATATATCATTCCCCGTAATGACAACACTATCATCATCATTAATCAATCACTTAATCATTGGTTTACAACTTGATAGGGGCAATAGCTTGTTTGTTTTTGAATCATTTGTGCATGCTTGCTTGCTTACTTGTGTGTGTTATCTTTTATCTTGCATTTGTATCACATCTGTATCATTCCAGCTAATATTCATATCTTGTGTATGTAGGAATATCTTTTTGCATTATCCTTTGCATCTAAGGTCACATCATACCTTTTGTACATTAGGAATTTAATGCTCTAAGTTTTCTTCATCATGCATTATACAAGGTCTTATTATGCTAGGGCACAAGACACATTGTCATCTTGGTCCTTATACCCTGGTGCATAATGTCTAGTGCTATATCAATCATGGTTGCTCACTTTCATTACAGCATAACACATCATCCTTTCTTCTATTCCTTCCCTAATCTTTTTCAACCAACCCATTTTATTTTGAATCCCTACCCATGTTTGTTCAACCCGCCTATTCTCTCAAGGGGGCATCCTCATCCTATCATTCCATCCACATCCTGTCTTTCTTTGCAACATCCTATCTTTTTCCTCCATCCATACCTTAGCTTCTTTGAAATGATGTTACTTGACACAAATTTCATCATCTCAAAGAGGGGCAAAATGTAGACACCCAAAATTGACCCATTTTAACATTTATACATTTATTGCATTTGCATTGCATACAATAATTTCGTCTAACACACTTGTAATTAAAAATCTCATTTTCTTCTATATCTCCATAATTAAATAAATAAATTTTATTTATTTACTTAATTTCCTTTATTCTTCTATTTTCCATAAATAATTAAATAATTTTAAATTATTTAATTACCTCATCTTTCTTCTAAAACATAAATAAAATCCATATTTATTTATTTTCCCTACCATGCAAATAAATTAAATAAATTTTATTTATTTAATTTATATTTTTTTTCATCCAACACTCTCTCAGTTAAATAATAAATTAAATAAATTAAATAAATTCAATTATTTAATTTATTATGTAATTTTCCCACCTTCTATTTTCCTCTAAACGTGCAAGTGTCCTTGAAAACAACAAGAAATCAAAAATCAAATCATGGGAAAGATTTAATAAATTATAAAAATCAACTATCCTCATCACTTAAAATCTTGAAATAGAAAAAGTATTCTAACTTGGAAAGGAATCTTATCTTCATTAACAACCCATTTTATCTTTCAATCCCATAATCCATTCTTCTATAATTAAATAAATTTTTATTTAATTATTCATGTCCATTTATCCCCTCTAATTAAATAATTATTTTTTATTGTTTAGTTAGTCATTTATCTATTTTCCTATAATTGAATAAATTTTTGTTTATTTATTTAATTATCTTCCCACATCATCTCTCATCCAAAATTAATTAAATAAATTAAATATTTATTTAATTAATAAAATCCTAAAAATATCTTCTTGATTTATTTCCAAATTTGAACTCGTGCGTATCTAATTAATTTATTTAATTAGATAATTCATCTATTATCCTCCCATCTTTTTTGAAGATTTATTACTTTTTTGAGGATTTAAAATAGAAAATCAAATCTCTTTCTATGTTTTTAAATCCTATCTTATCTTCTTTTATTTCCTCTTTTGTCTAATAAAGAAAAAATCCAATCCTTATCAAATCTTCTTCCCTCCACATCAAAAAGTCTATAAATATGGCCTCTCACAAGCCATTTTGTATGCATTGAGTTTAATATCCTTACTCTGCCAAAATATTCTTCCAATCTTCTAATCTTCTATCTATCCTCTAATCTTCTTCTTCCATCAATCTTCATCCAATCATTATGCTGCACAAAACTAAGCAATCAACATCAAATCAAGCTATATTGATCAATCATGCATACATTTATCATTCAAGATATTTGAGGTATTTCAAAAGTTTTGGGTAAAAGATAATTGCATGTTTTGTTTTATCTTTCATTTTATCCAAATTTTTCGGTTACATTCTTCCACTTGTCATATCCTATCAAAAAATGCAATTAAAAAAAGAAGAAGAAAAGAAGAAGAAAATGAAAAAATTAAAGAGAAATCCCTTTGTACAATGGTGAAAACTTGGCAAACACGCGTCATGTGTAAGTTGATCTTCTATGTCACCTATACTTGGGGGAACGTTGTCTTATCCTATTATCATGTTCCAACTTATCATTTTCCATCCTATCATATCCTCTCTTACTGTTTCATACCATCCTTATCCATTCCCACATACTTATCCTATTGGGTCCATCCATTCACCCTTCCTCCTTTGATCTTGATAAAGATATGGGGGCAAAATGTTCAAACAAGCTTTGGAAAAACCCTTGATATACCTCATCCCTTCCAATCCATCCTATCATCATCCCATTGTCATAAGCCTAATCCTATCATAACTCATATCATCATAAGCCTTTTCATGAAAAATCTTAAGTACTATACCTAGAATGGTGCATGTTATTCCTATGTGACATAGTCTTTGGAGATCACATCCTAGCCCCATTATGAGGCATACATCCATCCACTATAGCCTATCCTTTTACCCATCTATCTATCATAAACTTTCCATCCTACCTACTTCCTTGCACCTAGACTTGGTTTCCCCTCATTAGGTCTCTAGCACAAAGGCTACCCAAATTGTAAATCCAATGCCATTTTCCAAAACATTCCCAAAAATTAAAAAAATCACAACATTTCAAAAATCTAAAAAAATCATAACATTTCAAAATCCAAAGAAATCACATCATTTCAAAAAATCCAAAAAAATCAAAACATTTCAAAATCCAAAAAACTCGCAAAATGTCTTGAAAAGATACAAAAAAAAATCATAAAATCCAAACAATCTTTCAAAATCAATTCAATTCTTCAATCATTCAAATCAATTCTTCAATCACTTCTTCCATTCAATCTTGTTAAATCAATCCAAGCAATGATCCAAATGTAAGTCATCCTTAATCCATACCCATCATGTCAATCAAGCTTGTC
This sequence comes from Cunninghamia lanceolata, assembly GCA_027924645.1. Taxonomy (NCBI): domain Eukaryota; kingdom Viridiplantae; phylum Streptophyta; class Pinopsida; order Cupressales; family Cupressaceae; genus Cunninghamia; species Cunninghamia lanceolata. Next base: position 1,962,965 of record BSBN01000538.1, read on the forward strand.
AAATTACCTAATCGCAATCAATGGTCTTGATCCTAATCTTGTTGTAAACCAAATCAATCAATCAATCATCATCATCAACAGGATATATCATTCCCGCATCCTTGTGTTGACCTAGGGATATATCATTCCTCGCAATGACAATACTGTCATCATCATTAATCAATCACTTAATCACTGGTTTACAGCTTGACAGGGGCAATACTTTGTCTTTTTTTGAATCATTTGTGCATGCTTGCTTGCTTACTTGTGTGTGCTATCTTTTTATCTTGCATTTGTATCACATCTATATCATTCCAACTAATATTCATATCTTGTGTATGTTAGAATAGCTTTTTGCATTATCCTATACATCTAAGGTCACATCATACCTTTTGTGCATTAGGACTTTAATGCTCTAAGTTTTCTTCCTCATGCGTTAGACAAGGTTGTATTACACTGGGGCACAAGACACATCGTCATCTTGGTCCTTATACCATGGTGCATAATCTCTAGTGCTATATCAAACATCATGGTTGCTCACTTTCATTGTAGCATAACACATCATCCTTTCTTCTATCCCTTCCCTAATCTTTTTCGACCAATCCATTTTATTTCGAGAGTCTACAAGTGTTTGTTCAACCCGCCTATACTCTTGAGGGGGCACCCTCATCCTATCATTCCATCCACATCCTATCTTTCTTTCCAACATCTTATAATTTTCCTCCATCCATAGCTTAGCTTCTTTGAAATGATGTTACTCGACACAAATTTTATCATCTCGAACATCATCTCAAAGAGGGGCAAAATGTAGACACCTAAAATTGACCCATTTTAACATTTATAGATTTATTGCATTTGCACTGCATACATTAATTTCATCTAACACACTTGTAATCAGAAATCTCATTTTCTTCTATATCTCCATAATTAATCAAATAAATTTTATTTATTTAATTAATTTCCTTTATTCTTCTATTTTCCATAAATAATTAAATAATTTTAAATTATTTAATTACCTCATCTTTCTTCTAAAACATAAATAAAATCTGTATTTTATTTATTTAATTTATATTTTATTTCCTCCAACACTCTCTCATTTAAATAATAAATTAAATAAATTCAATTATTTAATTTAGTATGTATTTTTCCCACCTTCTATTTTCCTCTAAACATGAAAGTGTCCTTGAAAATAGCAAGAAACCAAAAATTAAATCATGGGAAAGATTTAATAAATTATAAAAATCAACTATCCTCATCACTTAAAATCTTGAAATAGAAAAAGCATTCTAACTTGGAAAGGAACCTTATCTTCATTAACAACCCATCTTATCTTTCAATCCCATAATCCCTTCTTCTATAATTAAATAAATTTTTATTTAATTATTCATGTCCATTTATCGCCTCTAATTAAATAATTATTTTTTATTGTTTAATTAGTCATTTATCCATTTTCCTATAATTAAATAAATTTGTATTTATTTATTGATTATCTTCCCACATCATCTCTCATCCAAAATTAATTAAATAAATTAAATATTTATTTAATTAATAAAATCTTAAAAATATCTTCTTGCTTTATTTCTAAATTTGAACTCATGCGTATCTAATTAATTTATTTAATTATATAATTCATCTATTATCCTCCCATCTTTTTCAAAGATTTATTTCCTTTTTGAGGATTTAAAACAGAAAATCAAATCTCTTTCTATCTTTTTAAATCTTATCTTCTTTTATTTCCTCTTTTATCTAATAAAGAAAAAATCCAATCCTTATCAAATCTTCTTCCCTCCACATCAAAAAGTCTATAAATATGGCCTCTCACAAGCCATTTTGTATGCATTGAGTTTAATATCCTTACTCTGCCAAAATATTCTTCTAATCTTCTAATCTTCTATCTATCCTCTAATCTTCTTCTTCCATCAATCTTCATGCAATCGTTATGTTGTAGAACTAAGCAATCAACATCAAATCAAGCTATATCGATCAATCATGCATACACTTATCATTCAAGCTATCTGAGGTATTCAAAAAGTTTTGGGTAAAAGGTAATTGCATGTTTTGTTTTATCTTTCATTTTATCCAATTTTTTTTGTTACATTCTTCCACTTGTCATATCCTATCAAAAAAGTCAATTAAAAAAAAAGAAGAAAAGAAGAAATTTAGTGAAAAAAGTAAAGAGAAATCCCTTCATCCAATGGCAAAAACCTGGCAAATAGGCACCTTAGATAAGCACCATGATGAAAACTTGGCAAACAAGTGTCATGTGTAAGTTGATCTTCTATGTCACCTATACTTGGGGGCACGTTGCCTTATCCTCTTATCATGTTCCAACTTGTCATTTTCCATCCTATTACATCCTCTCTTACCATTTCATACCATCTTTATCCATTCCCACATACTTATCCTATTGGGTCCATCCATTCACCCTTCCTCCTTTGATCTTGATAAAGATATGGGGGCAAAATGTTGAAACAAGCTTTGAAAAAACTCTTGATATACCTCATCCCTTCCAATCCATCCTATCATCCTATCATCATCCCATTGTTATAATCCTAATCCTATCATAACTCCTATCATCATAAGCATTGTCATGAAAAATCCTAAGTACTATAACTAGAATGGGACATGTTATTCTTATGCGACATAGTGTTTGGAGATCACATCCTAGCCCCATTATGAGGCATACATCCATCCACTATAGCCTATCCTTTTACCCATCTATCTATCATAAACTTTTCATCCTATCACCCATCTTTTATCTATCCTACCTACTTCCTTGTACCTAGACTTGGTTTCCCCTCGTCATTGGTCTCTAGCACAAAAGGCTACCCAAATTGTAAATCCAATGCCATTTTCCAAAACATTCCCAAAAATTTAAAAAAATCACAACATTTCAAAAATCGAAAAAAATCATAATGTTTCAAAATCCAAAAAAATCACAACATTTCAAAAAATCTAAAAAATCTAAAAAATCAAAACATTTTAAAACCCCCCCAAAAAAATCAAAACATTTCAAAATCCAAAAAACTTGCAAAATGTCCTGAAAAAATACAAAAAAATCATAAAATCCAACAAAAATCCAAACAATCTTTCAAAATCAATTTAGTTCTTAAATCATTCAAATCAATTCTTCAATCACTTCTTCCATTCATCCTTATTAAATCAATCCAAGCAATGATCCAAATGCAAGTCATCCTTAATCCATACCCATCACATCAATCAAGCTTGTCAAATTATCCAATCGCAATCAACAGTCTTGATCCTAATCTTGTTGTAAACCAAATCAATAAATCAATCATAATCATCAATGGGATATATTATTCCCGCATCGTTGTGTTGATCTAGAGATATATCATTCCCGCAATGACAACACTATCATCATCATTAATCAATCACTTAATCATTGGTTTACAACTTGACAGGGGCAATACCTTTTTTTTTTTTAAACATTTGTGCATGCATGCTTGCTTGCTTGTGTGTGTTACCTTTTTATCTTGCATTTGTATCACATCTGTATCATTCCAGCTAATATTCATATCTTGTGTATGTTGGAATAACTTTTTGCATTATCCTTTGCATCTAAGGTCACATCATACCTTTTGTGCATTAGGAATTTAATGCTCTAAGTTTTCTTCCTCATGTGTTAGACAAGGTTGTATTATGCTAGGGCACAAGACATATCGTCATCTTGGTTCTTATACCCTAGTGCATAATGTCTAGTGCTATATCAAACATCATGGTTGCTCACTTTCATTGCAGCATAATGCATCATCCTTTCTTCTATCCCTTCATTAATCTTTTTCGACCAATCCATTTTATTTCGAGAGCCTACCCGTGTTTGTTCAACCAGACTATCCTCTCGAGGGGGCATCCTCATCCTATCATTCCATCCACATCCTGTGTTTCTTTGCAACATTCTATCTTTTTCCTCCATCCATACCTTAGCTTCTTTGAAATGATGTTACTTGACACAAATTTCATTATCTCAAACATCATCTCAAAGAGGGGCAAAATGTAGACACCCAAAATTGACCCATTTTAACATTTATACATTTATTGCATTTGCACTGCATACAATAATTTCGTCTAACACACTTGTAATTAAAAATCTCATTTTCTTCTATATCTCCATAATTAATTAAATAAATTTTATTTATTTAATTAATTTCCTTTATTCTTCTATTTTCCATAAATAATTAAATAATTTTAAATTATTTAATTACCTCATCTTTCTTCTAAAACATAAATAAAATCCATATTTTATTTATTTTCCCTACCATGCAAATAAATTAAATAAATTTTATTTATATTTTATTTTCTCCAACACTCTCTCATTTAAATAATAAATTAAATAAATTCAATTATTTAATTTATTATGTATTTTTCCCACCTATTTTCCTCTAAACATGCAAGTGTCCTTGAAAACAACAAGAAATCAAAAATCAAATCATGGGAAAGATTTAATAAATTATAAAAATCAACTATCCTCATCACATAAAATATCAAAATAGAAAAAGCATTCTAACTTGGAAAGGAATCTTATCTTCATTAACAACCCATCTTATCTTTCAATCCCATAATCCCTTCTTCTATAATTAAATAATTTTTTATTTAATTATTCATGTCCATTTATCCCCTCTAATTAAATAATTATTTTTTATTGTTTAATTAGTCATTTATCTATTTTTCTATAATTAAATAAATTTTTATTTATTTATTTAATTATCTTCCCACATCATCTCTCATCCAAAATTAATTAAATAAATTAAATATTTATTTAATTAATAAAATCCTAAAAATATCTTCTTGCTTTATTTCCAAAATTGAACTCATGTGTATCTAATTAATTTATTTAATTAGATAATTCATCTATTTTCCTTCCATTTTTTTTGAAGATTTATTTCCTTTTTGAGGATTTAAAATAGAAAATCAAATCTCTTTCTATCTTTTTAAATCCTATCTTATCTTCTTTTATTTCCTCTTTTGTCTAATAAAGCAAAAATCCAATCCTTATCAAATCTTATCAAATCTTCTTCCCTCCACATCAAAAAGTCTATAAATATGGCCTCTCACAAGCCATTTTGCATGCATTGAGTTTAATATCCTTACTCTACCGAAATATTCTTCCAATCTTCTAATCTTCTATCTATCATCTAATCTTCTTCTTCCATCAATGTTCATCCAATCGTTATGCTACAGAACTACCCAATCAACATCAAATCAAGCTATATCGATCAATCATGCATACACTTATCATTCAAGATATCTGAGGTATTCAAAAAGTTTTGGGTAAAAGGTAATTGCATGTTTTGTTTTATCTTTCATTTTATCCAAATATTTCGGTTACAAGTATTTTGTGAGTTTATCATACATTGTAACGATTACAGTAAAACATCATTTCTGAAAAAAGAGAAATGGATGATATGGCACCATCCACAAGTTAGTTTATAGTGTACATAAATCTAGTTAAGTACTTGTTGATTGTAGTGAGTAATAAGAAGAGAGCCTCCCCTTTCTAAGAGGAGAGATTAATCTCATCATATTGTGGTTGATATAACAATTTTGCCTTCAGTTAGTTGAAGACAAAATATTCACCCAACATGCTCTAAGGAATTTGATGAGTTTTGCAAGCATGCAGGTATAATCAGACAAAAGGCAACTCTGTATACACCACAGCAGAATCGCGTTGCAGAAAGGATGAACCGAACAATTATGGAAAGAGCTAGAAGTATGCTTAGTGATGCACAGTTGGATAAATGCATCTGGGCAGAGGCTATGTGTACTTCTTGCTACTTGATAAATAGATCTCCTTGTAAGGCTCTTGATTCGACACCTTATGAAATGTGGATAGGTAAGAAACCTTTTGTTTCACATTTAAGGGTTTTTGGCTATGAGGCTTTTGTTCATGTGCCTAAGGAAAAGCGATCTAAGTTGGATCCAAAAGCTGAAAAGTGTACATTCATTTGATATGGTGACAATGTGAAAGTTTATAAGCTTTGGAATCCACTAACCCACAAGATTATCTTTTCTAGAGATGTTATTTTCAGGGAACTTAGAGTTATTTATGAACTTGAGTAGCCAAAAGAAGAAGAAAAGGTAAAGAAGGTGCACTTTGATTTAGAGAAGCAAGATGCACCGCAGGAAGAACAAAATGATGGATTGGGGGGGGGGGGAAGAAGAAGAAGAATATTCAAGTAGTTTTGATGAAGATGAGTATGTTGTTATAGAAGAAGTTGTTGCAGATGATCATGCAGAAGAACAAGTAGAGTCTCTTACTCCACCCTTGAGGAGATCCACAAGACAATGGAATCCAGTTGATAGGTATAGCCCACCAGATTTCTGTTGTGTATATGCTTTATTGAGTACTAACGATGAACCTAGATCCTATAGGGAAGTTATTTCTGCAGATGATAGTGAATCTTTGCAGTTAGGCATGTAGGAGGAGATGATGGATTGAGACTCTTATAGCACCTGGGATCTTGTTTGTTTGCCCAAAGGAAGAAAGGCTATAGGATATAAGTGGGTCTTCAAGAAGAAGTTTGGAGCAGACGGGTCATTGGAGAAGTACAAGGTTAGACTGGCAGCCAACGGCTACTTCCAGAGAGAGGGAGTTGATTTTGGTAAGATATTCTCTCCTATTGCTAAATTGACTTCTATTAGATTTGTCTTATCCATTACTAAAACTTATGATTGGGAGATTGAGCAAATGGATGTTAAGACTGCGCTTTTGCATGGAGATCTTGAAGAAGAAGTTTATATGCAACAGCCTACAGGTTTTGAGGTAAAAGGAAAATAACATTGGGTTTGCAGGTTAAAGAGGTCTCTTTATGGTCTAAAATAGTCCCCTAGAATGTGGCATCAAAAGTTTGACTCATTTGTTTTGAAATTGGGTTTTTTTAGAAGCGAGGAAGATCACTATGTTTACATTTATTGTGTTGATGATTCTATACTGGTTATTGCTTTGTATGTTGATGACATGTTATTTTTCAACAATACTAAGGGTATGATCAATGAGCTTAAAGCCCAACTTTCAGGTGCATTTGAGATGAAGGATCTTGGTGCTGCAAGGTATATTTTAGGAATGGAGATCAGGAGGGATAGAGTTAACAAAAAACAAGTTGGTTGTCACAAAGTATGTGAACACTATTTTGTAGGGGTATAGTTTGCAAGACTGTAACCCAGTGAGAGTTCCTTTACCCATTGGTACTAAGCTTTCATTAGATATGTGTCCAAAGACTAAGGATGATCTTGAGGATATGTCTTTAATGTGCCATATGCTAGTGTTGTAGGGAGTTTGATGTATGCAATGGTTTGCAAGCACTATACCAGATATTGCCCAAGCAGTGGGAGTTTTGTGCAGATTTATGTCTAACCCTAGTAGACAACATTAGAACTATGCAAAGAGGGTGTTTAACTATCTTACAGGTACTCCTAATCATTGTTTGGTTTATTCTAGTACTGATAGTGCTGACAAATCTTTGGACATATAGGGTTTTGTTGATGCAGATTGGGTAGGTGACTTGGATAGTTGAAGGTCCACTAGTGGCTATGTGTTTACTCTATTTGGAAGAGCAGTGAGATGGATGAGTAAGAGGCAGCCCATAGTTACTTTGTTGGGCACAGAAGTAGAGTATATGGCTGCTACTCATGTCTCTAAGAAGGAAGTTTGGTTGAGGAGACTGTGTACATGTATTGGATTGATTGTAGGACCATTCAAATTGGTTGTGATAGCCAGAGTGCTATCTATTTGGCAAAGAATCCTATATTGTATCATGCTCTAACTAAGCATGTTGATGTTTAGTATCACTTTGTTTGAGAGTTGGTAGCAAATGGATGGATTGAGCTGAAGAAGTTAGACATTCAGGAGAATGTTGCAGATTCATTCACCAAGCCTGTGAGCACAGAGAAGTTCGTGTGGTGCAGAGAGGCCATGGGCCTTGTTTCTAGTGCTTGATTATTTCACTTAATTTCCTATGAGTTGATTTACAATGTATAATGTCAAGTGGGAGAATGTTGGGATAAGGTGACATTAACCTTGTAAATCCCAATATTGTATTTATTACATTTATTATTTGTAATTTCTAATTACCCATGAAGAGATGTAATAGTTTCACTTATAGTGGTAATTTCAGAGTTATTGACAGTAGTTACGAAGTGACATTTACTGTTGGCAAATGTAAAAACTCGAAGTAAATGAGTGTAGGTGCCACCTTGGGAGAATATACTATTTTTAGCATATATGACACACATCATAATGTTTGGTGGGTGCATGTAAAGAATCTATGACAACTGCAAGTTGTCATGAGATTCTATGACACTATGATCCATATGACATATACTAATGAGTTGTAAGTTTCTATGTTTAGCCCAAGGTTCCTATCTTGGAATGATACTCTATGGTGAAATCTATGATGGTTATGACATGTCATAAGATGTTGTAAGAGGCCAGATTTAGTCTTGGGCACCCAACCTTGCATGGTTGTTTTTGGACACATGTAAGATGCTTGTAAGATGGTAATTAATGTTTACAAGTTGGATAATCTTAGGAGAGAGATGGTGAACACCTAGAATGGAGTGGAAAATGTTTCTATAAGTATTTACCATGTATTTTGTTTCTATAATACAAATTTTAGGTACTCAGGTGCTACCGGAATGCTGTCGGATTGAAGACTGAAGGAGAGATTGTTGGTGTTGTTGTATTGTAAATCATTTTCAGATTAATAAAAACATTGGGCCTCTTTCTTGCGCAGAGTTTTTTACCCGAAAGAGTTTTCTCCATGTTAAACATTATGTCTTGTGTTCAGATTTCTAATTTTGCATTTCTGTGAAGCATAGTTTCATTTCTTGTTACAATCTCCATCAATAATACACACTTAAAAGATTGTAGAAATTTATTTGAATCAGATTTCCATTGAAGTAGTGTTTCCTTCATTTCTAACAACAACATGCATCATGTATCAACATCATCTCCCCCTTCAATGGCATTAATAGTAAGAGAGGCAGAAGCCATGATCACTAGTAGTTCTATATCTCCATCAACAAAGCCTAATCTTGAGAAGGAAAATGAAAATTTAAAAGAACAACTTAAAGATTTTGAGGAAATTTTTGAAGACTCCAAGAAGGATCAATAGGAAGATAATGTGCACATTGTTTCAATTGTGCTCGGATTACTGATGGGTAAGATTATGGGAAAAACAAAAAATATTCATAATTGCTACTAAAAATTATCAATGGCAATAAAGAAAATTGTTGAAGACAAAGAATAGGCCATGCCCTTGTTAAATAGATGGGTCCCAAGGACTGCTTCCCTACTTGGTATGTATAAAGGATCAACCCATCAACTTGACCCCCCAAGAGAAATTGAGCCAACTTACACTATAGTAAAAGTAGCTGGGGAGCTACAGGGGTTTGTAAACCAGCTTGAGGAGAAGGCAATAGCTATGATTAAAGAGTTTGACAGTAATGAAGCAAGATTGATGCCTCAAATCAAAAAGGATGATGGTGAGATCAAGCCCTATCAGATATGTCTTTCCCAGTTGGAGGCTATCACTCCAACTCTTTCTTTCCTCATATGCAAAGACAACAGAATTGATACTGACCTTTTCAGAAAAAGTGTAAGTAAATTATGGAACTCATGCCAGCATATTGAAGACTTTGTAAGAGATACTGAGCCAATATTAGCCAAATATGATAACAAATATGTACCCTGTGTTAATGAGTTCTTAGCTTTCCAGTGGCCTACAGAAGAACAATACAAGGCGTAGGATGATAAATATAATAATTTGCCTGATCTATAGGATTTTAGGTACCATAAGACTTGATATTTTGTTATTAATCATTTCTCTCCTTTTCAAATAAGAATATGCTTCTATGGCATCTTTCACTTGTTGCAAATTAGCATAAGGATGTCTTTAGTTTCAAACAGAGCATTTTGTCTTGTAGTGGTTTCCTTGTTTTATGTCTTCATCTATATCACCAGGTCTTCTATACAGTTAAAATGTAGAGACAATGAAGAGAGTGGAAGAAGAGTTAGTAGAGTTTGTTATGTCGGATTTCTGTGCACATCTTCCAAGACAACCTAATTTGTGGTCATACATGTAACAACTTCTGGTCCTATAAAATATCTACCTCACGATCAATTATTCTTGTTCCTAGTTGGTAGAAGTTTGTCAAATGAAAATATGACACTTGTCTTTAGGCTTGAATCTTGTATGCTCCCTTATTTCTATAAAAGGGAATTCAGGGCCTTAGACAATGATCTTGGAGAATTTTCGTATCATAGTACACATAGTTGTAGCCTTGGTTTTCCTATTATAGGTGTTATTTTGAGAGTAGACTTTGATGTACTTGCAGCTATTTGTATGATAGTACTAGTTCATAAGTTTGAATATATTGTCAAAGTTCAAACTATATTGTCTCCTACAGTTGTGTTCTTTATTACATTTATGAATACAAATTGATTGAGGATTAGTTTTGTTCACCTTCACAATCTTTCTTGTGTAAGAATATCCTTCTTAATAGCTTTTACTCAAAGAGTAAATTTAACGTTTTAAAGATGATATTGAATGTAGTAAATGTATGCAAGCATTCCTAAGTAGAATTAGTTTTGAACTATTCAAGGTGTGATAGTGTAATACATTATTGCGGTGTTTACATGAGTTGGGAATATATTGTTATATTTGCTAAGAATTACATGCAGAAGATATCAATTAAATGCAAATAAAAATTAAACAGAGGAATTAAAAATACATACAAATAGTAACAATGAGAGACAATTTTTAACATGGTTCACCCAAACTCGGACTACATCCACCAATAGAGAGTCCAATATTATTATCCAACAAATCAAACTGATTACAACCATCAATCCTTGCAACTCAATACCGCTACAAATGCTACAATACAATATCTCCACGGAAACCCCAACACTTATCCACTTCTATCAAGCCCATCTTGACCTTGTCTTGGGGGCACTGCCCCCAAACCCCCGTTAAATAATTTGGGGGAAACCGCGCTGATAAAAGTGGGGAAAATTTAACCTTTGAGTCTGATTAGGCTCCATATAACAACAATATTTAGTTTCATTTATATCTGTTTTGACTCTATGACCTAGGATCTAGGCACTGATCTCTTAGAACTATTGTCTTGATACAACTCCTTGATCATTCATATTAAAAATCAAAGTAAAGTTCCATTTCTGTCATAAGTTATGAATATTAAATTATCCAAATGTTCTCTTGCAAAGAGTGTGTTAAAGCTTGAGAATCTAGCCCATTGTTCTACTATATCAATAATTGTTTAAGCATCTTAGAGAGAACATATCTGTTTGAGAATAGTATTTTGAGAGAATAGTATAAGATCTATAGTAAAATATTGTTAGGATCACCCTCCTAGGTTTTGCGGATGTTAAGACTGCGCTCTTGCATGGAGATCTTAAAGAAGAAGTTTATATGCAACAACCTATAGGTTTTGAGGTAAAAGGAAAAGAACATTGGGTTTGCAGGTTAAATAGGTCTCTTTATGGTCTAAAACAGTCCCCTAGAATGTGGTATCAAAAGTTTGACTTATTTGTTTTGAAATTGGGTTTTTTTAGAAGTGAGGAAGATCACTATGTTTACATTTATTGTGTTGATGATTCTATACTAGTTATTGCTTTGTATGTTGATGACATGTTATTTTTCAACAATACTAAGGGTATAATCAGTGAGCTTAAAGCCCAACTTTCAGGTGCATTTGAGATGAAGGATCTTGGTGCTGCAAGGTATATTTTAGGAATGGAGATCAGGAGGGACAGAGTTAATAGAAAACAAGTTGGTTGTCACAAAGTATGTGAACACTATTTTACAGGGGTATAGTTTGCAAGACTATAACCCAATTAGAGTTCCTTTACCCATTGGTACTAAGCTTTAATTAGATATGTGTCCAAAGACTAAGGATGATCTTGCGGATATGTCTTTAATGTGCCATATACTAGTGTTGTAGGGAGTTTGATGTATGCAATGGTTTGCACTATACCAGATATTGCCCAAGCAGTGGGAGTTTTGCGCAGATTTATGTCTAACCCTAGTAGACAACATTGAAACTATACGACGAGGGTGTTTAAATATCTTACAGGTACTCCTGATCATTGTTTGGTTTATTCTAGTACTGATAGTGCTAACAAATCTTTGGACATATAGGGTTTTGTTGATGCAGATTGGGCAAGTGACTTGGATAGTTGATGGTCCACTAGTGGCTATGTGTTTACTCTGTTTGGAGGAGTAGTGAGTTGGATGAGTAAGAGGCAGCCCAAAGTTGCTTTGTCCACCACAAAATTAGAGTATATGGCTGCTACTCATGTCTCTAAGGAGGCAGTTTGGTTGAGGAGATTGTGTACATGGATTGGATTTGATTGTAGGATCATTCAGATTGGTTGTGATAGCCAGAGTGCTATCTGTTTGGCAAAGAATCCTATATTGTCTCATGCTCGAACTAAGCATGTTGATGTTCAGTATCACTTTGTTTGAGAGTTGGTAGCAAATGGACGGATTGAGCTGAAAAAGTTAGACAATCAGGAGAAGGATTCATTCACCAAGCCTATGAGCATAGAGAAGTTCGTGTGGTGCAGAGAGACCATGGGCCTTGTATCTAGTGCTTAATTATTTCATTTGATTTCCTATGGGTTGATTTACAATGTATAATGTCAAGTGGGAGAATGTTGGGATAAGGTGACATTAACCTTGTAAATCCCAATATTGTATTTATTCCATTTATTATTTATAATTTGTAATTACCCATGAGGAGATGTAATAGTTTCACTTATAGTGGTAATTCCAGAGTTATCGACAGTAGTTACGAAGTGACATTTACTGTTGGCAAATGTAAAAAATAAAAGTAAATGAGTGTAGGTGCCACCTTGGGAGAATCTATTATTTTTAGCATGTATGACACACATCATAATGTTTGGTGGGTGCATTAAAGAATCTATGACAGCTGCAAGTTGTAATGAGATTCTATGACACTATGATGCATATGATAGATACTAATGAGTTATAAGTTTCTATGTTTATCCCAAGGTTCCTATCTTGGAAAGATATTCTTTGGTGAAATCTATGATGGTTATGATGCATCATAAAGATGTTGTAAGAGGCCAGATTTAGTCTTGGGCACCCAACCTTGCATTTTTGTTTTTGGACAAGTGTAAGATGCGTGTATGATGGTAATTAATGTTTACAAGTTGGAGAATCTTAGGAGAGAGAAGGTGAACACCTAGAATGGAGTGGAAAACATTTCTATAAGTATTTACTGTGTATTTTGTTGCTACAATACAAATTTTAGGTACTCAGGTGCTACCGGAATGCTATCAGATTGAAGACTGAAGGAGAGATTGTTGGTGTTGTTGTATTGTATATCATTTTCAAATTAATACAAACATTGGGCCTCTTTCTTATGTGGAGTTTTTTACTCGAAAGGGTTTTCTCGTCATTAAACATTGTGTCTTGTGTTTAGATTTCTAATTTTGCATTTCTATGAAGCATAGTTTCATTTCTTGTTACAATCTCCATCAATAATACACACTTAAAAGATTGCAGAAATTTATTTGAATCAGATTTCCATTGAAGTAGTGTTTCCTTCATTTCTAACAACAACATGCATCAACATCATCTCCCCCTTCAATGGCATTAATAGTAAGAGATGCAGAAGCCATGATCACTAGTAGTTCTACATCTCCATCAGCAAAGCCTAATCTTGAGAAGAAAAATGAAAAATTAAAAGAACAACATAAAGATTTTGAGGAAATTTTTGAAGACTCCAGGAAGGATCAATAGGGAGATAATATGTACATTGTTTCAATTGTGCTTAGATTACTGATGGGTAAGATTATGGGAAAAACAAAAAAATTCATAATTGCTACTAAAAATTATCAATGGCAATAAAGAAAATTGTTGAAGACAAAGAACAGGCCATGCCCCTATTAAATAGATGGGTCCCAAGGACTGCTTCCCTATTTGGTATGTATAAAGGATCAGCCAGTCAACTTGACCCCCCAATAGAAATCAAGCCAACTTACACTATAGTAAAAGTAGTTGGGGAGCTACAGGGGTTTGTAAACCAGCTTGAGGAGAAGGCAATAGCTATGATTAAAGAGTTTGACAGTAATGAAGCAAGATTGATGCCTCAAATAAAAAAGAATGATGGTGAGATCAAGCCCTATCAGATATGTCTTTTCTAGTTTGAGGCTATCACTCCAACTCTTTCTTTCCTCATATGCAAAGACAACAGAATTGATACTGACCTTTTCAGAAAAAGTGTAAGTGAACTATGGAACTCATGCCAGCATATTGAAGACTTTGTAAGAGATACTGAGCCAATATTAGCCAAATATGATAAGAAATATGTACATAGAAGGACATGTGTCATTCAAAAAGATGCTTTGTTGAGTTAATTGCTTTCTTGATGAGGATGAGCTTTTATTTCTTAAATTAGAATATATTTTTCTAATTTAAGAGTTTGTTGATAGCTTTAAATCAGTTAGCTCAGCTTTTACTTTTTGTATGACAAGAAGAATTTATTTTTAGAAGATATTGAAGATTTTTTTAGAAGATAAGAAAGCGTAATTAAATAAATAAATTTATTTAATTACTTGCAGATGATTTGGAAGAATAAATAAAATATTTAATTATATTTTATTTTTGGAGATTAATATTTAATTTAAATAAATTTGCATTTTATTTAAATTTGGAAGAATGAAATATTTAATTACTTTAGAAGATATTGAAGATTTTTTTAGAATAGAAGAAAGCGTAATTAAATAAATAATTTTATTTAATTACTTGCACATGATTTGGAATAATAAATAAAATATTTAATTATATTTTATTTTTGGAGATTAATATTTAATTTAAATAAATTTGCATTTTATTTAAATTTGGAAGAATGAAATATTTAATTAAATAATTAAAATTATTTAATTATTTAGAAGAATAAAGTTGATATAGATGGAATTAATTTATTTAATTAAATGGGAGAAAATGAATCCAATAAAAAAATAAATTTATTTATTTATTGATAGAAGAATATTGAGATGAAATAAATATTTAAAATATTTATTTAGGTAGAGTCATGTCATTTTTAGGTGTATACATTTTGCCCCTCTTTGATGTAATGTGTTTTATCACGTTGTTTCAAAGAAAAAGAATTTTCAACAATGATACATGCCCTAGTTTGCCCTTGGTACTAGTTAACAACAGGATGTCCCCTTTGGAAATTGGCCGGGAAGAAGGCAGAAGGTGTGAGACAGACAATCTCACGAAGAAGAAGGTGAAAAACAGGTTAGGATGGAGAAAAATAGGACATGGTTCGGAGAAACAGATATGGGAAGTAGTCACAGTTCTCACACAGTCAGCTATGGTTCACTTGCTATATATAGGAGCTGGGTCCACAAGTTCTATTCATTTGCACACTTGTCCTTAGTTGATTGGTCTCAGAGAGCTTAGGAGAGTATGGGAGCTAGAGCAGTCGATAGAGATATGGATATTCTACACAAGGAGCACCAGTTTGAGCAAGTTCGATAGTTCAATCAGCCACCTGAGGCAGGACCACCGGTATGTAGTTCGACAAAACTCGCTAAAATTTATTTATTAGGGCAATAAATGCTTAGGAAAAAAAAGCTAAGATAGATGCGCCAAACTACAGTTCGACGCATATGAGCCCTGAAATAGCGCATATGCTGCAAAGTTGCACATCTAAGTGATCTTATGGCGCATATGATAGATGTGTGCTTATAGGTTATGAATTGGTGCATCCATTGTGGAACTGTGTATGTGACACTAGAAGCGGCACATGTGCCAGAATGACACATACACATCAAGGATTGACGCATTCACAGTGAAGCAGTGCGTCTGATATGAATCAACACATTTGCCACTTGGTTCGGTGCATTTGCACTAAGATAGTTAGTTGACTTAACGAAATTAACCCAATTGCACCTTGATTGATGTAGCAAGTGATAAGTGATCTCTGAGATTGCTGAGAATCTAGTGAAGAGATGATATGATGTTTTGATTAATTTGATATGTTAAGTCAATGATAGGATAGTCTGATTGCTTTGAGTAGGTTTTCTTGGATATGGATTTCTTTGACGCTATGCTTTGCTTGGTTGCAGGAGGATATCCAGGATACCCTAATGTCATGAGAGCAGTTCCCATTTCCGTTGTTGAGCGGTATATGTTAACGGATATGGACCATGAGGCTCTTTGTGTTATGGGTCTTCATTACATTTGCTTTATGCCCGAGGCTCGTATGAACCACGGTTTGTTGACTATAGCGATGGAGCGATTCCATAGCAAGAATGGTACATTCCATCTACTGACCGGGGAGATGGTGATCACTCTAGAGGATGTCTATAAGATTCTGCACCACCCTATTCAGGGAGAGTTGGTAGAGTACAAGTCATAGGGTGACGTGGGATTAGCTGAGTGCACACATGTTTTTGACGACCCAGGGTTGGTTGAGCAGGTGATTTCATGGTAGGACATTCATGACTGCTATGACTACTTCCCAAGGATAGTGGCGGGATCGATCGGTGGCGTAGTATGCCCTGATAGGAGGTCGCATAGGTTTTTGATTGGCTGGGGGAGGGTGCTGGAGAGCATGATTACTGATGGGACTCGGTATGTATGGGGTGTGTGCATGTTAGCACACTTGTACAGGGATATGCACTAGGTTGTGTATCACAAAGGGGCTAGCTTGTCAGCAGGTGTGTCTCTTTTGCAGTTTTGGTTATGGGAGCACATAGCTATCACAGGGCTGATATGTCTTTTTCATAAGCAGAGAGGTGAGCCCTACAGTTATGGATATGCAGGTGTGATTTCCCAGTACAAGCTGGGGAAGCTCAAGTATTGGAGACACGCGTTTGATAATGTGGATCTAGTTATCTGGCACCCATACCTAGAATGCGAGGTATGGGAGGATGAGGTGGATGAGCTTCTGTATTACTTCTAGACTCAGTGGCTCATTGGTAGGACGTGGTACATATTAGAGCGATAGATTGTTAGCAGGGTACAAAGGTAGTTTGGCAGAGAGCAGGGCAGGCCACAGGGGCAGGCACGATTCGCGAGGACCCATGCAGAGAGATATAGGTGGGGTCCCGTGGCATCATATGAGGAGGCCTTGGCAAATTTTTGGTAGATCCCCCACGCAGCATGGCCTATGAGGAGGGATATAGTGGATGTAGGCATGATGCCATATTATGAGGAGTGGTTCATTGCTCATCCATTTCCTAGATATTCAGGACCTGGAGAGTTGGCTCCTCGTATAGACGAGGAGGATTCAGATGACGACGGTGGAGTTGGCAGGAGGAGGAGGAGACAGAGGAGGGGGAGAGGAGGTCAGGGAGATGATGGTGGAGATGGAGGAGGAGGAGGAGGTAGACTGAGATAGAGGAGGAGGTCTGGGGAGGGACCTTCGGGTCAGTAGGAGGTTGCATAGCCACAGGCTGTAGGACACGTGCAGGTGCCAGTACAACAGGTGGCACCGCAGAGACAGATGTCACCACCTCAGCAGGTGGCACAACAACAGGTGTAGGTACAAGAGAGTGGGACAAGCTTCGTAGCCTGACTTATAGCAGCAGGCTATGGTAGCATTATAGGGTCAGGTTAGGCAATTGAGGGACCACCTAAGAGCAGTAGAGTTTCAGAGAGATGCAGACATAGGGTAGATAGCAGAGATCTCCAAAGAGCGAGATGCAGCCCTGGCAAGTGTGTGGGTGATCAAAGCGAAGAGAGATGCGGCAGTGGTAGCTCTAGGTACAGATAGTACTTCAAGTTTTTTGGTTGCACAGGTGCAACAGGCACAGACACAATAGGCCTAGGTATAGGGTGAGCTTGCCAAAGCATAGGCTTAGACTCAATATTACAGAGGATTATATCATGGGGTAGTGTTGGCAGACCAGCGTGCTCCTAGCTACAAGAGTCAGTCTGGGGCATCACAGAGAGTAGGTGGATCCTGATATGTGGCATCAGTGAGAGGTCCCCAACAGTCAGGGGGTGATAGAGGAGAGGATAGTGCACGGAGCAGTGCTCCACGACAGCAGGCCTAGCTAGTTTTTGACACTTGTACCGATTCTTAGCAGGATGTACACATTTTTTACGGCTGAGATAGCCTATTTATGTACTATTTTTCCCTAATACATGTATCACTATCTTTTTGTACTTTGTATACTTTTCATGACATGACTCTGAGAGATGGACAGATATTTTGATATATTACACATTTGGACATGTTTTTATGTTTATATGATGATGCAATTATTGATGTTCTACATGCATGTGTTCTATGGTTACATGCTATGGATGCAATCTATCATATGATGCTTTGTATATGTGATGCATACTAGATGGATTTAGGATGATTTGATATGCAAATGCAGATGTGAAATGTTATTGATATGTTTATACAGCTCTATATGTATTTGTCCATGTTTTTTATTTTTGATAAGATATATGGATGCAAATGTATGTGGATGACCTAATGCACTTATTATGTATGCAAATGATTTAATCATGTAAATGACTATTTCATGTGATATGATATGTTACCTATGTTATTTTTTTGATATGTCCAAATGTACCCAATCGACACAGAGATGATATAGATAGGCAGAAGAGAAGAGATGAAAAAAATTTAGGCTTTCATTTGATACACTGTAGGATTTTCTTATTGCATGGTTGATATGGATTTCTAGATATGGGATGGATGTGGATACTTTGTCATCATTAGAGTGCAAGTACTTTGCTTTCATCATTGGGCACTTTTTGTTTCTTTTCTCTTTTTGAAATGTTGTAAGAAAATACAAGCATCTAGGTATAATTAAACTAAGATGACCTGAGTATTCCTTACCGGATTTTGATATAGCAAGTTGATAGAAGCATCTAGTCAAACTTGAATCTAGATGACCTGAGTATTTCTTACGTTTCAACAGACAAGGATTGCCCTTTTTCATGTTTAGACCTCTGAAGTCCTCGATTATCTTTTGTTGATCATGTCGTTAGACAAAAATCATCACATTACTAAAGTTTGATCCACAAACAGCAGACAAAGAAAGAGATTATGCCCCCATCATAGCATCTCTAGCTTTTGGCATCCTTGAGTAGCGTAGGAAGACATAATGACAAAAATCCAAGACTTTGTAAGTTAACTTGTTCACAAAACATTCTTGCATTAGATGTGTCTTTTTGCCATAATTGATATAGAGTTAGTCTGAGTTTTTTGGTACACATTGTTATTTTTCTTTGGACAGGTTGATGTCTCGGGTCAAGATTTTTGTTTTGGGAAGCTTGCTTTGCTGCGCATGCTTGTCTAGTGAAAGGTATGACAATCCTTTATTGGTATCCTCTTAGAAAATGTGGCATTCAAGAATCCAAATCCATAACCAAGTCAAGGAGTTGCCCCGAGTTTAGAGAAAGGATCAACTTATCATGAGCGATACGACAACAGACATGGAGAGACGGTCCCTAATGGACTGACCTAGTGCCTCAGGGGCTCATTGCTAAATGGCCTTGCCTACATGATGACGCAGAGGCAATGTAATTTGGGATGAACCTGATGGACCTAGGACCTAGCCAATGGCAAAGATACAGAAATTGTATGGACAGCGGGATAGACGACACTTGACGAAATGGACAGGAAAGAAGTGGAGCAGAGTAGAGCCTCAAGGGCACATTGAGAATGGCCTTGCCTACGTGATAACTCAGAGGTGACGTAGTTTGACTACTGTTCGAAGGACTAGTTCAAGATGAACGACATGATGGACACAAGAGACATGAGGTCACAACAGATGGAGGAAGTGGTTTGTCACAGATAGCACCTATTTACCAGGTTTTCACCACTTGCTTTTATTTGCACGAAAGCTAAAAGTACTCATGATGCATGTTTGCCTAGTTTTCATCATGGTACCTATCCCAGGTGCCTGTTTGCCACATTTTTACCAAAGGATGAATTTTTTTGTTATTTTTCTAGTTTTTTTTAAAAAAATATTTGGATGGAAGAAGGTGGATACGGAAGGACTCGAGCATCTAGTTCCTTGAAAGGTGATAGTCTCAATGGATGTCATCACATGGACCAAGTCAAGTGTTCTCATAGATGTTCGTAGGGGATTGCATGAAAGTGAGATATGGAGAAGGTAGATAGCAGATTATGCGATAGTGGATGATGATGCAGAATATGGATGGAAGGCTTATGCAAAAGCATGGACCATGGGAGTAGGATGGGGAAGATATGTAGGATAATAGTGGAAGGAAGGGGAGATATATGGTAATGTTATGGGATGGAATGGAATCATGACCAACGGTTGCACATACCATGATAAACATTCAAGCTGATGATAGGAGTGTGGTGTAGGAAGCAATGGAGATTTTTGCGTAGAAGATAGGTCATGAAGTGCTTTAGGTACCCACATAGACTTAGTATTTTGCTAGTTTTTTCTTGACTTGTGGGATGGAGGAATTGGATACTTGTGGATGGCATGGGATTTTTTGAGAGGTGGATGCCTCATTTGACTTGAGGGATTTTTGCTTAGGTACCCAAACCATTTTGCTTTTAGATTGTACCTGTGAAGGTATGGGCTTGGGTATATGCAACTTTTGTGCAGCTTTTGAGATAATTATTTGTTGCTTGGGGACCCACACCTTTTTCAGTTTGGCATTGAGGTGTGTGGCTGTATGCAGCTTTTGAGATGGATGTTTCTTAAATTCTTGGCTTTTGTATCCTAGGTCATGAGGACTCTTAGGATTTTTGACTTTATAGGTAGAGGCATCCAGATTTGTGCTTTTGAATCCCTTAGGGATGGTGGAAGTGAGGTTGGTGGAAGCTCATTGTTTAGACAACATGTGCATTTGTTGGCCATGATTGGGATATTTAGAGGATTTATAGATGGATGAATAAGGTGTTGGAAGAAGTGGTGGTACGATGCACGGAGGGCTATTAGGAGTTAGAAGTAGCGGAGGTAGATTGGATGGTGGAAGGTGTATGGTCACATGCTCTTGACAATTGTAGGATGATGGAGGTGGAATGGCCACATATGTTTTAGGGATATGATAGGGTTTATGATGGAAAGTGGTGGACTTAGGAGGAGTGGGGGAAGTACCAACATCTTGAGATTGTTCATCTTGGGGTATGTATCCAAGGCCATATGAAGGTGGAGGAACTTTGACATGGATAGGTTCTAAAATACCTTGTTCATGAAGGCCTAAGCCTTTACCTTGATAGTTCATATTTTGGAGTATGTGATGAATAATGGGATTATGTATAGGTGGAACACTAGACGCGAGTTCCTTATTGGATAGAGAAGGTGAGATAGAGGATAATGGATGTTGGTGTTCTAAGGAAGAACATTCATGGATGAAGGTAGTGAGACCAAGGATATATGATGGGGGATTTGTAACTTGGTCAGTAATGGATGGTGAAGGATCACTAGAATCTTGATCATCATTATGCTCTTTAGGACCTAAGTTATTGGGTTGATCATTCATGTGCACTTGGGAGGCAAGTGTCTCATTAGAGGAAGTGGAAGTTGTTGGATCATGGATAGGATTAGATGGAAGATGGATAGAAGTAACGGGGGTTTCTTACTCACGTATAGGTATGAGATCAAGTTGCTCGTGAAGAACTTCTTCATAAAAGGTAGTATCTTGATCATAGAGAAGGTATAGATTATGGACGGGTTGGAATTGGATCTCTTTCCCATGTATAGGATCAAGTTGCTCATGGATAGCTTCTTCATAGGTATTATCTTGATCATGGAAGAGATAAAGGTTATGAATAGTTTGAAATTGGATGGGGGTGTTTTGATCTTGATTTAGACAAAGGGTGGATGTTTCTACCTGATCTAAGGTGTGCTCTTGACATAGCTCTTGGTCTTCTTGAATGAAAGCAGATAGCTCTTGGATAGATTCTTGGTTGACAACATGAATGTTTGATGGACCTTGACTTTGGTTCATGGTAGGAGGTTCTTCGATAAGCTCAAGGGGCTGCGGATGACATGAAGGGGTTGTAGCATTTGACATGTTATAGGAAGCATCTTTTGTAAGGTCAAGGACCAGATCTTGGGGACATGGTTGACTCTTTATTGGTAGTCCTTAGATCACATCCTTCAAAGGTGTAGGAGTACATGGATGAGGTAATGGATGAGTGGATTTGGCTTTCTCCATAGCTTTTCTTTTCCTGTATAAATTTGGAAAAACTCTTTTCCACAAATCATCTGATTCTTTTTTGGTTGTCCATTTAGAGTTTGAGGAACTAGATGGTGGTGTTAGTGTAGGACTGGTATGTTTTGGGATAGGCATCTTAGCAGGTGGTGAAGGAGGACTAGTAGAAGGAGTGATATATGATTTTTGACTTGAGGTGGTGCTTACCTTGTCAATAGTATGGGAAAAGGATAAATGATTTTGGGGTGAGGAGTAGCTGGTACTAGCATGTTCAGCTTGCAAGATTGCCATTTCTTGTTGTAAGACTTGGATTTGTTGAGCAATTGCTATACAATCTTGGGGCAAGGGACCTAAGTTTATTTGTAATTGCAGATATTGGAGTGTTTTAGCAATATATTCTAATTGGTTTACCATCTCTACAAAAATTGACACAAGACCGGAAAAGCTTAGTGTGATAGATGCACAGCTACAAATGCGTGGAAACAGAGGATAAAAGCATAGCAGGTTGAAGCATATGCATAGATATGGCAAAGTCTATATGCACAACAACAGTAGGTAAATGCACAATAAGTCACAATAAATGCACAGCAAGTCCTGATGTATGTGCAGTTCTAGTTTTCTATTTGTTTTTGTAGAGTTTTCGGCATGTTTTTTCAAAAATTTCTATTTTTTTGGTTGAAAACTTGATCTTTTTTTAATTTTGATCTTCAATTATGGTAGATAAAGACACAGCAAATGCATGGAAGTTTTCATGATTTTTATCTTTTATTATTTTTTTATATTTTTTTGTGGACTTTTTGACAGAAGAACAATTACAATCCTAGGCTGGAAAAGATAGTATTTTTTGAGTCCCCTAGCTGTGCATATTCAAAGCGTGTAGCTTCAGGATCTAGTAGCACCGGCTCCCCTCCATGGCACTCACTTCTCATGCATACCAGATCCAGATTTCCTTAGGCTTGTCCCCTCACCGAACCATAGGATTGTCCCTGCTACCTCTACTAAGAATCACATGAATCAGGGCCGCTTCAAAGGTTCCACCTTTTGCGCCAACAAATAGGGGTTTTTGGTATACTAAACAAATGGCTAAGTAGTCAAGGCAACCATTTGAGTGGTTACACATGTGGTAGCACTACTCTTCGTTATAGAGTCTCTCAGCCTCCAAGGGTTACGCCTTGGAGGGTTTTGGGGGAGGTTGACTATCAGTGTAACATAGTAGCACTCGTTGCAGAAAGCTTTTGCCTCAAGCATAATTTATTTAAAGTGGATCGGTAGGGCTTGGCTTTAGCCTATTTCCACTCAAGGTCATTCCCACTTGGACAGGTGGGCATCCAAGGGCAGGCCCCTCTAAAGGTTAAACATAGGGAATAACAAGTCTAGCATTCTGGTCACCCAGTAAAGGGGAGAGCATAAGCCTATTGTCATTCAACAGACACAAAAGACAATGGTTAATCCAATCCTATTAAAAGGAAAAAAACTAAATGTGTTATCTACTTGGGCACTCACACATTTGTTAACTTTGAAATGGTTAAAGATAGCAATGGTTCATTCCGTTTGTGAGATAGCAATGTTCTAAACTAAGAAAGATAGTAACAATGCAAAGATAGTAATAATGGAAAAGATAGCAATGGCTGTTCGTTACTATCCTCCTAGTTAAGGACTATGTGAGATTTGCATGCATGCATTTTGTTTTTTACTTTTCTCCTTAATTAATCTAAGATGATTTAATTAGTGCAGCTAAATGATCTATCCAGCTCCTAATCTTGCAAGAAAAATGTTAGCATTAATCTGAAAACTACGAAAAATCCTAAAATCACAGTGAAAAATCAGATGCACCGCTTAATAGTCTGTATGCGCAGAAACAGAGACTGTAAGCACTGTGTTACAAATGCGCTAAGATAGATGTCAAAATCTCAGCAAAAAGAGACAGAAGTGCCATTTCTATAGATGCGTTGTAAAAAGGTATGTAAGCACCGTGTCTGAGGGTATATGCGCTAGAATGTTGCAGGTGCTGAAACAGATTGTAGATGCGCTGGCTCAGAGGATGTATGCGACGGAACTTTGTATGTGTTATAACAAGTTGTAGATGCGCCGGCTCAGAGGATGTATGCGCCGAAAGTTTGCATGTGCTAGAACAGGTTGTAGATGCACCTTGAGATTGATTAGATGCGCTGCCTAAACCTATTTGAAGCCTGTATGGAATCTGTACGGACCCTGTCACTCAGAAACTTTGTTTTTTGGTTAGATTTGGGATAAAGGCCCCACGGTGGGTGCCAGAAATGTGATGGGTAAAATTGAATAATCAAAATGAATAATAAAACCCAAAAACATCAATGGAATGTGCAGATAAAAAGGATTTAAAATATAAGAATAAAGTGATACTTACAACCTTTTTACCTTGTGATTTCCATTGTTTGCCTATTCTCTTTTGATCTTTTGGTGATGAAGATGGCCCTCAAGAAGCTTGCTTCCTTGCTTCGATTCCTCAAGATGACAAGGAGTAATGGCTCGGATACTTGTTGTGTTGAAGATGAGCTTCAACACAATATGAAATGGATGATAGATGGTAGATGTGAAAATGGGGGTGCCAATGGCGCGCTATGGATTCTGCAGCACAAGTTTACTTGAAAGCTTGATTCTTGAAATAGAAGAAGAGGGTTGTATTTATGGACTTGAGAAGGAGAAGATCAATGGTTGAGAAGAAATAAGATCAATGGTAGAGGATGTTCGAGGGAACGTGTGAGAATACAAGAAGGACATGTGTCATTCAAAAAGATGCTTTGTTGAGTTAACTACTTTCTTGATGAGGATGAGATTTTATTTCTTAAATTAGAATATATTTTTCTAATTTAAGAGTTTGTTGATAGCTTTAAATCAGTTAGCTTAGCTTTTGCTTTTTGTATGACAAGAATTTATTTTTAGAAGATATTGAAGATTTTTTAGAAGATAAGAAAGCATAATTAAATAAATAAATTTATTTAATTACTTGCACATGATTTGGAAGAATAAATAAAATATTTATTTATATTTTATTTTTGGAGATTATGATTTAATTTAAATAAATTTACATTTTATTTAAATTTGGAAAAATAAAATATTTAATTAAATAATTAAAATTATTTAATTATTTAGAAGATTAAAGTTGATATAGATGGAATTAATTAAATAAATGTAATTTATTTAATTAAATGGGAGAAAATGAATCAAATAAATAAATTTATTTATTTATTTATTGATAGAGGAATATTGAGATGAAATAAATATTTAAAATATTTATTTAGGTAGAGTCATGTCATTTTTAGGTGTAAACACTATCTTTAGCCTGCTTTCACTTAGCTTTTTTCTCTAATTGCTCTCTAGCCCCTTCAAACTCGTGCTTTGATCATGATTTTCAATAATGTAGTTTCCCAAATGCCAATTTTTCCCTAACACTACAAAATCATGCCTTCTCTTGTTACAGTTACTTCTACAAGATTATCAAGTCTGTTCTCAGGGTGTGTTCCTCGTCACTTCAGTCACATCAAATGTGGATGAAATACGGGATATAGAGATTGGCCATGTTGATATGGCTAAATTTGTAGAAAGGATGAAGCAAGATAATCCAAGTCACTACGTGCAAAGGATTATAAACAACAATATTCATTTAGTTGTGTCTTTTCCTGTAGCAACTCATAATATTGATTTTGTCCTTCAAGTAGCTCATTTTTATAATAGAGACAGCAGGATGGTGGTAGATGCACATGGAAATGTAATAATGAGGTTGGATGTAGAGTTCATAGACAAAATGTTCATGTGTCCTAGTGCAGAGGAAAATGCAGAGGTTGATTTCAATATTGCTCAAAAGGAATATGATAATAATATTGAGAAAACCAAAAGGATTATAAACACTAAATGGTTGAAAACTGCTAGGTCTAATCTCTCCAGATGGCCTAGGAGTTTTCCAAGAAGTGACTTTGTAGAAGAGGTTAGTGACTTGATAACTCTTCTCAGCAGAGTTAGAGGGCTACCTTCTTCTTCCACTTTTCATGAGTGGATGTATCTCTACATCAAAATCATCCTTCAAGGAAAACAAAATATTTTTTGGGGTAAGCAAATTAGTAATTCTCTTCATGAGAAATTAACCAAGGTGTCAACCACATCCAAATTCTATATGACATCTTACTTGGTAAATGCAACTGTATCTATTAGGAGTTTCCCAGGGTTGACCTCAGAGAGAGATCGAAGAGTCATTCCTATATACGACTATTATCCTCAATTGACTCTAAAAGGATCCATTCATCACTTCCAAAGGGTGAATGATGCTTTCTTTGCAGTATTCCTATGTCTTTTTTAATCCCCAGTTGGAACAGAAAAGAGTATCCGATTAAGCTTGGGAGGTGGTAAATAGGTTTGGTTGTTTGTATTTACAATTTCCTACTATCACCTATCTAAGGGTTGGCTACTTTCAGGGGTATCCATACGTGCTACCTAAGTTCCCTAGTGACAAAATTGTTTTGATGGAGTTATGTCGACAAATGATTGTCATGCATAATAAGCAGATGGAACTAGAGAAGCTTGGTTTCAAATTTCCTATAGAGATTGCCAGGTATTCTGTTGCTACTGCTGCAAAAGCTAAAGCTCTTGAAGCTGAAATGCAATTGTTGACAATGAAAGAATTCAAGAGGAGAAACAATTTTGACTTTAGGGGAGTAAAGGACAAGATCTAAAGGGAAACCCCATCTCATATCCCCATGGTAGAAGATGTATGGGCTGATCTAAGGACAAAAGAAGAGATAAAAAAATTGGATTACTGTAGATTGACTCTAGGTCAAATTGAGGACTTGAAACTAGCAGATATTCTTGAAGGGTAGATGATGAGGATATTGTAAGTCTCAAGTATGTGAGCGAAAATGTTGCTAGTTCTCCTTTGCCTGTGATCTTATGGCCAAAGAAATAGTTGACTTCTATAAGAAAAAGGTTTGAATTCATTTTGGCAAATACTAATGTTTGGTTGCAAAGTAAGGGAATTCAATTGAAGGATTTTGTCACTGGTTCAGAAGAGGATACCTTGGAGAAAATAGGCAAGAAGTTTGAAATAATAACCAAGAATAAAAGTGATGCACCAAGCTCATCTAAGGATCCTAAGCCTAAGATAAAATTTGTATCAAAAGGTGGCAAGGCCAATGTAATGGAAGAAGAGCCAAGTGCAGAGGAAATGGAGACAGATGAACAGGTAGCTGAAGAGCTTGTTGCTGAAGATATGAACACTGAAGAAAGGTCTTCAAGGGAGAAAGAGGATGAAGGAGAATCAAAGAAGGAAGCTGAGCAGGAACAAC
The DNA here is from genome assembly GCA_027924645.1 of Cunninghamia lanceolata. Lineage (NCBI taxonomy): Eukaryota > Viridiplantae > Streptophyta > Pinopsida > Cupressales > Cupressaceae > Cunninghamia > Cunninghamia lanceolata. Next base: position 1,990,440 of record BSBN01000538.1, read on the forward strand.
TAGATGGACCTTCCATGTCTCCTAGACAAAACATTATATTAGAACCTCCAATTTCTTGTTCCTCTCCTACTAAACTTGTTTCTGATTCTATACCTATTATTTCCAATACTCCTATTACTCCTATTGTTATACCATCTTCTGGCTCTACAACACCATCTTCCTCTAGGACACTTTTTGATAGTCCTAAAGCCATTTTTTATGCTATTTTTGGTTCTTCGGGATCTCTTCCAAGATTGTCTTCTCCTTCATATCATATTGGTGAGCAAGTAATTCTTGACCAATTTGTTTCAGGGACTGAGCAAGCTTCAAATGTTAATGTGCCAGGTGCAGTTTTTTACCAACACTTCTCCAATAATCACTACAACTAGTGTGGGTGTAACTCCTCCTAGGCAAGCAATGGGTTTTAATCTGGATACCAATTCATTAGTGCTTCCTTCATGGCTCTCAACCTACACTCTGAAGCGAAAAAAGAAATCCATCTCCCTTGATGACTTTAATTATGGAAAACTAGTATCAGTGAAGGCAAAAACTCAAAAGAAACCCAAAACTCTTTCTTGGCTGTTAAAAGAAAAAGGTCACAAGTATGTGGAAATTGCTCAACCACCACTAGATGCTACCATTGACAATTTTAGTATGAGTGATTATTTTATCTCTAGGATTGAACTAGGGAAAATCACATATGAGAGTGCCAAGGCCAATGTTCAGTCAACTCTCAATTCCTTGATTCTAAAATTTGATCATGAGAGGGAAATGAAAGAGCAATACAAAGCAAAAGCAGAGTAGTTAACTGTGGTGATGCAGAAGATCACTTTGTCATCTAAATCAGTGACACCTAAGGCAATGATTGTAGAGGAACCTGTTATTCAAAAAGCAAAAGACTCATGCCAAGGGAAGAGTGGTTGAAGAATATCTAGAAAAAATGCATACACAAGGAGTGTCTCTTCTGACAAGTGGAGCTGAGAAGAAAATAAAAATGGAAAAGATAAGATCAGAGCTAGATGATTTGGTTGATGTAATATCTCAATACATTGAGTACTTGGATACTAGCCTTGAGAAGTGGATTGATATGAAGAAGCTGAAGGTGAAAACTTTGATATCAATTGGTGTTATTTCAAATCATGAATCTTATATAGAGACCAAAGAATCATTGATTCACCGAAGTAATGTTTTAAAAGAATTGATCAAAGATTTAGAAAGTGCTAAGGAACTGAGGGAAGACATCGATGTTGATCTTCAACACAAATTGGAGGAACTCCCATGTAAATTGACAACGGATGATCATCATTTTCTTCCTGTTGATGAGATGATCCAAGAATTTAAGAGTATGGTTCAGAGGGAATTTGAAGACAAAGATTTTTCAGTCACTTCTCTGGATAATATATTGGATAATCAATTGACTTTGGATAATCTGAAAACTAAGTTGACAAGTCATGTAAAGGTGGCTAGTGCAGTAAAAGATGCAGTATTTAAAGCTCGAGTGATCTTCAAAAACATTGTTGGTCCTGACAGCCTAAAAATGCAAACAGTGTTCACTATGTACAAAGATTATCTAAAGAATAATATGAGTGCAAGTTGATTCAAGTTTTCATGCCTTAGTATATTTTTCTATTTTCATATGTACTGTGTTTGTAGTGTTGGACATTTTCACATGTACTTTTTCAAGATGCAATTACATGTAAAAAACAAGGAAAGTCCCAAATAATAAGGACTCTTCCTGTTGAATAAGTTAAGTTAGTTGTATTTTTCCTATTTTTGCTCATGGCCTCTCACTATAAATAGAGACAACCTCTTTGTAATTATTTACCTTTTAGTTATTGAAGCAAAACTCTGCCAAAATTGAGAAGCATTTTTGAGACTTTGTGTTCAAGTTTGTAAATCAATATTTTATCAATAATAAGAAAGCAAGTGAGCATTCAAAGTTTGTTTTGGGAATCTACTTGTAGTGTATGAGAGATATTCTTATGTCGTTTCTCTTGCACCATCTTATGCAATTGATCAAATAAGTATTGTGAATTCATATGATCTGGGAGGCGATCTTAAAATGATTTTGGAGTCTTTACGCTACAACATTGCTTTGGAATTTATATTCTATGTTTATGATTTGAAAATAATTAGAAGACTTTGAGCTGCTATTTATTTTCTAAGTTCTTTAAATCTCTTGATAGCATACAGTGGAGACTTTGGGCTACATTCTACACTATATATTTCTCATTCAAAGTCAACAAAAGAAATTATGAAAGACTTTTTACTTCTGTGAATTTCTAGTTTATTTCACTGGTATCATTTTGAATATTCTTATGTTCATTCAATCTGGATATTGGTTATTATTGTTCCAATAAGTAGTTTGTGAGTTTATCATACATTGTAATGATTAAAGTAAAACATCATTTATGAAAAAAGAGAAATGGATGATATGGCACCATTCACATGTTAGTTTATAGTGTACATAAATCTAGTTAAGTACTAGTTGATTGTAGTGAGCAATAAGAAGGAAGCCTCCCCTTTCTAAGAGGAGAGATTAATCTCATCATAATATGGTTGATATAACCATTTTTGCTTTAGTTAGTTAAAGACAAAATATTCACCCAATAGTTTTTGGCGATTCCATTGGGGAATGAATATGCATCCAAGAGCCTCACGCTTTTGGTTGAAGTATATCGGTCTCATATTGCTTGAAAAAGGTTGTTGTGTTTTAAATCTATGTTAGTCATTTTGCATTCTCGCTGAACCTAGGTATACAAGAAGTAGAAGAGCACAAGGAATTATAGATCCTATCTTTGAGTTAATGTAACAAAATAATTTCACTCTTCCACCTAAGGGATCTCTTCAATGTAGATTAAGCTTTCCACCTACAAATGTGAGATCCCCCATACCAAGTGAAGTATCAAGTGTTCCTAGGACTTCACCTATCCTACAAGTTTCAAGGTTTGTAATTCCACCTTTCAATCGGCGCACAATGGCTCTTCATTCTCCTGTGGGTCCATGGGGAAATGCTTCCAGGTCTTTGAATCTTACTCCACCATTGCATGATCTACCCCGTAGTTCAAGAAAGAATTTTCCAAAGTTCTATGGTGATGGAATAGTTCACCCTGATGAACATATTGCAGCTTTTTATATTGCATGTGGTGTTCTAGGGGTAGAATATGAAGATGTATATGTGAGACTTTTTGTTACGACACTTCAGGGTGTTGGTGCAGATTGGTTCTACTATCTTCCTGCTCAAACCATCACTGGATGGAATGTTCTACGAACCAAGTTTGAGGCTAGGTTTAAACTTGCCGAAGATGCACACGCTCTTTTAGCTCAGCTTACTCAAATGAAGAAGGAACCGCAAGAACCCATGCATGAGTTCATTGCAAAGTTTAATAAGTTGACCAACAGATTTCTTGCAACTAGTCATCCTATAGCTGAGAATCTAAAGTGTTTCTTCATAAACACTCAATTGCCGAAAGTGAGTTTTCTTCTACGGTAGACAAATCTAGCTGATTTGGCAATAGCTCAAGCCTTGGCTAATGAAATTGAGGATGACTTGATCCTCACCGATAAGATAAGGAAGGATTCAAACTGGGCTAAAGGACAATCCTCTACAAATATTTCAAATTACATGAGCACCACGGATCCCATGGTTCAAAAGCTGGCTAATGAATTATTAGCCTTGAAGAAACAAGTTTCTCAAAATATGTCCTTTCCTTCCTACAAGGACATACCAAGGAGAACTTTTCCGAATGCTCCATACCAAGGTAACACTATAAGCAACCAAGGGAAAAATAGGCTTTCTGCTACAAAAGGGAGACTTGCTCTTGAAGCACCGCCGGTTAATGCAGCAGTTGGCTACTATGAAGTTGAACAAGAAAATTCCCCTCAACCTGATCTTGATCAGGATAATATTGCTAACCTCTTCACGAAAGGAGAAGAAGAGTTGGCTGGTGACTCAAACATTGGTTTCCTAAATTTTTAGGATGATGTGGACCAAGGAGGAGAGGTATATGGAGAGTCATATGTTGTTTTCATGCGGTCACAAAATTAGCTGAATCAACAAGTGGCTGACAAAGGAAAGTCTAGGGATGATTCTCATCCTGCAGTCACCATTGCCAATAGAGGCACACCTCTACCTTTCCAACCCAGATATTCAATCCGTGAGAAACAATTACATCTAATACTCCATTTACTTTTGTTCCTCAGACTAGTACTTCCAATCCAAGACCTCAAAATGAAAGCATTCCTTCTCTTGTGTCTACTTCATATTATCTATTTGATATAATAGACCATGCTAGGAAAACTAAAATTTAGATGTCTGAGGTCGAATATTTGCAAGCTATTCAAAGATCAGTTTGAATGGTTAGCTAAATTTGTAAAAACTAAGGCTATCCCTGTAGGGCAAGATTCTTCCCACAATATTCCTATCATTTCTAAGACAAGAACCTCCCAGAACAATCTAGTTGCTACCCCTTCCACTAGAAAAATTGAGCCATTCTATGTTTCCCTATTGATAAATGGTCATAAACTTAGTAACTGTGTCATCGACTCAGGTGCCTCTGACAATGTTATCCCTGCCAAGGTGGCAGACACCTTGGGTTTAACTTTGACAAAAACCTTTGGTAGATGCTTCTCAATGGAAACCAAACAAGTGCCTCTAATAGGGCAAATTAAAGATGCATAATTTGCATTCGCTCCCTTTCCAGAGAAAAGAATTAAAATGACTATTTTAGTTGTTGATGTTCCTACCTCATATGGAATTTTATTGGGGCAGAATTTCTATAAAGATGTTGGTGGAGAAATCAATTATTTGAAGCAAGGATACCTATTAAGGGTGTCATGCAAAATCTGCTTCCTGAAAGGGAGGTAAAATATACTGTAACCACATTTGAGGATCCAAAGGCACAAATTCTTTTTGAATCTTCAGCTATGGGAAACTACTTTTTGACTATTGAAGATGTTTTTGATACGTCAGATGATAGTTCAAATGAAGACATGATAATGGGAGATTATTCTTCTTCAAGTGAAGAATCTCCTAATCATGAGAATGTCAAATCAGAGGCTTCAAATGATGTTTGGACTTTGGAGTTTGATGGTAGCTGTACTTCAATAGGATCAGGGATTGAAATAGTCCTCATATCTCCCTAGGGAGATATTTTTCCTTTTTCTTATAAGCTACAATTTGATAATACAAATAATATTGCTGAATATGAATCTTTGTTGCTGGGTATGGAAGCTACTCACACCAAAGGTGTCAAGAATCTTCATGCACAAGGAGATGCAAAACTTGTCATCTCTTAGGTGAGAAATTTGTACCAAACCAAAAATGAAAGGTTGAGGCATTATAGAAATCATGTGTGGGATTGCATTGAGGACTTTGATGCCTTCAATATTTCAATAGTACCAAGAGAGTTCAATGACAGGGCAGATTCATTGGCCATCTCATCTACCCTTATGGTTCCCCATAAGGATTTTAAGGGTAACAAATATAATATTGAGTTGGTCTTTCAACCAAGTGTCCCAAAGAATTCTGACCATTGGCAAGTTTTTAATGACGATGATCAAATTATCGCATTCCTGGAAAAAGTAGATAGCTTCAATGAACTCTACTTTGAGGAAAGTGATTCTCCTCCTAGAGAATTTGTTTCTGAAGTTGATTCTAAGACTAGAGAAGAGTTTTTGCAGTTGAAAGGTAACAAAATTCCCAAAGGCCTGGTTTCCCTCAAGAAACTATTTGACAAACATGGTCGATACATGAAGCAACAACAACAGATTGGAACAGGTTCATCAATGGAAGTTGAATAGGTGAATCTCGGTACAGAAGCTAATCCCAAAATGGTCAACATTGGGAATTCATCTTTGTGATGCTTTTGCATAATTATATTGGCGTGTGGGCATATTCCTATGATGACTTGAGGTCATTCTGGCCAAAGGAAGTTCAACACAAGATTCCACTTAAGATGGGATCCTCGCCTCATAAGCAAAAATGGAGGCAATACAACCCAAAGATTTCACGTACTATTCAAGCTGAAATTTAGAAGACATTGAATACAAGAATAATTTTCCCAATTCATCATTCTATATGGATTGCAAATATAGTGCTGGTAAGGAAAAAAAATGGTGAAATCCGCATCTGTGTGGATTTCTAGAATTTGAATCAATCCTCCCTAAAGGATAATTACCCACTTCCGGTAATGGACCAAGTTCTTCAAATGGTGACTAGTTTAGAAATGCTATCTATGTTGGATGGTTTTTCAAGCTATAATCAAATTGAGATTAGCAAAGTCGACCAGCATAAGACTACCTTCACAACTCCCTGGGGTACTTTTGCTTACCGCAGGATGCCACTCAGATTGATCAATGCTGGCATGACTTTCCAGAGAGCAATGGACTTGGCCTTCAAAGATGAAATGGGTAAGTTTATGGTGGTCTATCTTGATGACTTAACTATCTTTTCTAAAAAATGTCAAGATCATGGATATCATTTGTGGCAAGTTCTGGAAAGGTGCCGTCAACATGGAATTTCCCTCAATCCCAAAAAGTCTATTTTTGGGTTAGCAAGAGGCAAGCCTCTCGGGCACATAGTGTCTAAGGAAGGTGTAAAAATTGATCCTAAGTAGGTCAAATCAATTCAAGCTCTTACTTTGCCTTCAAGTAAGATAGTTGTTCATTCCTTCTTCGAAAAGGTGAATTTTTTGCGAAGGTTTGTTCTTGAATTTGTAGAGAAAACTTGTCATATTGTAAATATGATGAAAGGTAAGCCACTTTTCATTGGAGCGTGGAAGGTAAGGAAACATTTGAGGACATCAAAAGAGCCATTACCCATTCTTCAGTTTTGGTTTGTCCTTATTACACCAAATAATTCATTATATGTATATTTATGCTTTAGAGCATACACTGTCGGCTATCTTGGTTCAACAAAATAAGCATGGTATTGAATCTCCTATTGCATTCATGAGTTGTCCTTTGAAAACTCATAAAATCAAATATTCATCTATGGAGAAGTATGCATATGTTGTGGTAAAAGCCATCAAGCATTTTTGGTTCTACATTGTAAATTATCATATTGTTGCGTTGGTTCTAGATTCAACAGTTAAATCCATTCTAACTCAACAAGAGTTTGGAAGCAAGAGAGGCAACTGGATTGCAAAGATCCAAGAGTATGGTCTTGATATTAAACCCACCAAGCTTGTGCATGGGAAAGGATTATGTCATCTTATAGCTGATAATGTACCCAAGGAAACTGGTGATGAAGAAGCAGAGAATGAAGATGTTCCCACCTTTCTTTTTGTTAGGACAATAGATGGTGTTCAAATATAGCTTACTTTCTCACTTATGGTGAATGTCCTAATCATTTGTATTACAAAGAGAAAAGGACTATCAAGCTAAAAGTTGCAAACTTCATTCTATGGGACAATTATTTGTACAAGAGAAGCATTGATGGGATTTTCCTCCATTTTGTTGATAAGGCACAACAAAGCAAACTATTGGAATCTTTTCATAGTTTGGCATGTGGTAGACATTTTTCGGTACTTGTAATAGCTCACAAGATTTTGAGAGCTAGATACTATTGGCCTACACTGTTTCAAGATGCATATGATTGGGTACATAAGTGTGAGCTTTGTCAACAGTTTGTGGGGAAACCCAAGTTGGTTGCCCTACCACTCAAACTAGTCATTATTGAGGAACCATTTCAGCAATGGGGTATTGACTTTGTTGGTGCGATGAATCCACCATCAAGTGCAAGACACAGTTATGTTCTTGTACATCAACTGACTACTTCACAAAGTGCTTGGAGGCTATCCTTATGAAGCAAGCTACTTCTGAAGTAGTTTGTAAGTTTCTCAAAGAAAACATCATATTCAGGTTTGGGGTTCCAAACAAGATTGTAGTAGATAATGCTACATGATTTTCTTCCCATGAAATTACTAGTTTTTATTTTGAATATGGCATTATTCTTTCTCATTCCTCCGACTATTATCCCCAAGGGAATGGTCAAGCTGAATCCGGTAACAAGAATCTGGTCACTATTATCAGCAAACTAGTAGATGAAAATCAGAGAACCTGGCACAAGGCATTGTTTAATGCTTTGTGGGCAGATCATATTACCCCAAAGAGAGCAATTGGTATGTCTCCTTTTCCGTTATTGTATGGCTTGAATGTTGAAATACCAATTACTTTAGAGCTATCAGCTTTGAAGTTGGAAAGAGCAGTTGAAGATGGAACTTTTGAGAGTTCTATTGACAAGAACATAATGTTCCTCTTGGAGCTTGAGGAACAACGAGTCAAGGTGGTGAATCGCATTACGGAACACCAAAGTCAAGTGAAGAATCTATTTGACAAGAAGGCCAAATTTAGAGACTTTCAAGTTGGGGATCAAGTCTTGTTATGGGACAATAGGAGAGAGCCAAAAGGAATGCACGAGAAGTTTGATTCCCTATGGAGAGGCCCTTTCATCATTCATCAACATTATGGTGAAAATAGTTTCATTTTGGAATATCAAGATGGCATGCCTTTCTTGCTGCCACACAGTGGGCAACATCTAAAGCATTTCACTCAATAAAGTGACAGATAAGTTCATGTACTTTTGTATAGTTTTTGTGTCTTTTTCATTTTAGTCTTTTTGTGTCGTGTGTTGCCTGACTATATAGCCCAATGGAATGGATGAAGGCACTTAGAGACTAGAGTTCTTCTCCCTTTGATCATTTCAAAGAATAATTGAAGGAAGCTCTCCAGTTAGAGCCAGATGTTATCCTCAAATCAACTGTGCTCATTTTGTAGGATGACCCCTACAAAACTTGTCTATTTTGTAGCCTACAACTCTAAGCATACAAATCGAGGCAAATCTTCTAGCCCTTGTACGTGGTCCTCTAGCTACTAAGAATTCATTTGAGTATCTTCTCATCTTGGTTTCTTGAAGTTTGTGCAAATAGATCAAGTAGCGAGCTTATCAAACTTGGGAGTTTGGTCATTTTAAGGAGTTAGAAAAATTTATGTTTTACATGTATAGGCGGTGATTTTTGCCACCAGTGCATGTCAATCAAGTTTCCCCCATATGCAAGGGTGGTAAAATCACCACCCATGCATATGTCTCTTATCCTTCATGTTGTGGCGTAAGTTTTCGCTGCCTGAGCGTTCTTTATTTCAACTCAAGTGTCATTAATGCACTTTGAGTTTAGTATTTAATAGATCTTTTTATTGTGTTTTTGGTCAGTTTTGTGTTTATTATCATTCTCTATTAACCTGTGTTTACTCCCTACTGTCCGTATACTCCATGATGATTTCTTACGTGTACAGATGAATTGTGAGCATGGATTGGAGATCGTTCTTCCTCCATTATTCATAGGTAGGGTTTGTTTTTATTTCTCATTCTCTTGTATTTCTATTTTATGAGAAGTTAAGGTTTTTACTACTAGTTTTTAGTCTTTGTCTTGTTTTGTGTGAAAACCCTAGCTCATTTTTATCTATTAATGAATCCTCATCACGTTAATGGTTTTTGTTTTAAGTTTTAATGTGTTACAACTTTTTGTTTTTCAATCTATAGTCAATGTTTCGCGTTAATGTTTTGTTGTATTAACCTACCTGTGTCATTGGCTATTTTTACCATGTCTTCAATCTTTTGGTTTAAGTTTAAGCAGTGAAAACTTCTGCTAAAACGAGTCTCTGTGTCTTAGTGTGAAGGCATCTAAAAACACCGCCAACACACAAAGTTCCTACCTTCCTTACTCGCGTGGTATATTTCACTGCCAATGCCATGATACATATTTGCCCTACATGTAAGGGCGGCAAATTTTGCCACCCATACATAATCTTGTAATACATTCCATATGCATGGGTAGTGATTTTCACCACCAATGCATATGATATGTTTTATACCAAATGCATGAGTAGTGAAAATGACCATCCATGCCATTGTCTATTGTTTGCCTAAGTGTACTTAAAATATCACTTACAAATGTAAAAGCATTGATTTTATTTGCTTAAACATAGACCTACCCCAATATGTAGGAGCAGAAAACATTATCGCCCTGACACAAAATGGAATTCCCCCTACATGCAAGGGCAACATTTTTGCTGCCTATGCACTCACTTCCTAAAAAATTTCTAACACTGGAGAATTTTTCAAATTGCTATCTTTAGCCCGCTTTCACTCAGTTTTTCGCTCTAATTTCTCCCTAGCCCCTTCAAGCTCGTGCTTTGATCATGATTTTCAATAATTTCATTTCCCAAATGCCAATTTTTCCCTAACACTACAAAATCATGCCTTCTCTTGTTGCAGTTACTTCTGCAAGATTATCAAGTCTTCTTCTCAACCGAAGGAGTTCACCTTTCAAATGCCCAATTCCTCTCCTAATAAAGCCAAAGCAATGAAGTATAAATACCAAGGTGTGTTCCATGTCACTTCAGTCACATCAAATGTGGATGAAATATGGGATACAGAGATTGGCCATGTTGATATGGTTGAATTTGTAGAAAGGATGAAGCAAGATAATCCAAGTCACTACATGCAAAGGATTATAACCAACAATATTCATTTGGTTGTGTCTTTTCCCGTAGCAGCTCATAATACTGATTTTGTCCTTCAAGTACCTCATTTTTATAATAGAGACAACATGACAATGGTAGATGCACATGGCAATTTGATAATGACGCTGGATGTAGAGTTCATAGACAAAATGTTCATGTGTCCTGGTGCAAAGGAAATTGCAAAGCTTAATTTCAATATTGCTCAAAAGGAATATGATAAGAATACTTAGAAAGCCAAAAGGATTATAAACACTAAATGGTTGAAAAATGCCATGTCTAATCTCTCTAGATGGCCCAGGAGTTTTCCAAGAAGTGACTTTGTAGAAGAGTTTAGTGATCTGATAACTCTTCTCAGCAGAGTTAGAGGGCTACCTTCTTCTTCCACTTTTCATGAGTGGATGTATCCCTAGATCAAAATCATCCTTCAAGGAAAACAAAATATTTTCTGGGGTGAGTAGATCAGTAATGTTCTTCATGAGTAATTAACCAAGGTGTCAACCACATCCAAATTCTATATGACATCTTACTTGGTATATGCAGCTGCATCTATGAGGAGTTTCCTAGGGTTGACCTCAGAGGGAGATCGAAGAGTCATTCCTGTATACGAGTATTATCCTCAATTGACTCTAAAAGGATCCATTCATCACTTCTGAAGGGTGAATGATTCTTTCTTTGCAGTATTCCTATCTTTTTGATCCCCAGTTGGAATAGAAAAGAGTATCCGGTGAAGCTTGGGAGGTGGCAAATAGGTTTGGTTGTTTGTATTTATAATTTCCTACTTTCACCTATCTAAGGGTTGGCTACTTTCAGGGGTATCCATACATACTACCCAAGTTCCCTAGTGACAAAATTGTTTTGATGGAGTTATGCCAACAAATGATTGTCATGCATAATAAGAAGATGGAACTAAATAAGCTTGGTTTCAAGTTTCCTGTAGAGATTGGCAGGTATTTTGTTGCTACTACTGCAAAAGCTAAAGCTCTTGAAACTGAAATACAATTGGTGACAATGAAACAGTTCAAGAGGAGAAACCATTTTGACTTTAGGGGAGTAAAGGACAAGATCAAAAAGAAAACTCCATCTCATATCCCCATGGTAGAAGATGTATGGGCTGATCTGAGGACTGAAGAAGAGATTAGAAAATTTGATTACTGTAGATTGACTCTGGGTCAAATTGAGGACTTGAAGCTAGCATATATTCCTGAAGGCATGGTAGATGATGAGGATATTGTAAGTCTCAGGTATGTGAGCGAAAATGTTGTTGATTCTCCCTTGCCTGTGATCTTATGGTCAAAGAAAGAGTTGACTTCTATAAGAAAAAGGTTTGAATTCATTTTGGCAAATACTAATGCTTCACTGCAAAGTAAGGGAATTCAATTGAAGGATTAAATGTCACTGGTTCAGAAGAGGATACATTGGAGCAAATAGGCAAGAAGGTTGAAATAAGAACCAAGAATAAAAGTGATGCACCAAGCTCATCTAAGGCTCCTACACCTAAGATAAAATTTGTATCAAAAGGTGGCAAGGCCCAAGTAATGGAAGAAGAGCCAAGTGCAGAAGAAATGGAGACAAACAAATAGGCAACTGAGGAGCTTGTTGCTGAAGATATGGACGCTGAAGAAAGGCTTTCAGGGGAGAAAGAGGATGAACATGAATCAGAGAAGGAAGCCGAGCAGGAACAACTAGAGGGACCTTCCATGTCTCCTAGAGAAAACATTATATTAGAACCTCCAATTTCTTCTTCCTCTCCTACTAAACTTGTTTGTGATTATGTACCTATTGTTTCTCGTAATCCTATTACTCCTATTGTTACACCATCTTCTGGCTCTACAACACCATCTTCCTATAGGACACTTTTTAATAGTCCTAAAGCCATTTTTTATGTTATTTTTGGTTCTTTGGGATCTCTTCCAAGTTTGTCTTCTCCTTCGTATGATATTGGTGATCAAGTAATTCTTGACCAATTTGTTTCAAGGATTGAGCAAGCTTCAAATGTTAATGTGCCAGGTGCAGTTTTTACAAACACTTCTCCAATAATCACTACAACTAGTGTGGGTGTAACTCCTCCTAGGCAAGCAGTGGGTTCTAATCTAGATACTAGTTCATCAGTGCTTCCTCCATGGATCTCAACCTACACTCTGAAGTGGAAAAAGAAAGCCATCTCCCCAGATGACTTCAATTTTGGAAAACTAGTACCAGTGAAGGAAAAAACTTAGAAGAAACCTAAAACTCTTTCTCAGCTATTAGAAGACAGGTCACAAGTATGTGGAAATTGTTGAAGCACCACTAGATGCTACCATTGATAATTTTAGTATGAGTGATTATTCTATCTCTAGGATTGAACTAGGGAAAATCACACATGAGAGTGCCAAGGTCGATGTTCAGTCAACTCTCAGTTACTTGATTCTAAAATTTAACCATGAGAGGGAAATGAAAGAGCAATACAAATAAAAAGCAGAGCAGATAGCTACGGTGGTGTGGAAGATCACTTTGTCATCTGAATCGGTGACACCTGAGGCAATCACTTTAGAGGACCCTGTTATTCAAAAAGAAGAAAAAACTCATGCCAAGGGAAGAGCAGTTGAAGAATATCTAGAAAAAATGCATACACAAGGAGTGTCTCTTCTGACAAGTGCAGCTGAGAAGAAAAGCAAAATGGAAAAGATAAGATCAAAGCTGGATGATTTGGTTGATGTAATATCTCAAGACATTGAGTACTTGGATACTAGCCTTGAGAAGTGGATTGATATGAAGAAGCTGAAGGTGAAAACTTTGATATCAATTGGTGTTATTTCAAATCTTGAATCTTATTTAGAGACCAAAGAACCATTGATTCACAGAAGTAATGTTTTAAAACAATTGATCAAATATTTAGAAAGTGCCAAGGAACTGAGTGAAGATAACGATGTTGATCTTCAGCACAAATTGGAGGAAATCCCATGTAAGTTGACAATGGATGATCATCATTTTGTTCCTGTTGATAAGATGATCCAAGAATTTAAGAGTATGGTTCAGAGGGAATTTGAAGACAAATCTTTTTCAGTCACTTCTCTGGATAATATGTTGGATAATCAATTGACTTTGGATAATTTGAAAACTAAGTTGACAAGTCATGTAAAGGTGGCTACTGTAGTAAAAGATGTAGTAATCAAAGCTCGAGTGATCCTCAAAAACACTATTGGTCCTAACAGCCTAGAAATGCAGACAATGTTCACTATGTACGAAGATTATCTGAAGAATAATGGGAGTGCAAGTTGATTCAAGTTTTCATGCCTTAGTATATTTTTCTATTTTCATATGTACCTTGTTTGTAGTGTTGGACATTTTCACATGTACTTTTTCAAAATGCAATTACATGTAAAAAACAAGGAAAGTCCCAAATAATAAGGACTCTTCCTATTGAATAAGTCAAGTTAGTTGTATTTTTCTTATTTTTGCTCATAGCCTCTCACTATAAATAGAGAGGACCTCTTTGTAATTATTTACCTTTTAGTTATTAAAGCAAAACTCTACCAAAATTGAAAAGCATTTTTGAGACTTTGTGTTCAAGTTGTAAATCAATATTTTATCAATAATAAGAAAGCAAGTGAGCATTCAAACTTTGTTTTGGAAATCTACTTGTAGTGAATGAGAGACATTTTTATGTCTTTTCTCTTGGACTGTCTTATTCAATTGATCGAATAAGTATTGTGAAATCATATGATCTGGGAGGTGATCTTAAGCTGATTTTGGAGTCTTTGCACTGCAACATTGTTGTGGAATTTATATTCTATGTTCATGAGTTGAAAATAATTATAAGACTTTGAGTTTCTATTTATTTTCTGTGTTCTTTAAATCTCTTGATAGCATACAGTGCAGACTTTGGGCTACATTCTACACTATATATTTCTCATTCAAAAGCAGCAAAAGAAATTACGAAAGACTTTGTCCTGTGAATTTCTAGTTTATTTCACGCTGGTATCATTTTGAATATTCTTATGTTCATTCAATCTGGATATTGGTTATTATTGTTCCAATAAGTAGTGTAGACACCCAAAATTGACCCATTTTAACATTTATACATTTATTGCATTTTGCACTGCATACATTAATTTCCTCTAACACACTTGTAATCAAAAATATCACTTTATTTTATATCTCCATAATTAATTAAATAAATTTTATTTATTTAATTAATTTCCTTTATTCTTCTATTTTCCATAAATAATTAAATAATTTTAAATTATTTAATTACCTCATCTTTCTTCTAAAAATTAAATAAAATCCATATTTTATTTATTTTCCCTTCCATGCAAATAAATTAAATAAATTTTATTTATTTAATTTATATTTTATTTCCTCCAACACTCTCTCATTTAAATAATAAATTAAATAAATTAAATTATTTAATTTATTATCTATTTTTTCCACCTTCAATTTTCCTCTAAATGTGCAAGTGTCCTTGAAAACAACAAGAAATCAAAATCAAATCATGGGAAAGATTTAATAAATTGTAAAAATTAACTACCCTCATCACTTAAAATCTTGAAGTAGAAAAAACATTTTAACTTGGAAAGGAATCTTATCTTCATTAACAACCCATCTTATCTTTTCAATCCCATAATCCCTTCTTCTATAATTAAATAAATTTTTATTTAATTATTCATGTCCATTTATCCCCTCTAATTAAATAATTATTTTTTATTGTTTAATTAGTCATTTATCTATTTTCCTATAATTAAATAAATTTTTATTTATTTATTTAATTATCTTCCCACATCATCTCTCATCCAAAATTAATTAAATAAATTAAATATTTATTTAATTAATAAAATCCTAAAAATATCTTCTTGCTTTATTTCCAAATTTGAACTCATGCGTATATAATTAATTTATTTAATTAGATTATTCATCTATTATACTCCCATCTTTTTCGAAGATTTATTTCTTTTTTGAGGATTTAAAATAGAAAATCAAATCTCTTTCTATCTTTTTAAATCCTATCTTATCTTCTTTTATTTCCTCTTTTGTCTAGTAAAGCAAAAACCCAATCCTTATCAAATCTTCTTCCCTCCACATCAAAAAGTCTATGAATATGGCCTCTCACAAGCCATTTTGTATGCATTTCAAGTTTAATATCACTACTCTGCCCAAATATTCTTCCAATCTTCTAATCTTCTATCTATCCTCTAATCTTCTTCTTCCATCAATCTTCATCCAATCGTTATGCTATAGAACTAAGCAATCAACATCAAATCAAGCTATATCGATCAATCATGCATACACCTATCATTCAAGATATCTGAGGTATTCAAAAAATTTTGGGTAAAAGGTAATTTCATGTTTTGTTTTATCTTTCATTTTATCCAAATTTTTCGGTTACATTCTCGCACACCCAGTGGGATATTTTGGCAGAGTAAGGATATTAAACTCAATGCATACAAAATGGCTTGTGAGAGGCCATATTTATAGACTTTTTGATGTGGAGGGAAGAAGATTTGATAAGGATTGGATTTTTGCTTTATTAGACAAAAGAGGAAATAAAAGAAGATAAGATGGGATTTATAAAGATAGAAAGAGATTTAATTTTTTGTTTTCAATCCTCAAAAAAGAAATAAATCTTTGAAAAAGATGGGAGGATAATAGATGAATTATCTAATTAAATAAATTAATTAGATGCGCATGAGTTCAAATTTGGAAATAAAGCAAGAAGATATTTTAAGGATTTTATTAATTAAATAAATATTTAATTTATTTAATTAATTTTAGATGAGAAATGATGTGGGAAGATAATTAAATAAATAAATAAAAATTTATCTAATTATAGGAAAATAGATAAATGGCTAATTAAACAATAAAAAATAATTATTTAATTAGAGGGGATAAATGGACATGAATAATTAAATAAAAATTTATTTAATTATAGAAGAAGGGATTATGGGATTGAAGATAAGATGGGTTGTTAATAAAGACAAGATTCCTTTCCAAGTTAGAATGCTTTTTCTATTTCATGATTTTAAGTGATGAGGATAGTTGATTTTTATAATTTATTAAATTTTTCCCATGATTTGATTTTTGATTTCTTGTTGTTTTCAAGGACACTTACTTATTTAGAGGAAAATAGAAGGTGGGAAAAATACATAATAAATTAAATAATTGAATTTATTTAATTTATTATTTAAATGAGAGAGTGTTGGAGGAAATAAAATATAAATAATATTTATTTAATTTATTTGCATGGTAGGGAAAATAAATAAAACATGGATGTTATTTATTTTTTAGAAGAAAGATAAGGTAATTAAATAATTTAAAATTATTTAATTAATTAATTTACTCTGCCACTCTTGTATTATGCTAGGGCACAAGGCACATCATCATCTTGGTCCTTATACCCTGGTGCATAACATCTAGTGCTATATCAAATATCATGGTTTCTCACTTTCATTGCAACATAACGCATCATCCTTTCTTCTATCCCTTCCCTAATTTTTTTCAACCAATCCATTTTATTTCGAAAGCCTACCCGTGTTTGTTCCACTTGCCTATCCTCTCGAGGGGGCATCCTCATCCTATAATTCCATCCACATCATGTCTTTCTTTCCAACATCCTATCTTTTTCCTCCATCCATACCTTAGCTTCTTTGAAATGATGTTACTCGACACAAATTTTATCATCTCGAACATCATCTCAAAGAGGGGCAAAATGTAGAGACCCAAAATTGACCCATTTTAACATTTATACATTTATTGCATTTTGCATTGCATACATTAATTTTATCTAACACAATTGTAATCAAAAATCTCATTTTCTTCTATATCTCCATAATTAATTAAATAAATTTTATTTATTTGATTAATTTCCTTTATTCTTCTATTTTCCATAAATAATTAAATAATTTTAAATTATTTAATTGTTATCAATCAGATATGCACTCTATGCTAAGCCTATAAAAGACTTAGCTATCTATTGAAACATGGAAACACTCTCAAGATGTGGGTTTCCTATAGCGAGTGTGAATCTCCAGAGTGAGCCAATTCTCCTTATGATCTTTCTAAACTAATCACTTGTCTGATAAAAGGGATGAGGAATAACTGGAATAAAATTTTATTTTATCTAAAGATGATCTAAAAATCTAAATTTTTTACCCACAAACAACTCTCAAGCCTGTAACATTCTCAGTTTCACCTAAGTCCAACAATGCAAAAATACTTTGTATGAAGATTTAATTAAAACACAACACACAACCTAGATTAGATGGGCAATAACTACACATATTTTAATAACATCGAGACATAATCAGAGGATTAGACATCATAATCACAGTGAAAACATTAAATCAAAGTTATAAAAGAGGCAACAACTGTGAAACATGAAAGCTTTGATGTATTGAACTGAAAGGGGTATATCTAATTCTGAAAAATGTGAGCTAATATCAGTTTACAAACTCTCTGTCTGTGCTCAAGAGAGAAGAAATAAAGATATCAACCTTTTTTAACTAAGTCTTTCTCCCCTATTTATAACTCCAAAGATCTCCCAAGGAAAAAGCTAAGAAATCTTCCTAGAATAGCAAATTTGATCCATTTTTTACCTCCACTAAAAAGCCAAAAAAAAGCCTTCAAATCACCTCTAATCTGTATGTGAAAGCTGCCAAAATCTTCCTTAAGGTAGACCTCACCAAAATCTACTTTAAAACAAGCTTTATTTGCTCAATAAAAGCTTAATTTTTTTATTGTCCTCATCTGCCTCAAAATAGAGCAAATCTAGAAAAAAATATTTGATTTGTTTTAATAGTTTTAACTTCATAAAATGATGAAATATTAAAAGCAATTTATAAAGAACATTGCTTTAATATTTGTCTTACAATAGGTCCTGCAACTTTTCCTTCTAATTTACCTAATCTTACAAGGCTTATTTTTGTCCATATCTTCCGAAAAGAAAGAAAACTAAAAAAAGAAAGATATTGTTTGCTTTACTTTGTTTTAATTGCATAAATAATGAATATTTATAAGCAATTTATAGGATATTGCTTTAAATATTATTTTACAATAATTTTTTGTAGCTTCAAATTTGCAAAAGAAAGAGGGTCCTCCATTGTGAAGATTACTTGAAAATGACAAACTGTGTTAGTGAGATATTTAAAGTGTTTTTTCACTTTATTCTCATCTCATTTATATCTGAAAATATCAAAAACTTAGATCATATTTTTTGAGATATGATTAAAACACGCGACTATATTTTCATTTTGTTGTGTATTGTGCTTTTGATGGTTCCTCGAAAACTACAAATTGGGTTGGTTAGAAATTTAAAGGGTTTTTGATACTTATTTTCTTCTAATTGATATCCAAAAATTGCAAGAACCCAGATCATATTTTCTAAGATATGATTAAAACACGTGACTGTATTTTCATTTTGCAGGGTCTTTATGTGACACTTTTCTCTTTCAGACTCTTTCTGCAATCCTCTTAAAACTTCGGGGTAGCATGCTAGGCTCAACCCTTGTGAGAGCCCATTTTACTCCACATGCTAATTTGTCTTCAATCAGCTACATGACTTATCCTATATCAACACATGAAACAAATAGATTAGAATAAAACATTGAAATTCTATGATTGTTTCTTTCTCAGCTCTTCTTGCATGTGGATGATGTTCATTGATCAATGCATTATAAACAAAGTGTTATGCCTCTTCTAATAGGATATAGAGATCTCATAACTGGAGATCTAATAGGACCTTCCCATATTTTTGCAGGTTCATGTCGAGATCAGGAGCAGAAATAGAAGACAACTTTGAAGATTGAAGAACTTCAAGGCTTTGATGGCTATGACCTTCTCTTTCTTATCCTGAACAACACTGCAATTATCACTAAAAGACAATAACTATGCAAATAATGTATAACAGAAGAATGTTAACCTTCACTCTAAAAATGAATTTGTTGCATCAACTCTGCCAATTTTGAGCTGTGGTGAAAAAATGGTAACATTAATGACCTCATCTTTATTCTAAAACATAAATAAAATCCATAGTTTATTTCTTTTCCCTACCATGCAAATAAATTAAATAAATTTTATTTATTTAATTTATATTTTATTTCCTCCAACACTCTCTCATTTAAATAATAAATTAAATAAATTAAATTATTTAATTTATTATGTATTTTTCCCACCTTCTATTTTCCTCTAAACGTGTAAGTGTCCTTGAAAATAGCAAGAAATCAAAAATCAAATCATGGGAAAGATTTAATAAATTATAAAAATGAACTATCCTCATCACTTAAAATCTTGAAATAGAAAAAGCATTATAACTTGGAAAGGAATCTTATCTTCATTAACAACCCATCTTATCTTTCAATCCCATAATCTCTTCTTCTATAATTAAATAATTTTTTATTTAATTATTCATGTCCATTTATCCCCTCTAATTAAATAATTATTTTTTATTGTTTAATTAGTCATTTATCTATTTTCCTATAATTAAATAAATTTTTGTTTATTTATTTAATTATCTTCCCACATCATCTCTCATCCAAAATTAATTAAATTAAATATTTATTTAATTAAGATAATCTTAAAAATATCTTCTTGTGTTATTTCCAAATTTGAACTCATGCGTATCTAATTAATTTATTTAATTAGATAATTCATCTATTATCCTCCCATCTTTTTCAAAGATTTATTTTCTTTTTGAGGATTTAAAACAGAAAATTAAATCTCTTTCTATCTTTTTAAATCCTATCTTATCTTCTTTTATTTCCTCTTTTGTCTAATAAAAAAAAAATGAATCCTTATCAAATCTTATCAAAATTTCTTCCCTCAACATCAAAAAGTCTATAAATATAGCCTCTCACAAGCCATTTTGTATGCATTGAGTTTAATATCCTTACTGTGCCGAAATATTCTTCCAATCTTCTAATCTTCTATCTATCCTCTAATCTTCTTCTTCCATCAATCTTCATCCAATCGTTATGTCGCAGAACTAAGCAATCAACATCAAATCAAGCTATATCGATCAATCATGCATACACTAATCATTCAAGATATCTGAGGTATTCGAAAAGTTTTGGGTAAAATATAATTGCATGTTTTGTTTTATCTTTCATTGTATCCAAATTTTTTGGTTATATTCTTCCACTTGTCATATCCTATCAAAAAATTCAATTAAAAAAAAATAGAAAAAAAGAAGAAAAAATGAAAAAAGTAAAGAGAAATCCTTTCATCCAATGGTGAAAACCTTGCAAACATGCGCCTTGGATAAGTACCATGATAAAAACCTGGCAAATAGGCATTATATGTAAGTTGATCTTCTATGTCACCTATACTTGGGCACACATTGTCTTATCCTCTTATTATGTTTGAACTTATCATTTTCCATCCTATCATATCCTCTCTTACCATATCATACCATCCTTATCCATTCCCACATACTTATGCTATTGGGTCCATCCATTCACCCTTCCTCCTTTGATCTTGATAAAGATATGGGGGCAAAATGTTGAAACAAACTTTAGAAATCTCATGATATACCTCATCACTTCCAATCCATCCTATCATCCTATCATCATTCCATTGTCATAAGCCTAATCCTATCATAACTCCTATCATCATAAGCCTTGTCATGAAAAATCCTAAGTACTATACATAGAATGGGGCATGTTATTCCTATGCGACATAGTGTTTGGAGATTGCATCCTAGCCCCATTATGAGGCATACATCCATCCACTATAGCCTATCCTTTTACCCATCTATCTATCATAAACTTTACATCCTATCACCCATCTTTTATCCATCCTACCTACTTCCTTGCACCTAGACTTGGTTTCCCATCGTCATTGGTCTCTAGCACAAAAGGCTACCCAAATTGTAAATCCAATGCCATTTTCTAAAACATTCCCAAAAATCCAAAAAAATCACAACATTTCAAAAATCCAAAAAAATCATAACATTTCAAAATCCAAAAAAATCACAACATTTTAAAAAATCCACAAAAATCAAAACATTTAAACCCCCCCCCCCCCCAAAAAAAAAAAAAAATAAATCAAAACATTTCAAAATCCAAAAAACTCGCAAAATGTCCTGAAAAAATAACAAAAATTCATAAAATCCAACAAAAATCCAAACAATCTTTCAAAATCAATTCAATTTTTCAATCATTCAAATCAATTCTTCAATCACTTCTTCCATTCATCTTTATTAAATCAATCCAAGCAATGATCCAAATGCAAGTCATCCTTAATCCATACCCATCACGTCAATCAAGCTTGTCAAATTATCCAATCGCAATCAACGATCTTGATCCTAATCTTGTTGTAAACAAAATCAATCAATTAATCATCATCATCAATGAGATATATCATTCCTGCATCCTTGTGTTGATCTAGGGATATATCATTCCCTATAATGACAACACTATCATCATCATTAATCAATCACTTAATCATTGGTTTACAACTTGACAGAGGCAATAGCTTGTTTGATTTTGAATCATTTGTGCATGCATGCTTGCTTACTTGTGTGTGTTATCTTTTTATCTTGCATTTGTATCACATCTATATCATTCCAGCTAATATTCATATCTTGTGTATGTTGGAATAGCTTTTTGCATTATCCTTTGCATCTAAGGTCACTTCATACCTTTTGTGCATTAGGAATTTAATGCTCTAAGTTTTCTTCCTCATGCGTTAGAGAAGGTTGTATTATGCTAGGGCACAAGACACATTGTCATCTTGGTCCTTATACCCTGGTGCATAATGTCTTGTGCTATATCAAACATCATGGTTGCTCACTTTCATTGCAGCATAACACATCATCCTTTCTTTTGTTCTTTCCCTAATCTTTTTCGACCAATCCATTTTATTTTGAGACCCTACCTGTGTTTGTTCAACCCACCTATTCTCTTGAGGGGGCATCCTCATGCTATCATTCCATCCACATCCTATTTTTTTCCAACATCCTATCTTTTTCCGCCATCCATACCTTAGCTTCTTTGAAATGATGTTACTCGACACAAATTTCATCATCTCAAACATCATCTCAAAGAGGGGCAAAATATAGACACCCAAAATTGACCCATTTTAACATTTATACATTTATTGCATTTGCACTGTATACATTAATTTCGTCTAACACACTTGTAATCAAAAATCTCATATTCTTCTATATCTCCATAATTAATTAAATAAATTTTATTTATTTAATTAATTTCCTTTATTCTTCTATTTTCTATAAATAATTAAATAATTTTAAATTATTTAATTACCTCATCTTTCTTCTAAAACATAAATAAAATCCATATTTTATTTATTTTCCCTACCATGCAAATAAATTAAATAAATTTTATTTACTTAATTTATATTTTATTTCATCCAACACTCTCTCATTTAAATAATAAATTAAATTATTTAATTTATTATGTATTTTTCCCACCTTCTATTTTCCTCTAAACGTGCAAGTGTCCTTGAAAACAACAAGAAATCAAAAATCAAATCATGGGGAAGATTTAATAAATTATAAAAATCAACTATCCTCATCGCTTAAAATCTTGAAATAGAAAAAGCATTCTAACTTGGAAAGGAATCTTATCTTCATTAACAACCCATTTTATCTTTCAATCCCATAATCCCTTCTTCTATAATTAAATAAATTTTTATTTAATTATTCATGTCCATTTATCCCCTCTAATAAAATAATTATTTTTTATTGTTTAGTTAGTCATTTATCTATTTTCCTATAATTAAATAAATTTTTGTTTATTTATTTAATTATCTTCCCACATCATCTCTCATCCAAAATTAATTAAATAAATTAAATATTTATTTAATTAATAAAATCCTAAAAATATCTTCCTGCTTTATTTCCAAATTTGAAATCATGCGTATCTAATTAATTTATTTAATTAGATAATTCATCTATTATCCGCCCATCTTTTTTGAAGATTTATTTCTTTTTTGAGGATTTAAAACAGAAAATCAAATCGCTTTCTATCTTTTTAAATCCTATCTTATCTTCTTTTGTTTCCTCTTTTGTCTAATAAAGAAAAAATCCAATCCTTATCAAATCTTCTTCCCTCCACATCAAAAAGTCTATAAATATGGCCTCTCACAAGCCATTTTGTATGCATTGAGTTTAATATCCTTCCTCTACCAAAATATTCTTCCAATCTTCTAATCTTCTATCCATCATCTAATCTTCTTCTTCCATCAATCTTCATCCAATCGTTATGCTATAGAAATAAGCAATCAACATCAAATCAAGCTATATTGATCAATTATGCATACATTTATCATTCAAGATATCTAAGGTATTTGAAAAGTTTTGGGTAAAAGGTAATTGCATGTTTTGTTTTAACTTTCATTTTATCCAAATTTTTCGGTTACATTCTTCCACTTGTCATATCCTATCAAAAAAGTCAATTAAAA
Organism: Cunninghamia lanceolata; assembly: GCA_027924645.1. Classification (NCBI taxonomy): domain Eukaryota; kingdom Viridiplantae; phylum Streptophyta; class Pinopsida; order Cupressales; family Cupressaceae; genus Cunninghamia; species Cunninghamia lanceolata. The sequence continues at coordinate 2,014,335 of BSBN01000538.1, forward strand.
AAAAAGGAAGAAAAGAAGAAGAAAATGAAAAAAGTAAAGAGAAATCCCTTTGTCCAATGGTGAAAACCTGGCAAACATGCACCTTGGATAAGTACCATGATGAAAACCTGGCAAACAGGCGTCATGTGTAAGTTGATCTTCTATCTCACCTATACTTGGGGGAACGTTGTCTTATCCTGTTATCATGTTCCAACTTATCATTTTCCATCCTATCATATCCTCTCTTACCATTTCATACCATCCTTATCCATTCCCACATACTTATCCTATTGGGTCCATCCATTCACCCTTCCTCCTTTGATCTTGATAAAGATATGGGGGCAAAATGTTGAAACAAGCTTTAGAAAAACTATTGATATACCTCATTCCTTCCAATCCATCCTATCATCATCCTATTGTCATAAGCCTAATCCTATAATAACTCATATCATCATAAGCCTTGTCATGAAAAATCTTAAGTACTATACCTAGAATGGTGCATGTTATTCCTATGCGACATAGTCTTTGGAGATCACATACTAGCCCCATTATGAGGCATACATCCATCCACTATAGTGTATCCTTTTACCCATCTATCTATCATAAACTTTCCATCCTACCTACTTCCTTGCACCTAGACTTAGTTTCCCCTCGTTATTGGTCTCTAGCACAAAGGCTACCCAAATTGTAAATCCAATGCCATTTTCCAAAACATTCCCAAAAATAAAAAAAATCACAACATTTCAAAAATTTAAAAAAATCAAAACATTTCAAAATCCAAAGAAATCACATCATTTCAAAAAATCCAAAAAAATCAAAACATTTCAAAACCCAAAAAACTCGCAAAATGCCCTGAAAAGATACAAAAAAATCATAAAATCCAAACAATCTTTCAAAATCAATTCAATTCTTTAATCATTCAAATCAATTCTTCAATCACTTCTTCCATTCAATGTTGTTAAACCAATCCAAGCAATGATCTAAATGCAAGTAGTCCTTAATCCATATCCATCATGTCAATCAAGCTTGTCAAATTATCCAATCACAATCAATGGTCTTGATCCTAATCTTGTTGTAAACCAAATCAATAAATCAATCATCATCATCAATGGGATATATCATTCCTGCATCCATGTGTTGATCTAGGGATATATCATTCCCCATAATGACAATACTGTCATCATCATTAATCAATCACTTAATCACTGGTTTACAGCTTGACAGGGCAATACCTTGTTTGTTTTTGAATCATTTGTGCATGCTTGTTTGCTTACTTGTGTGTATTATCTTTTTATCTTGCATTTGTATCACATCTATATCATTCCAGCTAATATTCATATCTTGTGTATGTTGGAATAGCTTTTTGCATTATCCTATGCATCTAAGGTCACATCATACCTTTTGTGCATTAGGACTTTAATGCTCTAAGTTTTCTTCCTCATGCATTAGATAAGGTTGTATTACGCTGGGGCACAAGACACATCGTCATCTTGGTCCTTATACCATGGTGCATAATGTCTAGTGCTATATCAAACATCATGGTTGCTCACTTTCATTGTAGCATAACGCATCATCCTTTCTTCTATCCCTTCCCTAATCTTTTTTGACCAATCCATTTTATTTTGAGAGTCTACAAGTGTTTGTTCAACCCGCCTATACTCTTGAGGGGGCACCCTCATCCTATCATTCCATCCACATCCTATCTTTCTTTCCAACATCCTATCTTTTTCCTCTATCCATACCTTAGCTTCTTTGAAATGATGTTACTCGACACAAATTTTATCATCTCGAACATCATCTCAAAGAGGGGCAAAATGTAGACACCTAAAATTGACCCATTTTAACATTTATAGATTTATTGCATTTGCACTGCATACATTAATTTCATCTAACACAGTTGTAATAAAAAATCTCATTTTCTTCTATATCTCCATAATTAATTAAATAAATTTTATTTATTTAATTTATATTTTATTTCCTTCAACACTCTCTCATTTAAATAATAAATTAAATTATTTAATTTATTATGTATTTTTCCCACCTTGTATTTTCCTCTAAACATGAAAGTGTCCTTGAAAATAGCAAGAAACCAAAAATTAAATCATGGGAAAGATTTAATAAATTATAAAAATCAACTATCCTCATCACTCAAAATCTTGAAATAGAAAAAGCATTCTAACTTGGAAAGGAATCTTATCTTCATTAACAACCCATCTTATCTTTCAATCCCATAATCCCTTCTATAATTAAATAAATTTTTATTTAATTATTCATGTCCATTTATCCCCTCTAATTAAATAATTTTTTTTATTGTTTAATTAGTCATTTATCTATTTTCCTATAATTAAATAAATTTTTATTTATTGATTGATTATCTTCCCACATCATCTCTCATCCAAAATTAATTAAATAAATTAAATATTTATTTAATTAATAAAATCTTATAAATATCTTCTTTCTTTATTTCTAAATTTGAACTCATGCATATCTAATTAATTTATTTAATTATATAATTCATCTATTATCCTCCCATCTTTTTCAAAGATTTATTTCCTTTTTGAGGATTTAAAACAGAAAATCAAATATCTTTCTATCTTTTTAAATTTTATCTTATCTTCTTTTATTTCCTCTTTTGTCTAATAAAGAAAAAATCCAATCCTTATCAAATCTTCTTCCCTCCACATCAAAAAGTCTATAAATATGGCCTCTCACAAGCCATTTTGTATGCATTGAGTTTAATATCCTTACTCTGCCAAAATATTCTTCTAATCTTCTAATCTTCTATCTATCCTCTAATCTTCTTCTTCAATCAATCTTCATCCAATTGTTATGCTGTAAAACTAAGCAATCAACATCAAATCAAGCTATATTGATCAATCATGCATACACTTATCATTCAAGATATCTGAGGTATTCAAAAAGTTTTGGGTAAAAGGTAATTGCATGTTTTGTTTTATCTTTCATTTTATCCAAATTTTTTTGTTACATTCTTCCACTTGTCATATCCTATCTAAAAAGTCAATTAAAAAAAAGAAGGAAAAAAGAAATTTAGCGAAAAAAGTAAAGAGAAATCCCTTCATCCAATGGTGAAAACCTGGCAAACAGGCGTCTTGGATAAGTACCATGATGAAAACCTGGCAAATAGGCATCATGTGTAAGTTGATCTTCTGTCACCTATATTTGGGGGCACGTTGTCTTATCCTCTTATCATGTTCCAACTTGTCATTTTCCATCCTATCACATCCTCTCTTACCATTTCATACCATCCTTATCCATTCCCACATACTTATCCTATTGGGTCCATCCATTCACCCTTCCTCCTTTGATCTTGATAAAGATAAGGGGGCAAAATGTTGAAACAAGCTTTGAAAAAACTCTTGATATACCTCATCCCTTCCAATCTATCCTATCATCCTATCATCATCCCATTGTCATAAGCCTAATCCTATCATAACTCCTATCATCATAAGCATTGTCATGAAAAATCCTAAGTAATATACCTAGAATGGGACATGTTATTCCTATGCAACATAGTGTTTGGAGATCACATCCTAGCCCCATTATGAGGCATACATCCATCCACTATAGCCTATCCTTTTACCCATCTATCTATCATAAATTTTACATCCTATCACCCATCTTTTATCCATCCTACCTACTTCCTTGTACCTAGCCTTGGTTTCCCCTCATCATTGGTCTCTAGCACAAAAGGCTACCCAAATTGTAAATCCAATGCCATTTTCCAAAACATTCCCAAAAATTAAAAAAATCACAACATTTCAAAAATCCAAAAAAATCATAACATTTAAAAATCCAAAAAAATCACAACATTTCAAAAAATCCACAAAATCAAAACATTTAAAAACCCCACCAAAAAAATCAAAACATTTCAAAATCTAAAAAACTCGCAAAATGTCTTGAAAAAATACAAAAAATCATAAAATCCAAACAATCTTTCAAAATCAATTTAGTTTTTCAATCATTCAAATCAATTCTTCAATCACTTCTTCCATTCATCCTTATTAAATCAATCCAAGCAATGATTCAAATGCAAGTCATCCTTAATCCATACCCATCACGTTAATCAAGCTTGTCAAATTATCCAGTCACAATCAACGGTCTTGATCCTAATCTTGTTGTAAACCAAATCAATAAATCAATCATCATCATCAATGGGATATATTATTCCCGCATCCTTGTGTTGATCTAGGGATATATCATTCCCGCAGTGACAACACTATCATCATCATTAATAAATCACTTAATCATTGGTTTACAAATTGAGGAGGGAAATACCTTGTTTTTTTTGAAACATTTGTCCATGCATGCTTGCTTACTTGTGTGTGTTATCTTTTTGTCTTGCATTTGTATCATATATGTATCATTCCAGCTAATATTCATATCTTGTGTATGTTGGAATAGATTTTTACATTATCTTTTGCATCTAAAGTCACATCATACCTTTTGTGCATTAGGAATTTAATGCTTTAAGTTTTCTTCCTCATGTGTTAGACAAGGTTGTTTTACGCTGGGGCACAAGACACATCGTCATCTTGGTTCTTATAACCTAGTGCATAATGTCTAGTGCTATATCAAACATCATGGTTTCTCACTTTCATTGCAGCATAACGCATCATCCTTTCTTCTATCCCTTCATTAATCTTTTTCGACCAATCCATTTTATTTCGAGAGCCTACCCGTGTTTGTTCAACACACCTATCCTCTCGAGGGGGCATCCTCATCCTATTATTCCATCCAAATCCTATCTTTCTTTCCAACATCTTATCTTTTTCCTCCATCCATACCTTAGCTTCTTTGAATTAATGTTACTTGACACAAATTTCATCATCTCGAACATCATCTCAAAGAGGGGCAAAATGTAGACACCCAAAATTGACCCATTTTAACATTTATACATTTATTGCATTTGCACTGCATACAATAATTTCGTCTAACACACTTGTAATTAAAAATCTTATTTTCTTCTATATCTCCATAATTAATTAAATAAATTTTATTTATTTAATTAATTTCCTTTATTCTTCTATTTTCCATAAATAATTAAATAATTTTAAATTATTTAATTACCTCATCTTTCTTCTAAAACATAAATAAAATCCATATTTTATTTATTTTCCCTACCATGCAAATAAATTAAATAAATTTTATTTATTTAATTTATATTTTATTTTCTCCAACACTCTCTCATTTAAATAATAAATTAAATAAATTCAATTATTTAATTTATTATGTATTTTGCCCACCTTCTATTTTCCTCTAAACGTGCAAGTATCCTTGAAAACAACAAGAAATCAAAAATCAAATCATGGGAAAGATTTAATAAATTATAAAAATCAACTATCCTCATCACTTAAAATCTCAAAATAGAAAAAGCATTCTAACTTGGAAAGGAATCTTCTCTTCATTAACAACCCATCTTATCTTTCAATCCCATAATCCCTTCTTCTATAATTAAATATTTTTTATTTAATTATTCATGTCCATTTATCCCCTCTAATTAAATAATTATTTTTTATTGTTCAATTAGTCATTTATCTATTTTCCTATAATTAAATAAATTTTTATTTATTTATTTAATTATCTTCCCACATCATCTCTCATCCAAAATTAATTAAATAAATTAAATATTTATTTAATTAATAAAATCCTAAAAATATCTTCTTGCTTTATTTCCAAAATTGAACTCATGTGTATCTAATTAATTTATTTAATTAGATAATTCATCTATTATCCTTCCATTTTTTTCAAAGATTTATTTCCTTTTTGAGGATTTAAAATAGAAAATCAAATCTCTTTCTATCTTTTTAAATCCTATCTTATCTTCTTTTATTTCCTCTTTTGTCTAATAAAGCAAAAATCTAATCCTTATCAAATCTTCTTCCCTCCACATCAAAAAGTCTATAAATATGGCCTCTCACAAGACATTTTGCATGCATTGAGTTTAATATCCTTACTCTACTGAAATATTCTTCCAATCTTCTAATCTTCTATCTATCCTCTAATCTTCTTCTTCCATCAATCTTCATCCAATCGTTATGCTACAGAACTAAGCAATCAACATCAAATCAAGCTATATCAATCAATCATGCATACACTTATCATTCAAGATATCTGAGGTATTCAAAAAGTTTTGGGTAAAAGGTAATTGCATGTTTTGTTTTATCTTTCATTTTATTCAAATATTTCAGTTATAAGTAGTTTGTGAGTTTATTATACGTTGTAAGGATTACAGTAAAACATCATTTCTGAAAAAAGAGAAATGGATGATATGGTACCATCCACAAGTTAGTTTATAGTGTACATAAATCTAGTTAATACTTGTTGATTGTAGTGAGTAATAAGAAGAGAGCCTCCCCTTTCTGAGAGGAGAGATTAATCTCATCATATTGTGGTTGATATAACCATTTTGCCTTCAGTTAGTTGAAGACAAAATATTCACCCTACATTCTCTAAAGAATTTGATGAGTTTTGCAAGCATGCAGGTATAATCAAAGAAAAGACAACTCCGTATACACCACAGTAGAATCATGTTGCAGAAAGGATGAACCAAACAATTATGGAAAGAGCTAGAAGTATGCTTAGTGATGCACAATTGGATAAATGCATCTGGGCAAAGGCTATGTGTATTGCTTGCTACTTGACAAATAGATCTCCTTGTAAGGCTCTTGATTTGACACCTTATGAAGTGTGGACAGGTAAGAAACCTTTTGTTTCACATTTAAGGGTTTTTGGCTATGAGGCTTTTGTTCATGTGCCTAAGGAAAAGCGATCTAAGTTGGATCCAAAAGATTAAAAGTGTACATTCATTGGATATGATGATAATGTGAAAGGTTATAAGCTTTGGAATCCACTAACCCACAAGATTATCTTTTCTAGAGATGTTATTTTCAGGAAACTTAGAGTTATTTCTGAACCTGAGTAGCCAAAAGAAGAAGAAGAAAAGGTAAAGAAGGTGCACTTTGATTTAGTGCAGCAAGATGTACTGCAGGAAGAATAAAATGATGGATTGGGGGGGTGAAGAAGAAGAAGAATATTCAAGTAGTTTTGATGAAGATGAGTATGCTGTTATAGAAGAAGTTGTTGTAGATGAGCATGCAAAAGAATGAGTAGAGTCTCTTACTCCACCCTTGAGGAGATCCACAAGACAATAGAATCCAGTTGATAGGTATAGCCCACCAGATTTCTGTTGTGTATATGCTTTATTGAGTACTAACGATGAACCTAGATCCTATAGGGAAGCTATTTCTACAGATGATAGTGAATCTTTGCAGTTAGGCATGCAAGAGGAGATGATGGATTGAGACTCTTGTAGCACCTGGGATCTTGTTTGTTTTCCCAAAGGAAGAAAGGCTATAGGATGTAAGTGTGTCTTCAAGAAGAAGTTTGGAGCAGACGGGTCATTGGAGAAGTACAAGGTTAGACTCGCAGCCAAGGGCTACTGCCAGAGAGAGGGAGTTGATTTTGGTGAGATATTCTCTCTTGTTGCTAAATTGACTTCTATTAGATTTCTCTTATCCATTACTACAACTTATGATTGGGAGATTGAGCAAATGGATGTTAAGACTACGCTCTTGCATGGAGCTCTTGAAGAAGTTTATATGCAATAGCCTACAGGTTTTGAGGTAAAAGGAAAAGATCATTGGGTTTGCAGGTTAGAGGGTCTCTTTATGGTCTAAAACAATCCTCTAAAATGTGGCATCAAAAGTTTGACTCATTTATTTTGAAATTGGGTTTTTTTAGAAGTGAGGAAGATCACTATGTTTACATTTATTGTGTTGATGATTCTATATTGGTTATTGCTTTGTATGTTGATGCCATGTTATTTTTCAGCAATACTAAGGATATTATCAATGAGCTTAAAGCCCAACTTTCAGGTGCATTTGAGATGAAGGATCTTGGTGCTACAAGGTATATTTTAGGAATGGAGATCAGGAGGGACAGAGTTAACAGAAAAATAGTTGGTTGTCACAAAGTATGTGAACACTATTTTGTAGGGGTATAGTTTGCAAGACTGTAACCTAGTTAGAGTTCCTTTACCCATTGGTACTAACCTTTCATTAGATATGTGTCCAAACACTGAGGATGATCTTGAGGATATGTCTTTAATGTGCCATATGCTAGTGTTGTAGGGAGTTTGATGTATGCAATGGTTTGCACTATACCAGATATTGCCCAAGCAGTGGGAGTTTTGTGTAGATTTATGTCTAACCCTAGTAGACAACATTGGAACTATGCAAAGAGGTGTTTAAAAATCTTACAGGTACTCCTGATCATTGTTTGGTTTATTCTAGTACTGATAGTGCTGACAAATCTTTGGACATATAGGGCTTTGTTGATGCAGATTGGGCAGGTGACTTGGATAGTTGAAGGTCCACAAGTGGTTGTGTTTACTCTGTTTGGAGGAGCAGTGAGTTGGATGAGTAAGAGGCAGCCCACAGTTGCTTTGTCCACCATAGAAGTAGAGTATATGGCTGCTACTCATGTCTCTAAGGAGGTAGTTTGGTTGAGGAGACTGTGTACATGTATTGGATTTGATTGTAGGATCATTCAGATTGGTTCTAATAGCCAAAGTGCTATCCATTTGGCAAAGAATCCTATATTGTATCATGCTCGAACTAAGCATGTTGATGTTCAGTATCACTTTGTTTGAGAGTTGGTAGCAAATGGACGGATTGAGCTGAAGAAGTTAGACATTCAGGAGAATGTTGCAGATTCATTCACCAAGCCTGTGAGCACAGAGAAGTTCGGGTGGTGCAGAGAGGCCATGGGCCTTGTTTCTAGTCCTTGATAATTTCATTTGATTTCCTATGAGTTGATTTACAATGTATAATGTCAAGTGGGAGAATGTTGGGATAAGGTACCTTGTAAATCCTGATATTGTATTTATTCCATTTATTATTTGTAATTTGTAATTACCCATGAGGAGATGTAATAGTTTCACTTATAGTGGTAATTTTAGAGTTATTGACGGTAGCTATGAAGTGACATTTACTGTTGGCAAATGTAAAAAATCAAATTAAATGAGTGTAGGTGCCACCTTGGGAGAATCTACTATTTTTAGCATGTATGACGTACCTCATAATGTTTGGTGGGTGCATCTAAAGAATCTATGACAGCTGCAAGTTGTCATGAGATTCTATGACACTATGATCCATATGACAGATACTAATGAGTTGTAAGTTTCTATGTTTAGCCCAAGGTCCCTATCTTGGAAAGATACTCTTTGGTGAAATCTATGATGGTTATGATGTGTCATAAAATGTTGTAAGAGGCCAGATTTAGTCTTGGGCACCCAACCTTGCATGGTTGTTTTTGGACAAGTGTAATATGCTTGTAAGATGATAATTAATGTTTACAAGTTGGATAATCTTAGGAGAGAGAAGGTGAACACCTAGAATGGAGTGGAAAATATTTCTATAAGTATTTACCATGTATTTTGTTGCTGCAATACAGATTTTAGGTACTCAGGTGCTGCCGAAATGCTATCGGATTGAAGACTGAAGGAGAGATTGTTGGTGTTGTTGTATTGTAAATCAGTTTCAGATTAATACAAACATTGAGCCTCTTTCTTCTGCGGAGTTTTTTACCTGAAAGGGTTTTCTCCACGTTAAACATTATGCTTGTGTTCAGATTTCTAATTTAGCATTTTTGTGAAGCATAGTTTCATTTCCTGTTACAATCTCCATCAATAATACACACTTAAAAGATTGCTGAAATTTATTTGAAACATATTTCCATTGAAGTAGTGTTTCCTTCATTTCTAACAACAACATGCATCATGTATCAACATCATCTCCCCCTTCAATGGCATTAATAGTAAGAGATGTAGAAGCCATGATCACTAGTAGTTCTACATCTCCATCAACAAAGCCTAATCTTGAGAAGGAAAATGAAAAAATAAAAGAACAACTTAAAGATTTTGAGGAAATTTTTGAAGACTCCAGGAAGGATCAATAGGGAGATAATATGCACATTGTTTCAATTGTGCTCGAATTACTGATGGGTAAGATTATGCGAAAAAAAAATATTCATAATTGCTACTAAAAATTATCAATGGCAATAAAGAAAATCGTTGAAGACAAAGAACAAACCATGCCCCTGTTAAATAGATGGGTCCCAAGGACTGCTTCCCTACTTGGTATGTATAAAGGATCAGCCCATCAACTTGACCCCCCAATTGAAATCAAGCCAACTTACACTATAGTAAAAGTAGCTAGGGAGATACAGGGGTTTGTAAACCAGCTTGAGGAGAAGGCAATAGCTATGATTAAAGAGTTTGACAGTAATGAAGCAAGATTGATGCTTCAAATCAAAAAGGATGATGGTGAGATCAAGCCCTATCAGATATGTCTTTTCCAGTTTGAGGCTATCACTCCAACTCTTTCTTTCCTCATATGCAAAGACAACAGAATTGATACTGACCTTTTCAGAAAAAGTGTAAGTAAACTATGGAACTCATGCCAGCATATTGAAGACTTTGTAAGAGATAATGAGCCAATATTAGCCAAATATGATAACAAATATGTACCCTGTGTTAATGAGTTCTTAGCTTTCCAGTGGCCTACAGAAGAACAATACAAGGTGTAGGATGATAAATATAAGAATTTGCCTGATCTATAGGATTATAGGTACCATAACACTTGATATTTTGTTATTAATCATTTGTCTCCTTTTCAAATAAGAATATGCTTCTATGGCATCTTTCACTTGTTCCAAATCAGCATAAGTATGTCTTTAGTTTCAAACAGAGCATTTTGTCTTGTAGTGGTTTCCTTGTTTTATGTCTTCATCTATATCACCAGGTCTTCTAAACAGTTAAAATGTAGAGGCAATGAAGAGAGTGGAAGAAGAGTTAGCAGAGTTTGTTATGGTGGCTTTCTGTGCACATCTTCCAAGACAACCTAATTTGTGGTCGTACATGTAACAACTTCTGGTTCTATAAAATATCTGCCTCATGATCAGTTATTCTTGTTCCTAGTTGGTAGAAGTTTGTCAAATGAAAATATGACACTTGTCTTTAGGCTTGAAGCTTGTATGCTCCCTTATTTCTATAAAAGGAAATTCAGGGCCTTAGACAATGATCTTGGAGAATTTTTGTACCACAGTACACATAGTTGTAGCCTTGGTTTTCCGATTATAGGTGTTATTTTGAGAATAGACTTTGATGTACTTGCAGCTATTTGTATGATAGTACTAGTTCATAAGTTTGAATATATTGTTAAAGTTCAAACTATATTGTCTCCTACAGTTGTGTTCTTTATTACATTTATGAATACAAATTGATTGAGGATCATTTTTGTTCACCTTCACAATCTTTCTTGTGTAAGAATATCCTTCTTAATAGCTTTTACTCAAAGAGTAAATTTAACACTTTAAAGATGATATTGAATGTAGTAAATGTATGCAAGCATTCCTAAGTAGAATTAGTTTTAAACTATTCAAGGTTTGATAGTGTAATACATTATTGCAGTGTTTACATGAGCTGGGAATATATTGTTATATTTGTTAGGAATTACATGCAGAAGATATCAATTAAATGCAAATAAAGATTAAACAGAAGAATGAAAAATACATAGAAATAGTAACAACGAGAGACAATTTTTAACATGGTTCACCCAAACTCGGGCTACATATACCAATATAGAGTCCAATATTATTATCCAACAAATCAAACTGATTACAACCATCGATCCTTGCAACTCAATACTGCTGCAAATGCTACAATATAATATCTCCACGGAAACCCCAACCCTTAGCCACTTTTATCAAGCCCATCTTGACCTCATCTTGGGGGCACTGCCCCCAAACCCCCATTAAATAATTTGGGGGAAACCACGCTGATAAAAATGGGGAAAATTTAACCTCCGAGTCTGATTAGGCTCCATATAACAACAATATTTAGTTTCATTTATACCTGTTTTGACTCTGTGACCTAGGATCTAGGCATTGATCTCTTAGAACTATTGTCTTGATACAACTCCTTGATAATTCATATTAAAAATCAAAGTAAAGTTCCATTTCTATCATAAGTTATGAATATTAAATTATCCAAATGTTCTCTTGCAAAGAGTTGTGTTAAAGCTTAAGAATCTAGCCCATTGTTCTACTATATCAATAATGCTTTAAGCATCTTAGAGAGAACATATCTATTTGAGAATAGTATTTTGAGAGAATAGTAAAAGATCTAAAGTAAAATACTATTAGGATCACCCTCCTAGGTTTTGCCGATCCTGAAGTGTAGAGGAAAAGGATTAAATCAACTTTTCATGTTCGTTGGCCAATCCCTCAAGGAAACTCAACCATTAGAATTGGCTATTCTTTAGATTTCCCTTTTGATATTAGGTTGGGAATTTAAAACAACCAATAGATTGGCAACTGTATTTAATGATTAACATGGCTAAATCTAGTTGAAATATTAATATATACCTCTATAATGTCTAATCAATTGAGCTATAGATTGAAACAATAAACTATAACATATAACTACTTATAAAACAATTTATAAAAGCATGGAAACCACATGCATCTAAACTATATCCAACCTCTACAAATGTGTGAGATTATATCTAGTGTCCACTCTATTCAACCTTGACGTTATGCAATCCTTTATTTTATCCAACTACAATCCAATTAAAGAGTTGCTCTAGTAATTCAGCCTAGAATTCTTCATGGAATAAATTTAAAAACTCTTTTTCTTTCCACTATTAGATCTTCATACATATAGGGATCTCCTTTTGTACAAATGCTTCTACATTTATTAACCACTATAAATGGATTTTACGGAGCATAACCTACTAAACCATGCTTAAGAAGTAATGTGCAAAGTCTTAGAGCATGCAAACAATGTAACCAAAATATTAGTCACTCTACCTTCACATGAAATTACCTATGACTAAACACTTTAGAACCTATACGCACTAACATCTCTCCTAGTCTCACCTGAAGCATGTTGAATCCTTCACCATCTACTATGACTTGTGCAAGTTATAACATGCAAGTAATTACTAAGAACTAATTAATAGACACATTGATAGAAAGAATGATTTCTTCTATATTGACTTGCATAGAAAACCAAGACAAAATCTATTCTATTATGCCCAATGATTTATAGATTTGGGGTATATATATATTTATCCCCTAACGCCACCTAAGCTATCAATAGCATCATGCATGCTTTCAAGAATAAAACAAGCTTGCTTACAATGAACTACAAGTCATATGCATCCCAACATACATCATGTCTTGATATACATTATATGCATGATTATATCCTTACCCCCAACTATGTGTATGATAACTTACTAAGTGTTACCTATTTATAGCTAGGCATTATTCTAGGCACTATTATAATATGGATCACATTATAGTGCCAACAAGAAGAAGAAATGAACGATATTTAGAATAATGAAACTTGGGAGTTAGTTGAAATTCTAAAAGATAAATATGTAATGGGAGAAAGTAGATATATAAAAAAAAGTACACAAGAGTGATGTCATAATTAAAAAGCATAAGGGAAGGTTAGTTTTTAAAGAATATGCACAATTCTTAATTGCTATCAAAAAAAATTTGTAGATTAATTTCTCATTGGAATATAAAAAGTGTAGAATTAGTGTTTGTAACCCAACATAAGTGGGAATTATGCTAAATGGATATGAAGCTAGCATTCTTAAATGGTTTTATTGTAGAAGAAGCTTATGTACAACATTCATGAGGGTTTGAAGTAGAACGAAAATAAGATTTTGTTTATATTTATTGAAGAGGATTTGTATCCAGCTTGAAATAAGTTGTTAGAGCTCAATATATTTTAGAATTTATATTTATCTCTATAAGTGTGCCTTTATTAGAAGTAAAAAATAACCAAAATTATATGTGAAAAACAAAGTTGACCATATTTAATTTGTTTTCTTTATGTAGATGACAAGTTGTGTTTACATGTAATAGTCTAACATGATGCAATAAATCAGACAATTAATCATGGAGTATGGAATGATTAAACATGGATTAGTGCATTACTTTCTTTGAATGGGGGTATATTAATCTTTTGATGGTTCTTTTTTTTCAAGACAAGTATGTCCAAGATATGTTAAGGAATTTTTTTAAATAGCTCTATTCAAGGTAGTGGTTGATCCCACAATAGTGTGTCCCACTTGTGGGACATCTTGATTTTTGCCTAAAATCATAAATTTTTTAGAAAAGATAATTATTTAAGCCTAGAAGGGTTCCATTTAAGAGGGTTTGATTGAAGGGGATTACATCACACCCTCTTGGATAGAACCCCCCAGGCTAAAATCAAACCCCTAATGGAGTCTCCTTCACATCCATCAAAATACTGACAAAAAAGGAATTTTGCTTCACCTTTGAGGGATCAAATGAAGTCATTTGAAAATTCCATTTTGTAAGTATGTATCTCTTAGTATCAACTTTCCATAAATTATAATATGTATCATGTTTTCTTTAATATTACATTTTTCTAAAATTTTATAATGAATTTGTCCATTATGAAAAAATGTTGACCTCTATTCAAGATAATAGGAAAAATAACAAACATTGTTAAAAAAATCTCAAAAAAAAAACTCCACTCCAAAAAGATATTGTTGTTTCAATAAAAAAAATTAATTTTGATATATATGCTAAGAGAAATGTGCTAAGGAATAATATAGGTCTGAAATTTTTGTTAATACTAATTCAAAATTTGATAATAAAGAAAATATTGAATAAAAAATTACCAAAAAATATCTATGATATTATTCCATAGTGGAGTTAATGGTCTAATTCCAATAAATCATTAAAAAAAGAATTAGTCATATTTATGTATTATGGAATAATGTCACTCAAAAAAAAATAAAAGAAAAAAATAAAAATTGATTGATTTTTTTTTAATAATTGATATAATTCTTTTAAAAAAAATAAAATAATTATAGCTTGAATTTTCATATAGAATGCCACAACTCATTAGTTTACATCATCCTTAAATTCATGACCATTTGTTCTCTATAATTGACACAAATTAAAAATGCTAAAAAATGTTGATTTTGAGCATCTCACCTAAGTCAAAAAGTAGGACATGCAAGTGGGAAATCCATTAGCACAAGGTTAAAATTTGATTAACAATATGAGACAAACATCATTCATGGAACTATACATGATAAATTTTAGGAATTTGAAAAGAGCTCTCTCGCTCAGCCTTTGTGCCATGAATCTCCATGGCTCTCTACAACATCATTGGCCTAGTTCAACCTCTCTTCCACATGGCTAGTCTCTACCATTGTAGTCCAAGACTCCTTCACTCCTCTTAGCACCTACTATTAAAGAGGTTTTTGGTATTCTTGACATTGGTGTCATCAACATTGGTGGGGACCATGTTGTTGTTCCTACATTGGCTAGGATTCTATTCTATCTCCTAATCACATAATTTTTCTAGGTGGTTCATTGTGGGGATTTGGTGGAAGTGAATCCTCTTCTCCTTCCCTCCTCAATGGGGTCTCTATAAATCTAGTCACCCATTGCTCTTTCATGGCTACATTTTGAAATGGTGTTGCTTCCTCATCAACCTCTTCTAAGTCTACTAAGACCATGTTTTTGTGTGCTCAATCTACCTTTCCTATTTTGAGGGAGGATGTGATAGATAATGAGACTTACTTTTATTAGAAGGGCTTGATTTGTAGATTCAATTGAATGTGGCCATATCTTCCTAATCTAAATATGTGGATTTGTAAACATGGGCATCCTATTATGAATTGGATAATTGAGATTTACACCTGTGCTAGGCATTTCTTCATTATGGTCTTTAACTCAGCCTCTAACAAAGATGTGGTTTTAGATGGGCATCTATGGTTATGGAGCCAAAATTCCCTCATGATCAATCCTTGGTTTCCCTCATTCAACTCTCTTATGGAACCATTCAACATTATGTTGATTTGGATTCATATTTCTAACATTCCTCTTTATTTTTGGTGCAATTCTAGTTATGAGGTGATTACAAACTCTCTAGGGTCTTTCTTGAAGGTGGATTCTACCACTACTCTTCTATCTTATACTACCTTTGCTCATATCTTGGTGGAAATTAATTTTTCCAAGCTCCTTTTAGCAAAGGTTTTTCTATGGGTGGCAAGTTAGTCTTGGATTTAGCTTGTTGATTATGAGGGCATCACCTTTTAATGCTAGTGATGCTTTGATATGATACATTTGGTGATGGATTGCCCATGTCATAGGGTCTTGAGATATTTTTCATGGTGGATAAATTCTCTTCCTAAACATCTCACTTTAGATTGTGTTGATGATGACTCTTCTTCATAGAGCCCTAGGCCTCTTCCCGATGCTAGTGTGGATCCTCTTGAGTTTGTTGCATGTAACACACCTAATGTTCCTATTGCAGCCTCTTCCCTAGATTAGGTAATTATCACACCTTCTTCAAATCCCACACCCCCATGGTGCTTGGTGCTAATGATCCTACACTGGTTCTAGCCATGGCTTCCATTTGGTAGTTGGATTGTCTACTCAGGCATTCATCTCCTTGTTTGGTTCCCTCATTTGGGGTGGTAGAGGTGGGTTCCCCTCCCCTTTCTCCTCGGCTAGATGATTTGGATAATTTTGTATCTTAGACTATAATTAAAAGAAAGGTTTTCCTAAGTCTATTTCTCAACCCTACACTTGGGTAGGGGTGTGCAAATTGCTAGGGTAGGGTCAAGCATAACTTAGGCTAGTGGTCCTATGATGTTGTGGTTGCCCTTGGAAACTTGACTATAGCTGTGTTGTTTATTTTCCCTTTGGTTTTTCCATTCCTCATGGAACTTGTTTTGTTCACCTTTGGCCACTTTATTGTAAAAGGGTTTGGGGCCTTTCAAAAACCACTTTTACCTTAATCAAAAACATCATTCATGGAACTCATTTTTGAAGGTTGGTACCTTGAAATAAGTCATGTTCCCATATTTATGATAAATACACATGGAAATAACTACAAAAAGCTCTAATGTCTACTCCGTGTTCTCCTCTTCATAGCTCTCAAACTCTTAGTGAGCAGATCCCGCCGCTCCTCAATGGTTCGCTGGGTGTGGGGTTGGTGAGGGCTCTTGGGGCCGATAAACACAAGGTTGTGGATTCACAGATAGTGGAAAGACTCCCAAGATCTCTTGTACTATTAGCTGCACCCTTGTAAAACCCTAACCTGCAGTGCCTAGAAGACACGACAAAGATGGATAGAGGGCAAAGAAACTTCAAGCAAGCATTATATCTGGGTCTCAAGGCCATTGGTTCAGGTGGCGAGCGATCTCGGTCATACAATTCCTCAAGGGTGTAGATTCCCACTGAGTTTGATGATGTTGTTTGGAAGGGCTCCCCCCTTCCAGTCCACCCCTCTACCACAATTCCTAAAGTTTGTTTACATGAATTTGCCAATGATAGGGAGACTTTTCTGCAGGACCATGCCCTAATTTGTCGATTTACAAAGATTTGGCTAAAATTATGCGATCTTCACTCCTAGATTTCAGAGAAATGGAAAGAATATATGGAAGGGGACATATCTATCTACCCCTGTGCCAAGGGATTCTTCATCCTTGAATTTGATTCTCAGGAAGACAAGGAGATGGTGTTGGAAAATGGAGCATGGATTTTTCAAGGAGGTTTTCTATGCATGAAACCCTAGTTCCCCTCCTTTGACCCATGAATAGAAATCTTCACTTCAGCCTATTTATGGGTGTGGTTACCTTACCTCCCCATATAATTCTGGGAGCTAGATTGCTTGTGGGCCATTAGGAATGGCCTAGGAAAGTCTCACTACACCTCCAAAGAAACTATCAATTACCAGAATTCCACTTGTGCTAGATTATGTGTCCAAATGGATCTATCCAATGGCCTTCCAGTAGAGATTTTGTTGAAGGTAGGAAATAGATGTAGGAGGCAACCTGTAGACTATGAGAAAATTGCCTTCAGATGTAGGAAATTTTCTCAAAGAACTACTTAACATCCCAATGTCAAAAACAACAAGCCTATGAGAAAGGGAATCAAACCTCAACAGGCAAACCTTCATGGTGGATTCGGGCTAAGCCTCAACACTATGTCATTCCTCCCAACACCCAAAAGGAAATGGATCACATCCAAGCTCTTCTAGTAGATTACACAAAGGATAGCTCTTTCCCTTATCTTGGTGTGCATGCATCAACATTGACACCGCTTGTTGGCCACCCCAAGGAAGTCATCTCAGTAGCTTCTTCAATCTTAGAGGAGAAACTTGTCATGAAAGTTACAGATATAGAGAATATTCCAAAGCCGCAAGAGCCATCTATGGAATTGGGGAGCGAGGATAGTCCAATTGAACCCTCAAAATCAGAACAAGTATGGACAGAGGTAAAGAGAAAGAAAACTCCTTCATCAAAGAAAAAACATTCGATGACCTTAAGATCCTCTAAGAAAGGAGAGAACCTAGTTGCCTGTTATGCAATTTAATGACATGCCCATCTTGTTGCAAAAATGGTCTTTTTTTGGGTTAATTGTCAGCTTAACTTAATGTTGTCTCTATATTGCACCCCTTGTGGCAAGGGCATGCATTTAATCTTTTCCTCGATTTGATTTTATTATATGGGAGTTGCCCCCTCTAGTAGTGCTTACCTTTAAAAAAAATTACACATGGAAATCATATGAGAGTATCAAAGGCATGTTGGATCATGGAATTCATTACATGAAACAAAAAATAATTTAGAGTTGGTTTTCTTTTCATATTCAAATCAAGTTGGTTCATTAAATAATCTAATATCAACTTCAAGATAATATGTCAATCTTTAGATAGAAATTTATGCCCTAGAGTTTGAAAAAGTGACAAATAATTTCTCTTTCCATGTAAGAGAGAAAAATTATACAACCACCTCAATATGTTGTCACATGAATTGGATAGGAAAATAATATTTACATAAAAAAAAATTAATCACTATTATAAAATTTGATAATAATAGTACCATTTAGATTAAAAAATGTATGTTCACATAATAAAAGAATAAAGCATATTATATATATATATATATTTTTGATTGAATAAAGAATAATGTAGTTATAATTTTATATGAAGGTAATTGAGAAAGTTAAATTTACTTTATTGAAAAAATCATTAGGGTTTAGAATATTAAGCATTAAGAAGAGATTGTTGACAAATTCATATTTAATAATTTAAACATGAAATACATATTTATTAGATTAAGAGTAGAATAAAACATGAAGAAAGAAAATTCTTAGTAGATCTTACGGTAGATTAAGGAATTAAAGAAGAAGAGATATTTTTTTTTTAAATGTAAATTTTTACTTTTATTTTTATATTTTAAGATTAATTTTTGGTATAAATACTAATATAATATTTAAAAAGAAATAAGAAAAAGTAATTTAATTTGTATAGGTTAATTTTTTTTTGAGTATCTATGGATATTGTTGTGTTAATTGCACAAAATATTATATTATAGTAAGGTTCAAACCAATGAGTCCCTTTATATTAGTTGAACTTTATCAACTATGCTAAATGAGTTTTTATCAATTTTATTTCAACTATAATCAAAATTAAAACCTTTTTAATAGATAAGCTCTTCTCATATTCAACATCTTTGTATATAAACATATATGATCAAATGTTCTTATACTATGGACTAAAGGAATTTGTGTGTATTTTTAAACTATACTCTATTTTAACTAAATATAAATCATATTGGATTCACCCTTGAACACGATACTATTCCAAATACAAAAGATGCATAGAGACTGTAAATATAAAAAAGATTCACAGGCCTACATGGTGGCCCGAGGATGAGCTATAGTCCTAATCAGATACTTGTAAGCATGAATATATATACACATCTCAATAGTATTCCTCTTGCTGATGTGTTTTGGTTCATTTTCATATTGTTTGTGATTCCTAACCTCTAGATTAACCTTATACAGTTTTACACACCTTCTAGCTTGTCTTCCAACTAGAGTTTGACAAGTCACTTTTGCCACTCTCTAGACTTGATAACCACATCAATCCACTTTTCAAGAGGGGAAGCTAATGTTCCCTAGGGTAATTTGCATCATTTAGAACATTTAGAATCATCTAATAAACCTCTCAAGTCCATCCCTAACTTCAATTTTACTGTCAATTTCTTCCTTTCTAGGTCACCCCTGTAACTGTAGGATCTCCCCTTGGGTGACCCTATAATTAAATCAGGATCTCTAGGGGTGACTTGCACTGGTGAAAGGGGAAACCCACCCTGCAGAAACCTTATGGCTGATTTAGGGATGCAAAAACTATTTTCACACCTCCTGGATCATTCTCCACCCTAGAAACCACCCATACAAAACTTCCCCTATGGGTTGCCCCTGTTACTGAAGGATCTCCCTAGGAAACCCAACCACTTAAGAAAGATCTCTAGGGGTGACTTGTCCTAGTGAAAGGGGTGACCCACTTCCTAAAAGGGGCAACCCAGTCGTCTTCTAACTTGCCCAAATTTGTTCCAAATTGAGCTCTGATTATGTGAGTCACCTTCCCTAACCAATCAAATTCTCCTAACTAATTCAAGACTCCCAATCACTTCATTCTAACTCCAAATCAATTATGTTCATCTCTCATTCAATCTCATGCTAACTCCATCCTTCTTCTATGAAAGGCTATCAAGGATAGTTTACTCCCAATCAAACCCAGTTCACTGTCTAATCAAGCCTATTAAATCTTCAACCAAATGAGTTAACTCTTCAATAACCTCCACCATTGATGCGTTTATCACACCTATAAATGCCCCTCACCTCTTCATTATTTCTCAAGGTTGGGAATGCTCTTCTCATCTTCACAAGATTTTTCAAGCTTATTCACAAGCCTTTCAACCTCTTTGTTTATTTCTTTAGTTTTTGTTTTTGCAAAGCTTCAAAGCTCTCACTTGGGAGGCAAAATTTAGTATTATTTATTTTATTTTCTTTGTTTTGTCTCTATGGTATTTATGCTCATGTAGGACCTCGTGAGCCTTTTCAATTTGTGCATTTAACTTCATAGCTCCAAGATTGAAGCCATAGTGCTTCATAAGCATTCTTATGCCCATTTGTTATTCAATCTTCCATAGCTTCCACTCTATTCATTTTTCTCCCATCTTCACTTCTGTTAACAAGTGGACGACCTCACTACTACAGAGAAAGAGAGAGGGTTGCCAAAAAAAGGACTTCTAAGGGCTCAAGCCAGGAATTGCCATCTTCATGATACCAAGTTTTTCATGTTTCCAAATAATAATTAGCTCACACTTTGGCTATCGAGAAAGTAATCATTGCATTACTATTTCATTGATAGGTTTTTCTTTCATTTAATTAGATTAGCATTACTTTGATTCAACTACATTATCTTTGTTTCATTCATTGGTTTACATTCATTTCAATTTTCTTGCAATTTAAATTTCTTAATATTTAATTCAAATCACTCCATGAAAATCACAAAAACATGGGATTAGATTGCATTTTGGAAAACACATATAGCTGCATACATATTTCAATTCCTAGTTAATTAAACAACATTTGAATTTAGAAAAAGGAATCAAAAATTATTTTCATACATTTTAGATTGCACTGAATAAGAAAAGTACAAAAACATTAGGAAACTTAGAGGAAAAAACCCTCAATCACATCACAAGGTACACATAAAATCAAATCAAACAAGGAGAAACCCTCAATTCTATCACAAGGTAGGCATCAACATCATACACATTCAACAACAAAAAACACTTCCCCCTATTTCCAATATGGCCCGAAATTAGGGAAGATTGGATTAAATTTGTCCTCAATGAGATTGGGGAAAACTTTCTCTATCCAATTCAACAACAAAACATAGAATAAACAAGGGCAAAAATAGAACACCAACAATGAATTAGAGATCAATAACCCTTGATTCAACAAATCTTAAGAGATCAAGAAAGGAAACTAGAATGATAGAGACTTCTCAACGAATAGACAAACCTTCATACTAGGCTAGGGAGACTTAGGATTCATGACCCTTCAAGTCATATAATGATCACAGCTACAAAATAATCAAACATCTCAATAGAAACAACCATCATAACATACACGTAGAACAAAACCCAACTGCCATTTGTGATGTCTCACTCCTTGAAAAAAGAGAGAAGGACAATAGCCTCTCAATCCCACCTCTACTCCACTAGCTCTTTCCATGTGAGTGAGAGTGATTGTGAGGCTGCCTTTAGCAAGTAGGATGGTTCATGTGTCATGTTGGACTATGACTCACCTGTAAAATTAGTCAGGTTGCATTCTAAACAATATATATTTTGGTGAACCCAATGTGAAGAGAAAATTCTTTTAGGATGGGTTCTTTTAGATTTTTGTACATTTCTTCCATTCCACTTTTGTCTTTCATTTCCATATTCATCACATTCATTCTATGGTGTTTCTTGCACCCTTAATCTAGGAGAAAGTCGTACAAAGTTTATCAGAATTTCCCCTCCAATGAAGTTGATACACCTTCAAATTCAATGGCTTTAATCTCAAATCAATTAAACTCTGAAGATTCAAATTCAAAGGGCATCCAACAAGAGCCCCACAATTTTGACCAAATCAAAACATTCCAAGTGAGTGTTCAATCTAAGATCTATCAACAAGACTGACTCATAACAAGCCATAGGGAAATGGCCACCCAAATGGACAACAAGGTGAGCCATCAAAAGTAGAGCTTACAAGAAGCTTGGGAGGCACAAAAATCCCTCCACATAGCACTTTAAGATAAAATATCTATGACTGTCAAGTGTCATCATAAAGAACAAATTAGGTCACTCAAACCCCAAAGAAAAACAATCCTCTGCAAGGTGAAAAAACTCAAAGAATAGATGAACTCTCACACATAGACCTTATTGCAACTTTGGTCCAACGAATAAAGACTCTTGAAGCTAGAAGTGTTGAACAATATTGTCAAAACAAATTTGGGGAAAGACCTGGGATACAGGAAAATACTTTCATTGACAAAATCAAATCAAATCAAGGACAACCCAAAACTCCCCCATCTAAGCTTTCATTCCCATGACACAAGTAGTGAAGTATTCATGTATCCCTTTCCCTCATTTTCAACATGACAAGTTTCAATCAAATAGATGGGAGTCCTATGATGCAAAGTCAACCACAAACAATCCCACCCAATTTTCAAAACATAAACATGACACCATTTGGTTATCCAACTTTTTTAGGATATCAACAATATAACATACCCTTTCAACAAGTGCAAAAAGCTCCACCTAAAGGGATAATATTTGGAGGAATAAGATGCTCTACATAGAACCCCCTCTTACTATCATATCTCAAGTATTTAAACGAGCCCCTTGAATACAACATTTGTAATGTCATATTGCCACATCCTCTCCCTAAGCTTCCAAAATTTAAAGGAGAGGGTGATCCCAACTTGCATATCAAGGCCTACAACATAGTAGTGTGGAAAATCCTTCCTTGGGATGGGAAGGGTAATGGTCTAAATTAGAACTATCAACTTATAGAAGCATAAATCCACTCATGTAGGCAACTCATCAATAAATTTGAGGCTGCCTTTAACATAAACAAACTGGTCAAGATATGAATACAAGAATTTTTAACAATCAAGCAAGAAAACAAGAAGCTAGACACACATTTTATAACAAGATGGAGGAAAGTTCTTTATTCTTCAATTAGTGCACCAATATGGATCATAGGGAGCTCTATGATCTTTTCTTACATGCTCTCAACAATGACATATGAGAACAAGTCCAAATACTCCCTTATAAATCATATGAAGAAATTCTTGAAAGTGCCCTTAGAATTGACCAAGCTACTATTGAAAGTGGAAGAAGGGAGTATGATGTTAATGGAAGGTTGGTAAACCATGATAGCAATACCAAATCCTTGACAAACAATCAAAACATAGATGGGTCAACAAACACTTCACCATCCAAGAAAAAACAACTGTTATTACAATTGGGGAACCAAAATGTCAACAATTGTTGCTTAAGAATCAACAAGTAGTAGGCATGAGCTTTCCACAGTCCACAGAATTAAGAAAGAATGCTTTTGGATTTCACTGTGTGTGCTTCTTAAGAAAGTAGTCATACAACAATCATTGTAAACCTCAAAATTACAATCATGATAAAAACTACTCATTTCACAAGAGAAGAGGCATGATATCAAGTCATGTCAGGAGTACGATCACTTCATATCAAACATCCCATAAGATCAATCATTCATGGACACATTATCACAAGATGAAGGAAATAGTCCCAAGAATTGCCAAAATGCCTTTGATCAAAACACCTTATACCTTGTGGAATTAGACAAAGATCAAGAAATTTATGTTATCCAAGGACCAAAATGACCAAATGACGCCCTAGTGATTCATTTTTTTCTCACATGTTAGAACTTGTCAAGGGTTATCCTACGCACAAGAATGCTCTTCTCAGTGCCTTAGGTCTAGGCCATCAAGTTCAAAACACTCCAAATGAAAAGCATTTTTCTTCAACATTTGATTTTGAGAAGTAACCCTCAGATGATGACATAGATAAATAGGGTGATCTCCTCCTCTACTTAATAGTCCAAGTTCAAGACTATTCCATAATACATGTAATGATTGATGATGGGTCTACAATCAACATAGTCTCTTTCTCACTTCTTCAGAGAATGGGTTATGATGAAACTCAAATCACATGAGAAACTTCCATCCTTAGAATTCATGATAACTCAAGCATCTAAACCATGTGTAAGGTCAATCTTAAAATCACATTGGGTCCCCAAATGTTAGAAATGATGGTGCAAACCACACAACAGAAATATGATTCAAACCTTATTTATGTCCTCTAAATAATTTAGAATCAATGAAGATTACAATAGAAATAAAACCCACTACACAGAAATAACATGCATTAAGAACTAAATACATAGCACAGTATGTAATGTGAAGAAAACCCTTTCAGGTAAAAAACTCCACCAAGAAAAGAGGCTCCAAGTTGTATTATCTTCAAACATAAGATTAGAATACATGCACTTCCTCTCCTTCAGTCTTCAATTCAGCGGTGTCTGTTACTCTCAACTCTCCTAAAAATGTAGTACAAATATCCTTGTAAAAGGGGATTGCCTTCTAGGGCAAGAAAACTGACATAATATCGACCATTAGATATATATGACCTAATGATGAATGGTCTAGATTTACAATGATAAAATATAAATAAAATGTGGTTTTGGGGGCACTTCCCCCGAACCCTCATCGGGGTGCGTGACCCCCAGACCCTCGTTGGGGTGCACAAACCCTAGACCCCCCACCGAGGGAATGATTCCCCCAGACCCCTCGCAGGGGGAAAACCCCCCTACGACCCCCCTATCGCAGATGAATTAGTGTCAGGTATCGGATATAAACATGTGGCTGAAACAAGATCGCTATTGGTGAAACTTTTCATCCCTTATGGGTGATTTACAAATAATAATAGGAATAATATAAATTACATAGGATTTACAAGGTTGATGGCACCTTAATCCTAACACAAAACCCTCACAACTAAATTTTATGTCATCAACAAGGAAACCACTTACAACATGATCCTAGGAAGTCCTTGGATTTATAGGATGAGAGGCATTCCCTCCACATTACTTCAAGAAATCCACTTCTTGTACATGGGACAAACCCATATCATCAAAGGCGACCCTAATCCTTTCAGTCTTTACAAAGTTAAACAAGCCAAAAATAATGGAAAGACCATAGAAACCACTAGTGATCCAAACATAAACACTTTTGAAAAAGGAAAGACATCTAAAATAATCACAAATATAGCTAAGACCTTGAAATGTGCAACGGAGGAGGCAACATGATAATTCCCCTTCAATCTCTACTTAATAAAGCCTTATGCTCCATTCAACTTAGTAGTCATTCCTATCAAGCCAAATATGAGCATCCATTTAGTCGAGACCACCACTAAGAAAAAAGGAGAACCAAAACCCACATAGAAAATAGGAGAGTCATTATCAATTCAAATTGTTCGTCAAAAGATTAAAACTGATGAAACTATACAAGAATAGAAAATGACAAGACTAGGGGCAAATCTTTAAATGATGAAAAATGTCAGTATACAAAATTTCTCACTGAATTCAAAGACATTTTTACACCAAGTCTTTGAGTATCCTTGCAAATATTTTTAAGTGAACTTAAAACTTTGGATAGGTCCATACTATTAGTATGAACAGGACAACTGAGAGGGGGGGGGTGAATCAGTTGTGCATTAAAACTTTAAACCCTCAAAGCAATTCCAAACATCAACCTCTTATCATGTATTAACAAAATGTAAACATATGAAGCATTAATGCAAACACATTCAAACACATAAGAACACTAGATTTACGTGGAAAACCCAAGAAGGGAAAAACTACGGTGAGGATTAACTCACATATATATGAATATCAACACCGAATACAAATAGGCTTACTACCAAGGGCTCATTGCCTAGAAGGACTCACTGTCCAGAAGAGATATGAATAGAAGAAAAATGTCACAAAGAGATTCACTATCTCAAAGCAAAATGAGAGATCCACCACTGCAACTTCTTGCTATCCGCAACCTTTAACTTGCTGCCTCCATAAACTTCAAGCACACTGAAATGTAGACACCTTCTTCTCACTATATTTTGAAATCATAAGCATTTAAGCTTGCACACAAATCACTACCCTTGATTCACATTCCCATCATCATCTCTACATTTCTCCACTCAACTTCATCTTGGATTTATACCATCTACAACCAAGACCTATCTCAATTAGGTCAGTCCTAATGAAGTGTGTGCACCTCAAATGTGCAACACCAAGGTCAGCACTAAACACTTTCATGGTGGAAAGAAGTGAAAGTGGACCATGCCAAGGGTTAACTAGGACTCAAATTTGTATCACTAAGCAGCTCATCACATCCACAATCCATGAGGTACCTCCGCAAATAGCACTAGCAAGCCAGGTCAGCCAAACCTAAGCTAACAACCACATCCATGCTTCCCCAAGTCTAAAAAAAATCATGTGGACCATAGAGAGACAATCCACAACATCCACACACCTTTCCATTACATTTAACACCATTAGAAACTCTTGCAACACTTCTGCAACCTCCTGAACCAAAGAATGTCTTCAATCTGCACATCAAGATCCACTACCACTGAACACCAACACAATAAATAAACTTGCAGAGCAATCCATCACTAGAAACTTCAAGGGAAGGTAGATATAGACTATATAAGCACATCCCTAGATCTGTAGGACAAGAAACCTCAATGTAGAGAAATGTGGAGCAAACTCATTTCTCCCAAATAGTCTTTTGCATAGAAAAACACTCCGTCAAACACATCTTCCACTTCCGCACAATCCAGAACTTGAAAATATAGATATAACACCTTTGAACACCTCTGATCAATACTTCCAAACCGCACAAACATATCTTCCACTATGAAGAAATGTGGAGCACAACACTAAACACACCTCTGTCACACTGCACACCTTTTTATTCTAATTTTCTCAAAAGCACTTGGAAACCAAGTGAACCATCTGTTGGAGGTTGACATCAATGACAACACCAACAAGTTTCCAACAATCTCCCCTTTTGTCATTGATGGCAACACCAACTTTCTGAAAAACCATCAAGACCTAAAGCAGTCAATTAGGAGCTCAGTAGTACTCCCCCTGACAGGAACAACTCTTACTCTCCACATACTTTCCTACACAATGGTTTTTCAACCACCTTAATTCTCTCCCCCTTTGACATCAGTGGCAAAGGGCCACACTTGCAACACTAGCAAGCACCTATTTTCTCTCCACTACTTGCACTTTTCTACACTCTCCCCTTTAGGGTCATAAGATATGCTCCATCTGACTGCACCAATCCAATAGTAATATAACTACCTACTCCCCCTAAGAGGTAGCCTCTAACATCAATCCAGGACTAAGATTGTATCTTGAAATGTTTTCCAGATAAATGCACACACTTATGCATCTAATTAAAAGTAGGAGGGGTAATAACCCCAAAATTTTGCTAGAGATATTCAAAAGTATCTTAAGGAAGATCCTTTGTAAATATATCTACAATTTGGTCCTTAGTGGGCATATACTCCAATTTCATCTCATTCTCTGCAACCTTATCTATTAAGAAGTGATAACAGATTGAAATATGTTTTATTCTTGAATGCATTACCAGATTCTTTGAAATGTTGATAGCACTTGTATTATCACATAGGATAGGAATAGGTTCATCATATGATACTTTGATATCCTTCAATGTTTGCTTCATCCACAACACTTGTGTGCAGCAAGATGTTGTTGCAATGTACTCTACCTCTGTAGTAGATAATGACACTGAGTCCTGCTTCTTGCTTAACCATGAGACACGTCTGCTTCCAAGGAAGAAAGCAACACCACTTGTACTTCTTCTATCATCTGTACATCCTACACAATCTGCATCTCTATAAGCAATCAAAGAGAAATCAGTATCCTTGGGATACCATAAACCAAAATCTGGAGTGCCTTTCAAGTATCTAAATATCCTCTTTACCGCTAAAACATGTGACTCTCTAGGATTAGCTTCGAATCTAGCCACCAAACAAATTGTATGCATGATATTTGGTCCTGTAGCAGTTAGGTATATGATGCAGGAGCTTCCAGAGGTGTAAGGGCAATCTTGCATCACCCAAAAAGAAGTTAATTCGAAACCATTGTAGTTATTTTCATTTCTTTCCATAATTAGTGTTTTTGGTTCCATAATATCTAGAATAATGATGTAGGACTTTCAGTTTTTCCAAAACTGCTAAAAATAGTAACCTGCCTATTTTGGAAAGTGTACCTGCTATTTTAGGAAAGTTTGCATTTGGACATGTAATGAAGAAAAAACTTCCAAAAAGTTACATAATAGAAATATAAGACCTTTGGCGAAGGAATCAGGCAAAGATCATTTGTGAGCTAAAAGATATTAAAGTTTTTGTTTTCTGAAAAGCCCCTGAAATTTTTTGGAACGAGATATGAGGCACTAAAACATCTAATAACATCCTAAAAAGTTGATAGAAATCTATTTATGAATTTCCAGCATGATAGTTCACATCGTGAGCTTTTCGGCGCTTAAAATGGTTCATCAATCGGACACCCGGATCAAAAGTTATGCTTCCCGGAAGTTGACCTATTTTCGGAGGGAGTTGCAAATTTTGAAATTTAGCTGGAGGCCACCAAAAATTGCTATTTATGACTATTTTGGGAACCCTGGGTAGTAGTAGAGTTAAGGGAGCAAGTGTAGAGTCAAGGATAGGTGGGAAAACAGAAACCCTAGCTAATTTGGGGTTACAAAAGGATGAAGATTCTAGAGTCTTAAGGTTGGGAAAGCTATAATGTGTTGCAGCTAGTAGAGGGTTCATCCTCTGATTGTAATTGAGCTTTTGTAATGTAATGAGTTGCCTAGTTCAATAAAAGAAAGTTCTATTTGCTATGTTTAATATCTATTATTGTGTGTTTTGTGATTTACCCCCTTCATCAAGTGGTATCAGAGCAAGGGTTCCTGAGTGTGTAGATAGATCGCCGACCGTGAGGCAGTTTGCACTAAGACCTAAGGTTGTGGGTTTGCTACAGAGATCAAGATGCCTCAACGAAGAAATCGTGTTGGGAGGAATGCTTTGACGGAAGAGGATTTTAGAGCCCTACAAAGGCAAATCGATGCATTGCAAGAGGAGCTGTGAAGAGGGTTTGATCCGAGAACAAGAGAAGAAAGTGAAGATGAAGCTGAAGAAGAGCTATCTGAGGAAGAGCAAGAAGCTACAGGAGATCCTACAGAAGTTAGGTTGTTGAGGGCCATTTCGAAGATCGGAAAGAGGCCCAGAATCAAAGTTTCTACCTATTCTGGAGATTTGAATCCGGAACAGCTTATTGATTAGATCAATGACATGGAGGAGTATTTCAAGGATGAAGATGTGGAGGACCCAGATCGGGTCAAGTTTGCAAAAACAAAGTTGAAGGGCCACGCTAATATTTGGTGGAAGGAGGTCCAATTAGAGAGGAACAGAAGAGGAAAAGGAAAGATCACCAGATGGGATCAGATGGTGGAGAAACTGAAGAAGCAGTTCATTCCTGTGGACTATGAGATGGAGTTGTTGAAGAAACTGCAAGGACTAAAGCAAGGTAACTAGTCTATCAAGGAGTATACAAAAAAGTTTTACAAGATTACTATTAGGACAGGCCATGCCAAACCCAACAAGGAGAAGGTAGCCCGTTACATTAATGGGTTGAGGCCGAGTATTCAGGAGGAGCTGAGCCTGGTCAGAATGACCACCATAGAAGATGCATACCAGTTTTCCTTCAAGGTGGAAGAGAAGCTGAATAAAAGATTTGACAACAAGAAAAGGGGAAGAGATCAAGGCGGAAGGACTGGTGGAAGACCCTATGGGGACTCAAATGAAGATGCAAAGAAAAGTGAAGAAGCTGGCACTAGTCGAAATCAGAGAGGAGATAATACCTACCGCCCTCATGACCAGAACAATGATGAGCAAAGAGGAAGAGGAAGAGGCAGACCTGGGCAAGGACCTGGAATAGGAGGTTTTAGAGGAACCTATTTCCAATGTGGAGAAGAAGGTCATTGAGCATATGAGTGTCCGCAAGATCAAGGAAGGATGAATAGAAGACCTGAAGGTAATGCACGAGTTACACATGTAGATGAAGATGCACAGTCTGAGCATTCTGAAGATGCTGAAAGGGGAGAAACCCTAGTTGTCAGAAGAACCTTGTTGAATGAGGAGAAAGAACCAAATCAGAGGAAGAGATTATTCCGCACAAGATGCAAATGTGAAGGTAAGTGTTGTGATATTATTATTGATAGAGGAAGCACTGATAATCTTGTTTTAGAGGAGATGGTTGACAAGTTGAAGTTGACAAGAAGAAAGCATCCGCATCCATATCGGATTGCATGGTTGCAGAAAGACCATAGAGCTTTGGTCAATGAGCAGTGTTTAGTGAAGTTCAAGATTGGGGACTACCATGATGAGGTGCTGTGTGATATCATACCAATGGATGCATGTCATATGTTGTTGGGGATGTCGTGGCAGTATGATAGGAGCGTTGTCCATGATGGTCATGCAAACACATATTCCCTAACAAAAGATGGAGTTCATCATAAATTAAAGCCCTTGAAGGAGGTGGAAGAAAAGGTATGTAGTACTGCTAGAATTCTTTTGGTAGATGGTAGGAAATTTTTGGAGGGCATAAACCATGAGCGTCATTATTTTGCATTGATTCCTAAGATTAGTCAAGAGAAATGTGAAGATGTACCAGCAAAAGTTTCAGATATGTTGGAAGAGTTCTAGGACATTATCTCTGATAATGTACCAGAAGGTTTACCACCAGTAAGGAAGATAAGTCATCAAATGGATTTGATACCAGGAGCCAGTTTGCCAAACAAGGCAGCCCACAGAATGACCCCTGCAGAGAATTAAGAGCTATACAGACAAGTTCAGGAGTTATTGAGGAAGGGACTGATAAGGGAGAGCCTAAGTCCATGTGCAGTACCTGTAGTACTAGCACCAAAAAAGGATAGAGAATGGAGGATGTGTACAGACTCTCGAGCCATCAATAAGATAACGATCAAGTATAGATTTCCATTGCCAAGAATGGATGACATCATGGATTATTTGAGTGGAGCCAAGTACTTCACGAAAATTGACCTGAAGAGTGGATATCACCAAATCTATATCAGAGAAGGAGATGAATGGAAGACATCTTTCAAGACAAAGGAAGGTTTGTATGAATGGTTAGTCATGCCATTTGGGCTAACCAATGCACCGAGCACATTCATGCGTCTCATGAACGAGGTACTGAAAGAATTTTTGGAAAGTTTTGTTATTGTTTATTTGGATGATATTTTGATTTTCAGTAAGACTTGGGATGAGCATCTAATGCATATCAGAAGAGTTCTAGAGAAGATGAGGGAGGAGAAGTTGTCGATTAATCTAAAGAAATGTAGTTTTGCAAAGAAGGAGTTGGTATACCTAGGATTTGTTGTCTCAGAGGAAGGTCTTAAGATGGACCCAGAAAAAGTAAGGGCTATCATTGAATGGCCTATGCCAAGGAGTGCAACAGAGGTAAGATCTTTTCATGGTTTGGCAAGTTTTTACAGAAAGTTTATCAGAAATTTTAGTAGCATTTGTGCACCCCTAATTGAGACAATGAAAGGGGATAGAAAAGAGTTTAGATGGACTAAAGGAGCAGACAAGAGCTTTGATACATTGAAGTAGAAAGTCATAGAACAACTTGTTTTGACACTTCCAAATTTTAATAAGGTATTTCAGGTAGATTGTGATGCTAGTGGTAGTGGTATAGGAGCTGTTTTGAGCCAAGAAGGTAAGCCCATTGCCTATTTTAGTGAGAAGCTTAATGATGCCAAGAAAAAGTATTTTGTTTATGATCAGGAGTTTTATGCAATAGTTCAGGCTTTGAAGAAATGGAGACATTATTTGTTGCCAAAAGAGTTTGTTTTATATACTGATCATCAGGCTTTGCGGTATCTTAATAGTCAAGGAAATTTAAATCAAAGGCACTTAAAATGGGTTGAGTTTTTGCAGAGCTATACTTTTGTTTTGAAGCACAGGAGTGGGAAGTCCAATAGAGTTGCAGATGCCTTGAGCAGAAGGCAAAATTTGTTGACAAAAATGAAGATAGAGGTTGTTGGGTTCGATGAGCTCAAAAGTTTGTATCCTGAAGATCCAGATTTTGCAGAGGCTTAGAAAGCTTGTTTGGAATCTATTACTTTGGATAAGACAAAATGGTTGGATTTTATAATCCAAGATGGCATGTTGTTTAGAGGAAGCCAATTGTGCATTTCGAGGAGTTCCATGAGAGAGAACCTAATTAAGGAGAAGCATAGTGGGGGATTAGCTAGACACTTTGGTTGAGATAAGACCATTGCCATTGTCAGTGAAAATTATTATTGGCCATAGTTGCAACAGGATGTGAGGAAATTTGTGCAGAGTTGCAGGGTGTGTCAGATGGCAAAAGAAACAAGTCAGAATACAGGGTTGTATCAACGATTACCTGTACTGGAGAAGCCATGGGATGATATTAGTATGGATTTTGTTCTTGGTTTACCAAGAACACAGAGAGGACATGATTCTATTTTTGTGGTGGTGGACAGATTATTGAAAATGGCACATTTTATTCCTTGTAAGAAGAATAATGATGCTGTTCATATTGTAGAGTTATTTTTCAGGGAAGTGGTGAGACTACATGGTCTACCAAAGAGCATAGTTTCAGACTGAGATACCAAGTTTGTTGGTTATTTCTGGAGGACATTGTGGAAGAAGTTGAAGATAGACTTGAAGTTCAGTTCTGCACACCATCCACAGACTGATGGATAGACTGAAGTGGTGAATAGGAGTTTGGGTAACCTGCTACAATGCTTAGTAGGAGATAAGCCCAAGGGATGGGATTTGATTTTACCATAGGCAGAATTTGCTTACAACAATTCTGTTAATAGGAGTACTGGTAAATCACCATTCCAGATTGTATATGGAAATAGCCCAAGAAATGCTTCTGAGTTAAGGAAGTTGGACAACGGAGAAAAGACAAGTGCCGAAGCTTAAGACTTTGCAGAACATCTGAAAAATTTGCATGAAGAGGTGAGAAAGCACATTAATAAAATGAATATTCAGTACAAGGCTAAGGCAGATTAGAAGAGGAGATATAAGGAGTTCAAGGTAGGAGATGAAGTCATGGTTCACCTGAGGAAAGAAAGGTTCCCAATTGGAACATACAATAAGTTAAAAATGAAGAAATTTGGACCATGCAGAATCCTGAAGAAGCATGATTCAGGAAATGCATATGAGGTAGAGCTGCCGAGTGGGATCAATATTTCCCCTGTTTTCAACATTGCTGATTTATCAGAATATCATGAAGGTGGAACAGAGGATGGACCAACAAAGGAACAATGGAGTATTCCGGCATCTACTTCAACAAAGGAGATAGAAGAGATCTTGGATAGTCATGTGGGAAGGAGCACTCGGAATAGGTAATATGAAGAATATCTAGTGAAATGGAAAGGAAGGCATGTTGAAGATTCTTCTTGGTTGTCTAAGGCAGAGGTTGACCATTTGGGTTTTCCTCACACAAACCCCTGAGACGTGACAGGGTCACTTCTCAAATTACCCTAGGTGTCTGATGTAAGAGCATCCAGAGGTGTAAGGGCAATCTTGCATCACCCAAAAAGAAGTTAATTCAAAACCATTGTAGTTGTTTTCATTTCTTTCCATAATTAGTGTTTTTGGTTCCATAATATCCAGAATAATGATGTAGGACTTTTAATTTTTCCAAAACTGCTAAAAATAGCGACTGCCTATTTTGGAAAGTGTACCTACTATTTTAGGAAAGTTTGCATTTGGGCATGTAATGAAGCAAAAACTTCCAAAAAGTTACATAACAAAAATATAAGACCTTTGGCGAAGGAATCAAGCAAAGATCATTTGTGAGCTGAAAGATATTAAAGTTTTTGTTTTCTGAAAAGCCCCTGAAAATTTCTAGAATGAGATATGAGGCACTAAAACATCCCATAACATCCTGAAAAGTTGACAGAAATCCATTTACAGATTTTTGGCATGATAGTTCGCATCACGAGCTTTCCAATGCTTAAAATGGTTCGTCAATCAAACACCCGGATTAAAAGTTATGCTTCCCGGAAGTTGACCTACTTTTGGAGGGAATTGCAAATTTTGAAATTTAGCTGGAGGCCACCAAAAAGTGCTATTTATGACTATTTTGGGAACCCTGGGAAGTAGTAGAGTTAAGGAGGCAAGTGTAGAGTCAAGAATAGGTGGGAAAACAGAAACTTTAGCTGATTTGGGGTTACAGAAGGCTGAAGATTCTAGAGTCTTAAGGTTGGGAAAGCTGTAATGTGTTGAAGCAAGTAGAGGGTTCATCCTCTGATTGTAATTGAGCTTCTGTAATGTAATGAGTTGCCCAGTTCAATAAAAGAAAGTTCTATTTGATGTGTTTAATATCTATTATTGTGTGTTTTGTGATTTACCCCCTTCATCAATATAACAGTCCACCAATCATTGATTTGTACTTTCTCTAATTAGTCTTAGGAGATTCATCATCTTTACTTAACTTATAACCAGTAGTCATGGGAGTACATACCAGTTTGGAGTCTTTTATTCCAAACTTCTTCAACATTTCCTTAGCATACTTTGACTGTGAAATGAAAATACATTTTTTCTGATTGATTGATTTGTAACCCAAGGAAGAAGTTCATTTCCCCACACATTGATATTTCAAACTCTTTCTACATCTCTTCTACAAATCTCTTGCACATACCTTCATTCCCTCCAAAGATTATATCATCAACATATACCTACACAATTAGGATATGATTTTCTTCAACTTCAAAATACATATTGCTATCTGCAGCATGCCCTTTTTGAATCCTTGTTGTAGAAGGTACCTATCTAAGCTTGCATACCAATCTCTAGGAGTCTATTTGAGTCCATACAATGCCTTCTTCAATTTGCAGACCATATTCTGATCATCTGATAAATGAAAGTCTTTTGGTTGTTCAATATATATTCACATCCATCTGATAGACTTTGAAGTTCTTATGAGTTGCAAAGGCCAAGAACATTCTAATTGCCCCCAATCTTGCCACTGGAGCAAATGTTTCCTCATAATCTATTCCTTCCACTTGTGAGTAGCCTTTACACACAAGTCTAGCCTTATTTCTGACTACTTCTCCATTCTCATTCAATTTATTCTAGAAGATCCATTTAGTTCCTATCACATTTTTGTCTTTGGTCTTGGGACAACTTCCCAAGTCTGATTCTTCTCAATCTGCATCAATTCTTCTTCCATTGCCTTGATCTAGTGCTTGTCTTTGCATGCTTCAATCACTATTTTGGGTTCTATTTTAGACAACAGACACAAATTTACCTGTTCATCTACCATAGCAATTTTCCTTCTTGTTAACACACCTTTGTTCTTATCTCCAATGATTTGATCATCAGAATGATTCTTCTACACATACTTGGGAGTTTTAGGAACGCTTTCTGGAACATCTTCTTCATTAACTTACATCTCCTTTTCCTTTTCTTCTTCACTTTCTTCTTCTCTACAAGGAGGCTCATCAGATTCATATTCTTCTATCAATACTAAGCTTTGATGTGGTTCCTCATCCACTTTGACATTTGTACTTTCAACTAGCTTCTTTAGCTTCTTGTTGTAACACCTATAATCCTTTCTCTTTGTGGAATATCCAAGGAATATTCCTTCATCTAATCTTGTATCAAACTTTCCCAAGTTTTCTTCATCTCTCCTAATATAGCACTTACTTCCAAACACTCTAAAATATTTGACAGTAGGAGTTCTTCCATACCACAGTTCATATGGAGTCTTTGAATTGTTGACCCTTGCTTGCACTCTATTTTGTATGTAGACTGCAGTGTGAATAGCTTCTTTCCAATAGATATCTGGTAGATTTGCTTCTTTCAACATTGTCCTTGATGCTTCCTAAACTATCCTATTCTTTCTTTCCACCACTCCATTCTGCCGAGGAGTCCTAGGGGCTGACAAATGCCTCTTTATTCCATGATCTTCACAAAAACAATTAAACTCATTGGAGGTGAACTCACCACCTCTGTCAAACCTCAAACACTTGATTCTCATATCAATTTCATTTTCAACCATAACCTTGAATGCTTTAAACTTATCTAGAGATTCTAATTTTTCTTTGAGAAAAGTTATTAGACAAGTCATTCTAGAGTAATCATCAATCAACAACATGAAATACCTGTCACCTTGAAAGCTTCATACTCTTGTAGGTCCGCATAGGTCTGTATGCACCAAATCCATAGTTTTGGTGGTAGAATACTCTTTGATCTTAAAATTTTTCTTTGTTTGCTTCCCAGTCTAACATTCCTTGCAGGTTGCATTGATAGGCTTTATAATTCTTGGCAGATCCCTTACAACTTGAGTAGAGTTGATCCTTACCAAGCTATCAAAATTGATGTGACACATTCTTCTATGCCATAGACAACTTTCATTAACTTGAGGGTATGTGCAGGATCATGATGGGCCAAACTATACCTCTAAGTGGCAATGAAAATACAAAAAATCAGACTTAATCAAGTTCATGTGAAAATTTGAATGGATTATCTACACAATTTGAAAAAGATGTAAGAACAAAATTTGTAGATAATTGAATCTAGTTTATGAGATACTATTTTTTTAAAAAAACTAAATTTACTTAGTGAAAAATGAATATTTCAATGAACAACTATTAAATTTTTTAGAAAAAAATAAAAAGTGGGTGTCTGTCCAGCCAACCTAACTATGAGCAAAAAAAATTTTTTTGAATCTTTCAAAATAAATAGAGGACTCATGCTTGGATGTGGCGCATATTTGTTTGAAATTTTTTTCTAATAAAATAATTAGTTATGATTTTTTTACTGTGACTTTTTTTAAAAACTAAAAAGTAATTGTCCAGCCAACCTAACTCGATCAAAAAAATGGAATTCAAAATTTGTTTTAACCTGTAGCCAACGAAGCATAGAGTGTGATGCATCTTTCGGATCTGAAAAAGGTCAAATGGTTTGAAACTTATGGATGTTTTTCAATTAGTGTGTCCATCAAGATTTCAGAAACACACTATATAGAAAATTATTAATAATTATTTAATAAAATGATAATCAAGAAAATCTTATATTTTTAGAAAGATGACAATTTCCTCTATAAACCCTTTTCGTTTTATCAATTTTGCATAAAAAAAGGTCATCAGCACGAAGGGTGAAGTTTGAAGAAGAGAGTTACACTTTCTGGGACATCCTAATTTTTGCTAAAATCACATATTTTTAGAAAATATAATGATTTAAGCCATGAAAGGTTCCATTTAAAGTATTTTAATTGAACAGGGTTTGATCAAACCCCCTTAGATTCAATCCCCCTTGGATAGAACCCCGCTAGTTTTAAACTGTGATGGGTAAAATGGGAAGAATAAAACTAATTATAAAAACCCAAAACATCAATGGAAGGTGCAGATAAAAAAGGATTTAAAATAAGAAGAGAGAGATACTCACAACCTTTTTACCTTGTGATTTCCATTGTTTGTCTATTCTTTCTTGATCTTTTGGTGATGAAGATGGCCCTCAGGAAGCTTCCTTCCTTGCTTCGATTCCTCAAGATGACAAGGAGAAATGGCTTGGATACTTGTTGTGTTGAAGATGAGCTTCAACACAATGTGGAATGGGTGATAGATGAAGTGATGTGAAAGTGGGGTGTCAATGGCGCGCTATAGATTCTACAGCATAAGTTTACTCAAAAGTTGGATCTCTGAAATAGAAGAAGAGGGTTGTATTTATAGAGTTGTGTGAGAGAAGATCAACGGAGGGGAATGTTCGAGAGAACGTACGTGAATAGAAGGACATGTGTCATTCAAAAAGATGCTTTGTTGAGTTAACTGCTTTCTTGATGAGGATGAGGTTTCATTTCTTAAATTAGAATTTATTTTTCTAATTTAAGAGCTTTGTTGATAGCTTTAAATCAGTTAACTCAGCTTTTGCTTTTGTATGACAAGAAGAGTTTATTTTTAGAAGATAAGAAAGTATAATTAAATAAATAAATTTATTTAATTACTTGTAGATAATTTGGAAGAATTAATAAAATATTTAGATATATTTTAGTTTTTGGAGATTTAATTTAAATAAATTTTAATTTTATTTAAATTTGGAAGAATGAAAGATTTAATTAAATAATTATAATTATTTAATTATTTAGAAGAATAAAGTTGATATTGAAGGAATTAATTAAATAAACGTAATTTATTTAATTAAATGGGAGGAAGTGAATCAAATAAATAAATTTATTTATTTATTTATTGATAGAGGAATATTAAGATGAAATAAATATTTAAAATATTTATTTATGTAGAGTCATGTCATTTTTAGGTGTATACATTTTACCCCTCTTTGATGCAATGTGTTTTATCACATTGTTTCAAAGAATAAGAATTTTTGACAATGATACATGCCCCAGGTTGCCCCTGGTACAAGTTTAATGACAGCATGCCCCCTCGGGAGATTGGATGGGAAGAAGGCAGAAAGCGTGAGACGGACAATCTCACGAAGAAGAAGGTGAAAAGTGGGTTAGGATGGAGAAAAATAGGACACGGTTCAGAGAAACAGATATGGGAAGTAGTCGCAGTTGTCACACAATCAGCTATGGTTCACTTGCTATATATAGGAGCTGGGTCCACAAGTCCTATTCATT
Organism: Cunninghamia lanceolata; assembly: GCA_027924645.1. NCBI lineage: Eukaryota > Viridiplantae > Streptophyta > Pinopsida > Cupressales > Cupressaceae > Cunninghamia > Cunninghamia lanceolata. Next base: position 2,053,581 of record BSBN01000538.1, read on the forward strand.
TGCACACTTGTCCTTAGTTGATTGGTCTTTTAGAGTTTAGGAGAGTATGGGAGCTAGAGCAGTCGACAGAGATATGGATATTCCACGCGACAAGTACCGGTTTGAGCAAGTTTGATGATTCGATCGGCCACTTGAGACAGGACCACCGGTATGTAGTTTATCAAAACTTGCGAAAAGTTATTTATTAGGGCGTAAATGCTTAGGAAAAAAAGCTAGGATAGATGTGCCAAACTGCAGTTTGGTGCAGATGAGCCCCGAAATGGCGCATACACTACAAAGTTGCGCATCTAATAGATCTTATGGCACATATAGGCTATGCATTGGTGCATCCATTGGGGAATGACGCATGTGACACTAGAAGCGGCGCATATGCTAGAATGGCGCATACACATCAATGATTGGCATATTCATGGTGAAGAGGTGCATATGATCTGGATCGGCACATTTGCCACCTGAAACGGCGTATTTGTACTAAGATATTCAGTGGACTTAACAAAATTAACCCAGTTGGCACCTTGATCGATGCATCAATTCATAAGCAATCTCTGAGATTGCCAAGAATCTAGTCAAGAGATGATATGCTATTTTGATTAATTTGATATATTAAGTCATTGATAGGATAGTTTGATTTCTTTGCGTAGGTTTGCTTGGATATGGATTTCTTTGATATTATGCTTTGCCTGATTGCAGGAGGATATCCGGGATACTCTGATGTCACGAGAGTAGTTCCCTTTGCCATTGTTGCAGCGGTATATGTTGACAGAGATAGACCATGAGGCTCTTGGTGCTATGGGTCTTCATTATATTTGCTTCATGCCCGAGGTTCGTGTGAACCGTGGTATATTGACTGCAGTGGTGGAGTGATTCCACAACAAGGATGGTACATTCCATCTACCAACTGGGGAGATGGCGATCACTCTAGAGGATGTGTATAGGATTTTGCACCTCCCTATTTAGGGAGAGTTGGTAGAGTACGAGTCACAGCGTGATGTGGGATTAGCTAAATGCAGACACATTTTTGACGACCCAAGGTTGGTTGAACAGGTGATCTCGTGGTAGGACATTCATGACTACTATGACTACTTCCCAGGGATAGTGGCGGGACTGATCGGTGGTGTAGTATGCCTCGATAGGAGATCGCACGGGTTTCCGATTGGCTGGGGGGTGTTAGAGAGAATGATTATCAACAGGACTCAGTATGCATGGGGTGTGTGCATGCTAGCACACTTATACAGGGATATGCACCAGGTTGTGTATCACAGAGGGGCGAGCTTGTCAGCAGGTGTGTCTCTTTTGCAGTTTTGGTAATGGGAGCACATAGCTATCACACGGCTGATATGTCTTTTTCATAGGCAGAGAGGTGAGCCCTATAGCTATGGTTATGCAGGCGTGATTTCCCAGCACAAGTTGGGGAAGCTCAAGTATTGGAGACACACGTTTGATAATGTGGATCTAGTTATCTGGCATCCATACCTAGACTGCGAGGTATGGGAGGATGAGGTGGAGGAGCTTCTGTACTGCTTCTAGACTAGGTGGCTCATTGGTAGGATGAGGTACATATTAGAGCGGTAGATTATTAGCAGGGTATAGAGGTAGTTTGGCAGAGTGTAGGGCAGGCCACAGGGGCAGGCACGCAATTCGCGAGGACCCATGCATAAAGGTACAGGGGGGGTCCCGTGGCATCATATGAGGAGGCCTTGGTAGACTTTCAGCAGATCCCCTATGCAGCATGGCCTATGAGTAGGGATATAGTGGATGTAGGCATGACGCCAGACTATGAGGAGTGGTTCGCTGTTCATCCATTTCCCAAATATTCAGGACTTGGAGAGTTGGCTCCTCGTATAGATGAGGAGGATTCAGATGATGATGGTGGAGCTGGTAGGAGGGGGAGAGGAGGTCAGGGAGATGATGGTGGAGACGGAGGAGGAGGAGGAGATGGAGGAGGAGGAGGTAGACCGAGAAAGAGGAGGAGGTCTGAGGAGGGACCTTCGGGTCAGTAGGAGGTTGCGTAGCCATAGGCTGTAGGGCAGGTGCAGGTGCCAGTACAGCAGGTGGCACAGCAGCAGGCGCAGGGACAGGGACAGTAGGTTCTGCAGCCTGACCTACATTAGTAGGCCATGGTTGTGTTACAGGATTAGTTTAGGCAGCTGAGGGCCCACCTAAGAGTAGCAAAGTCCCAGAGAGATGCAGACGTAGGGCAGATAACAGAGATATCCAGAGAGTGAGATGCAACCCTAGCGAGTGTGCGGGCGATGAGAGCAAAGAGAGATGCAGCCGTGGCAACTATAGGTATAGATGGTACTTCTAACTTTTTGGTTTCACAGGTGCAGCAGGCACAGACATAGCTAGCTCAAGTACAGGGTGAGCTTGCTAGAGCACAGGCTTAGGCTCAGTATTACAGTGGCTTATATCACAGGGCAGTGGTGGCGGACCAGCGTGTGCCTAGCTACAGGAGTCAATCCAGGGCATCACAGAGGGTAGGTGGATCCCAATTTGTGGCATCAGTGAGAGGTCCCCAGCAATCAGGGGGAGACAGAGGAGAGGGCAGTGCAGGGAGTAGTGCTCCATGGTAGCAGGGTTAGCCAGACTTGGACACTTGTACCAATTTTTTATTTGATGTACACTTTTTTTATGGCTGAGATAGCCTGTATATGTATTATTTTTGCCCCGAGACATGTATCATTATCTTTTTTTTGTACTTTGTATACATTTCATGACATGACTCTGAGATATGGACATATATTTTGATATGTTGCACATTTGGACATGTATTTATGCGTATATGATGATGCAATTATTGATGTTCTACATGCATGTGTTCTATGTTTATATGCTATGGATGTAATTTATCTTATGATGCTTTGTATATGTGATGCATACTAGATGGATTTGGGATGATTTTGATATGTAATGTAGATGTGACATGTTATTGATATGTTTATGCAGCTCTATATGTATTTGTCTATGTTTTTTATTTTTGATGAGATATATGGATGCAAATGTATGTGGATGACCTAATGCACTTATTATGTATGCAAATGATTTAATCATGTAAATGACTATCTCATGTGATATGATATGTTATCTATGCTATGTTTTTGATATGTCCAAATGTACTCAATTGACACGGAGATGATATAGATAGGTGGAAGAAAAAGGAATGAAAGAAATTCAGGCTTTCATTTGATATTCTGCAGGATTTTCTTATTGCATGGTTGATATGGATTTCTGGATATGGGATGGATATGGATTGTCATCTTGATATTGCAAGTATTTTGCTTTCATCATTGGGCACTTTTTGTTTCTTTTTTCCTTTTTGAAGTGTTGTAATAAAATACAAGCATCTAGGTATAATTAGACCGAGATGACCTGAGTATTCCTTACATGGATTTTGATATAGCAAGTTGATACAAGCATCTAGTCAAACTTGAATCTAGATGACCTGAGTACTTCTTGCATTTCAACAAACAAGGATCACCCTTTTTTATGTTCAGACCTCCGAAGTCCTCGATGATCTTTTGCTAATCATGTTGTTAGACAAAAGTTGTCACATTTCTAAAGTTTGATCTACAAACAGCAGACAAAGAAAAAGATTGTGCCCCCATCATAGCATCTCTAGCTTTTGGCATCTTTGAGTAGCATAGGAAGACATAATGACAAAAATACAAGACCCTGTAAGTTAACCTATTCATAAAACATTCTTGCATTAGATGTGTCTTTTTGCCATAATTGATATAGAATTAGTCTGAGTGTTTCGGTATATGTTGTTATTTTTCCTTGGATAGGTTGATGCTTTATGTCAAGATTTTTGTTTTGGGAAGCTTGCTTTGTTGCGTGCACTTGTCTAGTGAAAGGTATCACAATCCTTATTGGTATCCTCTTAGAACATGTGGCACTTAAGAATCCAAATCCATAATCAGGGTGAGGAGCCCCTAGTTTAGACAAGGATCAACTTATTGTGGGTGAGAGGACAAACAGATATGGAGAGACGGACCCTAAGGGACTGACCTAGTGCCTCGGGGGCTCATTGTTAAATGGCCTTGCCTACGTGACGACGCAGAGGCAAAGTAGTTCAGGGTGACCCTGATGGACCTAAGACCTAGGCGATGGCAAAGATGCAGAAATGGCATGGACAGCAGGAGAAATGACACTTGACAGAATGGACAGAAAGGAAGGGGAGCGGAGCAGAGCCTCAAGGGCGCATTGTGAATGGCCTTGCCTACATGATAACTTAGAAGCGACGTAGTTTGACAATAGTTCAAAGGACTGGTTCAAGATGAATGATATGATGGACACAAGAGACATGAGGTCACAATAGATGGAGGAAGTGGTTTATCGCAGATAGCACCTGTTTACCAGGTTTTCACCACTTGATTTTATTTGCACGAAAGCTAAAAGTACACATGACACCTGTTTGTTAGGTTTTCATCATGGTACCTATCCCAGGCGCCTGTTTGCCAGGTTTTCACCAAAGGATAATTTTTTTGTTATTTTTCTTTTTTTTTAATTTTTTGGTTTGTTTTTTATCATTTTTCCAATTTTTTTTTTGAATTTTTAAGGACTCTCTTGCATTGGAGTTTTAGGTATAGAACTTGCGAAGATGCATGCTACTAATAGGATCATCAAATAGTTCACCTTCAAAGGTAGCCAATTGATATGCTCCTGACCCATAGGCTGTAATGATGACATAGGGACCTAGCCAGTTAGGTTCAAACTTGCCTTTCTTTTCTTGATCTTGCTGATTTCTGGGATTTTCTCTTAGGACTAGATCACCAACTTGGAATACTTGGGGTTTTATCCTAGGGTTATAGCTTTTGGACATCCGTTGTTGATAATCTTTTAGGTGATTAAAGGCTTGTTGCCTTCTCTCTTCGAGCAACTCTAACTCTTGAAGTCTAGACACTCTGTACTCTTCATCAGATATGAGGCCTTTAACGGAACTCACAAGGATGGAATCTCTACTTCAATGGGCAAGATGGCTTCAGATCCATAGACTAGAGAGTATGGTGTTGTACCTATGCATCTGCGAATGCTTGTACGATAGGCCCACAGTGTGGGGTTTAGTTGGACATGCCAATCACGGTCAGCATCATTGATAGTCTTCTTTAGGATTTTCAAGATAGTTTTATTTGATGCCTCCACCTGGCCATTGCCTTGGGGGTAATAGGGGGTTGAAAAGTGGTGTTGGATATGGAATTTATCACATAGTTCCCTGACATCTTGATTTTTGAAGGGTCATCCATTATCCGTGACAATGGACGAAGGGATACTATAGTGACAAATGATATAGTTCAAGATAAAAGAGGTAATCTGTTTGCCTGTGATATTTGCTAAGGGCATGGCTTCAATCCACTTCATAAAGTATTCAGTGGCGATGATTATGAATTTATGGCCGTTAGATGAGGGAGGGTGAATCTTGCCCACTAAGTCGAGTCCCCACTGACAAAAAGGCTAAGGAGTCATCAATGGTTGTAGCTCCTATGTTAGTGCATGTATTAGGTTCCCATGGATTTGGCACTTCTTGTACTTCTTTACAAAATGATAGGAATCTTGTTCCATGGTTGGCTAGTAGTATCCCATACGCATGAGTTTCTTGGCTAGGGTAGGGCCACTACAGTGGGTCCCGCATATACCGTCATGCACTTTGTTTAGGGTGGTTTGGTATTCCTCACTATCGAGACATCTAAGGAGAGTACCATCAAGACCTTTGCGATATAGGGTATTGGCGACAATGGCATACCGAGATGCCTGACGGATGAAGGTTCATTTTTGGTTACTAGAGAGATCAAGTGGGAGGATATTCTCTTTAAGATAGGCAAATATTTTTCCATAGAGGGGGGAATCAGCTTCAACAATGTGGAAAATGATATGGGATTCAGGAGTGTCATATGCAAGATAGGACAATGGCTCTACCAAGAACTCATAACGTGATTGATTATTTGAAATATCAAGGACATATGCAATCATTGCCATGCCGTCTGCAGCTTTGTTCTTAATCCTTGGTATCTGTTCAAAAGAGATCTTGACAAAGTATTCTTTGAAGTCATCTACCATTCATTTGTAAGGGATTAATTTCTCATCTTTTGTCTGGTAGTTGTCATTTACTTGATTTATGACCAGTTGTGAGTCGCCATACACCTGAAGTTCTTGGATATTCCATTCCACTGCTAGCTTGATGCCAATGACTAGGGATTCATACTCTGCCACGTTGTTAGTGCAGGGAAAGAGTAATCTGTATGATTTAGGAATGGTGTCGCCACTAGGGGTGATCAACAAAATACCTGCTCCCGATCCATGCTGAGTGTATGATCCATCGAAGTACATTTTCCAGGTTATTGTGGTTATGTGAAAGATAGATTCATCTAGAAATTTGAAACTCAAAGGGCTATCATCTATTAGAGGTGCATCTACTAGTTGATCTGCAAGTTCTTGGCCTTTTATTGCTTTCCTGTCTACATACTCAATGTCGAATTCACTGAGAAGCATGACCCATTTGGACAATCTACCTATTAAGGCTGCTTTGTTGAGTAAGTACTTGAGTGGATCAATTTTTGCTACTAGTTTGACAGAATGTGACAACATGTAATGTCTCCACTTTTGTGAGGCGAAGACCACAGCGAGACATGCTCTTTTGATTGGCATGTATTGCAGTTCATAGCCAACAAGTGTTCGACTGATATAGTAGATTGCTTGTTCTTTCCCTTCATAATTTTGCTATGCGAGGAAAGCTCTCAGAGCTATTGGTGTGGCCAAGATATACAGCAGCAGAGGTTTACCCTGAATTGGTGGCATCAATACAGGTGGTTTCATTAGATATTCTTTTAACTGCTAAAATGCCTGCTCACATGAATCATTCCATTTGAAAGGGACATTCTTATGTAGGAGGTGGGAAAATGGGTGGCACTTGTCTGCCAATTAAGAAAGGAATCTTCTAATAGATCATAGTTTTCCCTATAGAGACCTTAGTTTAGTGATATTCTTAGGAGGTGGCATTTCCATGATGGCCTTCACTTTAGTTGGGTCAACTTTGATTCTGTTGGCGGACACTATGTATCCCAATAGCTTACTTGAGGTAACTCCAAACATGCACTTCTTTGGATTGAGGCGCACATTAAACTGTTCCAATCTTTTGAAGATTTTATCCAGTATTGTCAGGTGTCCTTCTCTTGTGAGTGATTTTTCCAGAATGTCATCAACATAATCTTCCATTATAGTGTGCATCATGTCGTGGAAGATTGTGGTCATAGCTCTCTGATATGTTGCGCCGGCATTTTTCAAACTAAATGGCATGACACACCAACAATAGGTACCCCAAGGACATGTGAATGTACTCTTGTGTTGGTCTTCAGGTGCAATTTTTATCTGGTTGTATCCGGAAAAACCATCCATTAATGACAGCATGGTGTGCCCTACCGTGAGATCTACAATCATGTCAATGTTTGGCAGGGGGAAATCATCTTTTGGACATACTTTGTTCAAGTCCTTGAAGTCATTACATATTCGGACTCTGCCATTAGGTTTGGCAACTAGTACTATGTTTGAAATCCACTCAGGATAGTCTATTGGTCTGATGAATCCAACATCTAATAGTTTCTTCAGCTCTTCTTTCACCATGAGAGCCACATATGGGTGCATCTTTCTAAGTTTTTACTTTACTGGCTTAGCTCCTGGAGCTAAGGATAAGTGATGCATTATGAGATTCAGATCTAACCCTGGCATGTCTACATATGTCCAAGCAAATTTGATTTGTTTTCTCTTGAAGAAGTTGGTGAATGCTGGTTTTTCTTGTGTTGTTAAAGACTGTGCCATGTGGATCATTCTAGGATTATCACTTGTGCTGACATTGATTGGCTCTGCTGGTTCTATCAAGATTGAAGATCTCTCCTAATGTGTAAGATTGGGTAGAGGGTCAAGCCTTCCATCCTTCAGTGCCGTAGAGAGGTTTTCACTATTGGATATGTCTATATTTTTACTTTTTTCATGATCTAACACTGCCGCGGAGCGGTTTTCACCATTAGATCTTTCTTTTATTTTGACATTTTTGAGACTGAAAGGCTTGGCACTCTCTCCAAAATAGGCCTTGTCATTGAGTTCTATGGCATAGCCAGCTCTATGGTCCCCTACGGGTATATGATCTCTAAGCTCAAGATAGTCTATGATGGCTTCATCATTCTAAAAGGTATCTATCTCAGGGGTAGTACCTTGTAAGTCCCAATCTTGAGTTCAGGGTGAACCAATGGTAAGGGATCATTGGGTTGGTCTAGTTTGATGGTATTGATGGTTAGGATAGAGTTGTTATAAGCATGGACGAAGTCTGCGATGGTACTTTCTATTAGCGGATCCGTAAAGGGGGTATCATTCTTTCCTCGTGACTTTCACTATCGTTATTATGCGAGTCGAACTCTAGTGGTCTAGCCCTTGGACCTTGTCTCTCATTTGCATGGGTTGGGTCATACTCGTGGACAACATCGATGCCTTTTTGGTCACAAGATAGCTTCGTGAGACTATCCCACTCATATTCATTGGAATCAGTCTCACTCCCCAGTTGCAATTGCTGAATTTCATCAACCAGATTACTAGTAGATGTTTCTAGTTTTTTGCCTTTATTCTTATTTGCTCTGTTGCTTCTTGATGTGCCGGTGTAACCTAGCCCTGTAGTGTCTCAAGCTATCAAGGTATGAGGTTGGATGGGTTCAGTGATACCATCTTTTCTTGAACCGAGTGGACCATGTCCTTCATATCCCATTCTTTGTAGCATTTAGAATCCTTGACCATATTGTTCAGTTTGTATAGTGTGATGGTCTTGTTGTGTTGATGAACTACCTTCATCCTTGTATAACCATTGTAGGATATCCTTTTCATCACTCTCATCTTCGAGGCTTCCCCACTTGATAAACGGACCTTTGGTAGTTTTGTCTACTTTGGATTTGTTCAGAGTAGGTCTTCCATATGATCTTGGAGATAGGGGGAGTTGTGCTAAATAGAGGGATTGGGAGAATGTGTACTCACCCAAGCTCTTATCTTTGAGTCTAAGGTCAGGTTGGGATGCCTTTGAAGTGGAAGCAAGTGAATCTGGGTCAATATGAGATGAAGATGAAGCAGAGGCACGGTTGTTAGGATTCACAACTTCAGGTTTAGATTGAATGGAGTTGTAATATTGAAAAGGATTGGGGTCACCTTGTATGGTGATCTCTTGACCTTCATAGGGGAATTTGATACAGTGATGGTGTTAGGTCTCAAAAATGTAAGTTAGTAATCCTAAGAGGATGTTAGGCTCTATGCTTAGATTTGCAACATTTTTGAACTAACGCGACAGAATCAACCTTTAGGGTTTGATGACTCCCTACACTTTAGATCCTGCTACACCTAGGCGGGTAAACCTTGGAAATTAAAGAAGATTGAATGTAAATATTTTGACAAAGTAAATGAATCTACCTACAATGGAAAATGGTGTAGAATAGATCAAAGCTTGCTAACAAATTCTATATCTAATATATGATGAATGGTTGGTATAAATTGCATAAGCAATATCAAGGTGAATTTTATGACTATGCTTAACTAATAAAGGGGTTTTAAATGATGAATTCAAATAAGACCAATGCCTTGTTGGGTAAACAGAGTCAAATGGAAGACTAAGACTAGTGGCTTATAGTAGGCAGTAACTCTAACTATTTGACACAATATTTTCATTTATAACTTGTATAAACGTGCAAGGAAATGATTGACAAACTCTTCTTAATAATCCAATAGATAAGATCAGATTTCTTGTTATTCACCAGGGGCAAATTTAATCCTTTCTTGAAGGAACCAATTGAATGAAATATGCAAGAACAACGGATAATATCAATTTGGAGACAGAATGACAATTCTAATTATATGGTTCTTCTTAGTAATCCAAACTAACACTTCCAGGTTACTGTGACTGATTAGAAGGATTTTAATTCCTCTAATGGAAACCAATTAATCCAATCACACAACTACAACAAATGTGCACTGATAAATTAAATATATACTTGATATATTAATTTGAATAACAAGGAAATACTAAACTGGAGACAACCATACAATTTAGTAACTTTAACAAACAATTGATGCCAGAATAAACCATAGAATCAGAGAACTTCAATTTACTTCATCCATATAATGCTTGCAACATGGTCTTTTAAAATACTATAAATTTCATGTATATTATCCTACTGCTCTTCCCAATTCAGCATCATATGTTTGAACCTATATAGAAATGCTTATGAAGAGACATAACTCTTCAAAATGTCTTTTGGGAATCAACATGATTAACATAACAACAATAAAATAACAATGCTTAAGCTCTATTCAACCAAAGGTATAGCTGAGCAATGTGATCCAAGTACTCTTGACTGCGGTGTGTCAGTGAATTCAATAGCATTCCTTGTGATCACATCCATTGTTACCATCTTCTCCAGATGCTTACAGTCTTCTCCAAATGCTTACAGTCTTCTCCAGATGCAGAGTGTTTGTCCTTGAGAGCTCCTAAGGCTTCATGTAACTCCACTCCTCTTTGCTCTTCAATTCTTTATCACTTTTGAACAACGCGGGCACTCCTGCTTTTGAGGCTTCAACACATTCTTTGGCATCATTCTTAAGTTGATCATAATATTTCCGATGCTTCTCAATCAAATCTTTTGCATTGGAGGTACTTGTAATGTCAGAAGTATCTTTACTCTATGCCTCATTGAGTTTCTCCTGCAGCCTTTTGTCAAGCCTCTCATGCTCTTGGATCACTTTATAGTTTTGAGAATAAATATCCCAAAATTGGTTCAACCAATGCATCATGTTGGTATGCCTGTTTTGGAGCACTGTGGCAAGTGTATCAATCTGGATTTGAGCTATCTGGTCAATAGATGGTGATTGGGCACTTTGTGAGATTTCTCCCTGGGTTAATCTTTTTAGTGACCCCCTGAAGGTGCTCTTAACAACATCTTTCAAATAATCATTTTCTTTTGTTAGTCTCTCATAGCTCAGTTTATATGCATCTCATTCTTTGATTAACATCTGAGCATGTGCTTTATTCAACTTTGCAATGTTAATGCCAATGTCTGCAGTGATCAAGGGGTCAGTCTCCCCTGCCTTCAAAGTCATGACATGGCCAAAAGTCTTCTCAGTGTCTATAATGGTTGTCTTCTTATGGGGAGGATACAGGGCCCATATCATTAATGAATTTTCATCGTTATTATATTTGGTGCCCATATAAACTTCTGTGACACCTTCTAGAGTGAGCTTGTATTTATCATCTGTGTTATGCAGAAAACTATCAAATACTATAGCAGAATTCAAATCAAGACTAGGAAAGATCATCACCCCTGCTTCTATGAGCAGTTGTCTACCCTTACTAGGGGTCATATCTTGCAATTCACTATCCACTGTTGTTTTCAACAGATCAAGTAATTGTCTTTCATTATTGGCAGAGATATCATCAACTGACTCCTTGATTTCTTTCCCCTTGCATTTATATAAAAATGATTTGAATTCTTTAGAATGAATAAATTTATCATAAGAAATAAAAGAATCATATGCTACTTGTTTGGGATCCTCATCAATAGACCCCTCCTCATCATGTTCCATACCAGGAGACCAATAGCATTGCATTCTTCTTTTAGATATCACAACTGCTTGTTCATGTGGTTCTTCTTCCTCTGCATGTCCTTCATCACCAGAGGATAACAACTCAATCTCTGCACGTTGTTTCCTCTTCTCATCTAGGTTCCTATTATATTTCTCAACCACCAATTCAACTTCAGTCTCTTCCAAATTCTTGATGATATCATCATGTGGATAAGGGACATGTGTGTATCCACTAAGGTTTTTTTTTCTCTGAGCAAGGTCAATGAAACCCTCAAGATCAAACCCTTTTCTTACCTCAACACATCTCGTATTGTAATGCATTAGCTTATCCATAATAAGACAATAACCCTCCTTGGATACCACAGTAAAATCTCCAAAGCATAGGGTACTAGGCATAAAAGATTGTTTGTCATGGGAGCTCAAATGCATTACATTTGAACAATTCATTTGCCTAACTATTTCTAAGTAGGCAATTCTATCAGGAACAGTCTAAGGCAAGATAAAAGGAGTGTCCTCAAAACCATAAACTCTGACCATAGTAGCATCCTCAAAACAATACTAGTCTCCCCAGTTGTGAGTAACAGTAGGAGAAGCACCAAAATCTTTTGGTCTAAGAAACTTCTTTATTTCATTTGATAATGAATACTCACAGGGATGACTAAAATATTGATATAACACTTTCACACAATATTCTTCAAACTGAACATAGTTAGAATGGACATACCTACTGTCCCATATTCTAGTCCACATTTGCACGGGTGATTTTTGCCCCTTCTGGTCTGCTGGAACAACTTTGAATTCATTTGGCCATAATCCCACTTCCTGGCCATAATAAAGCACCATGTGCATCAGGAGTGAGTAGTGTTCAAAGGAAACTAATGGGGCATTATTCTTTATTGCGGTCAGACCAGAATCAATTCTACTAAAAACATAGGCAACATAATCAAACTACTTGGCATTGTGGCACTGGACATCTGTGGCTATCACCATCAGAGGAATTGTCATGAAATCAAGGACCTCTGATCATAGGACCTGGCCCACAAAGTAGTATGTGTATTGTATGTAGGGTTCAAATAATGACACATGAAAAGGAGATCCATCATTCTCATTGAGAGGCACAATTTCTCCCTCTGCCCTAGGTCTGTGAATAGGCAACCTCCATCCATTATATTAAGTATCCATTCTCTAGTACTCTTTATCCAAATCCTCATAAACTATGGGGACGATACATAAATCATCCAAGTCAAAAACCTCACAAATGGCATCCTTAGATAAATGTATAATAGGCTCCCCTTGAGGGTTGCATATGGCCTTAAGGCTTGGATTATATTGCCTAGCCAAAAGTTGGAGGAGTTCTACATTTAGAAACACATAAGGAACAACCAATTTGCCTAAATTCAAGTGCCATGGGTTTGACACTGGGACATTCCTGACTCTTCTGTTGTAGTGGAATCTAAACAATTCATAACCTCTAATTGGAGTCCAAACATTTCTGAGATATTTACACTTGTCTTCTAGTTTCTCCACTTCTGCCCTAAGTTGTGCAGACTTTCAGGCTTTGGGAGTTGATCCAGGTAGTTGGTCAATTAAGTCCTGGTTCAGTTTCCTCTCTTTTGTTTTCTCCTTAGGGGTTTTGTCAATTTTTTGTTTTTTAGGTTTACTGGTATCACCCTATTGTTTTCTAGCTTTTCCTTTCACTGGAGTTTCCATTTTAGTCTTGGACAGAAAATTCAAATTGTAAGCTACTGCACAAAATTTTGTATATGGGTACCTATTATCAGAGGCGCTGATCAAATTCCCCTATTTTCTCTTCCAAGTCTCCGCTTGTGTGCTCCTCTCAGACAATTCTTTCAAACTTAATTGCAATGATTTCAAATGGCATTTCAGGGGATCACTTCCTTGTTTGCAATTAATTTGTTCCAAAGCTTTAATTTTTGTGATCATTGTGCATTGGTATGATTTTCATAATATCAAGGCGATTTTAATATCTTCTTATGGCATGAACATTTGCTCATGGATCAGTCACTGTAACCCTTCATTTGTCTCCTCGATGTCATATTTCATATGTGAGTTTGTATCGGCAAGATATTTTCAAGATCTACCCGATATAGAAGTGGGCATGGTTATCATCGGCCTGACTTGCTTCATCACTATGTGAATAACATTCTTTTCTGATACCTCAAGTGTCTTTGATATGGCTATCGGTGAGAGTCTCTCATCTATGAATGTGGTCATCGTTGTCATCGGGATAAGACATGTCATCGGGATAACATATTTCAAGCTACCCAATCATGGTTGTTTCCCCGATATCTTCCTTTACGCTTTTATCAGAGAGACCTTCACAACATGTCACCGACATCGTTGTGAGTATTGTTTCAGCTAGACTTGCAAGCTTTGTTCCGATTCATTCACTTTCACTGATGGTTCTTATCTTCCATACATATCGGCATGACTTATGCTGAAATAGTTTTGTCGGTTGTTGAGACATTAGAATGTCGGAGACTCCTTAATTTTTCACTCCGATGTTTATCTCCTACCGATGACCACTAGTTCCCTCCATTCCACGGGATGCTCAGTGAGAGTCCTACTGAATTCCTCCATCGGTATGACTTATACTATCGGGGGGGTTTTGGAGTATTCTTCGATAGTCTTTCCTTATGCTGATAACCTTTGTTGTTGATTCATTCGGTGTGACCGCACATTCTCTCTGTGATGAAAGGTCATTGGTGTTACTTTCTTCATCAGTGATTCTTGAGATCTTCTCCCTGATCATTAGTCTCACGTCGATACTCATTTCAGCTAGTTTCTCATGGATCGGTATAACTAAAATGAGGTCTTGCCGATATTAAGAAATTGAGGCCCTTTACATTATTTTGTGATAAAAGTCATAGGATTTTTATGGGATATATCAGTTGTTATTCTAATTTTGGGGCGAAATGTTTTTTGGTTTGGTCAGACATGAGTCGGTATGAAGAGAAGAAAATTTTAAATTTTCCTATCCCAGCAGTGGCTCTATCTGGGATGTATACTCCTTGTGAGTATAACAAGAATTCAAATCTCTTGGGGGAGTAGACCATATATTTTATTTATTGGGGACGATGGTTTTATAGAATTGTATGAGAATGGGAGATGGAAGTGATAATGATGGGGAATAGGGATGATCCTATACTACTATACATGGAAAAGATTTTATTATTATTATTATTATTATTATTTATTTATTTTATATAGAGATTCATAGGACTGTCCATGTACTAGCAGATCCTAATCTCTTTTGATTTCCCTAGACTATTGTGCATGGAATAGAAGTATTTTGAGAATTATTTAAGGGTTGTCCATGCCCTGGCAACACTTAATCCTCTTTGTGCATGATTTTAATATTTTATGAAAAGAAAGGCTTCAGACATTGCCCATGCATAGGCAGTTCCTACTCTTCTCCAGACATGTTTTGCAAATAGTAAGAATCATCACCTCCTTTGCCAGTTACAACAAAAGGACCTAACCATAAAGCTTCAAACTTTCCATGTTTTCCTTTCTCCTGGCACCTAGCATTCCACATCAGTACTAAGTCATTCATCTCAAATTTCCTATCTTTGGCCTTTTTGTCAAAGAGGTATTTCACTTGTGATTGTAACTTGATATTCTGCCTTTGAGCTAGTCTCCTTGTTTCATCAAGTTCTGTAAGATGTTCTAATCTTTCCTCCATTGGTTCAGGAATGTTTAAGTCTTCTTGAAGAACAAATTTATAAACTGGTAGGAGATTTTCTAATGGTATTCTTGCTTGTGTTCCATACACTAGTTCAAAAGGAGATCTCCCAATTGCTTTCTTCACAGTAATCCTGTCAACTCACACAACCATTCTTAACTTTAAAACACATGCTTTCTTATTTCCCTCCAACATTCTCTTTATAATTTTCAAAAGATTTTTATTGCTGGATTCTGCCTACCCATTTGCTTGTGGATGATAAGGGGCAGCATATGACATAGTGATACCATGTGTACTATAGAAATTTTTAAACTCATCAGACCTAAAACATATTATGTTATCTGTAATCAACCTCATTGGAGTACCAAATCTAAATATAATATTCTCCATCAAAAAGTTGATCACCACCTTACTTGTTGCTTGCTTAGTTGAGATTGCTTCCACCCATTTTGTGAAATAATCTGTTGCCACTAAAATCCATTTGTGTCCACCACTTGACTTCTCTGTAATTTCTCCTATGAAGTCAATGCCCCACTGATAGAATGGAGCCTCCACCTGCATGGGTTTCAAGGGTAGTGCTCCTTGATATTTCAACTTTCCTAAAAATTTCTGACATGCTTCACATTTTCTTGTGTAATGATATGAATCATTAAAAACTCTAGGCCAATAGTATCCAGCCCTTAAGATCTTGTGGGCTGTAATCTTTGCTAAAAAATGACCTCCACACATTTCTTCATGTAACTCTTTCATGATATGTTTTGATTGATGTTCATCTAGGCATAATAGTAGAATACCATCCCTATTCTTCTAGTAAAGATTGCCATCAATAAATACATATTTTGAGGCCTGTAATTTAAGTGTCCTTTTGTTATCATCATACCCTTCAGGACATTTCATGTGCTTTAGATAATATATGATGTCAGTATACCATGGAGTATGCTCAATGCTAGAACTTGTGTTACCAACATCATTAGCACTACATATCTGAGAAGCCTCGAGATTACGTTCAGCCATTAATCTAGCAAGACCTTGTCCTCTCACTAGTTTAGTGATCTAGATTTCAATATTGAACTCCTGAATTCTATTGATCCATCTGCATCTTCTACCTGTGACCTCAGTTTGGACCAATACATCTTTTACTACAACATTAGGCACATATGCAAGGATTTTAGCTCCCACCAAGTATGGCCTAAAAGATTTAACTTCCTTCACCAATGCATATGCCTATTTCTCAACAATGTCATATTTTAATTCTACATTTTGAGGAGATTTGCTGAAAAATGAAATGGGTTGTTCATGTCCTTCATTATTTTTCTGTAATAGTACTGTTGTAACTGTATGATAAGAGGCAAATGAGAACGGTTGGAATGGCTTACTAAAATCAGGGGATATCAGAACAGGGGCTTCTTTGATTGCCTTCTTAATGGTAGCAAATGCCTCCACTGTTTCTGTGGTCCACTTTACTTCTGAATTCTTCTTCAACATTCTAGATATGGGACTAACAATTTCTACAAAATTTGATATGAACCTCCTGACAAAATTGATTTGGCCAAAAAATGACTATATAGCTTTTACATTCTTAGGAATAGGAACTTGGTCAATTGCTTTTACTCTTTCAGGATCTATTCTTACTCCATCTTTTGAGACTATGTGACCAAGCAACTTCCCCTCTATCACTGTGAAATGACACTTCTTAGGATTCAATGAAATCCCATATTCTAGGGCTTTAATAAATATTTTCTCCAAATGTGCACAATGATCTTCAGCCCTTTTGGAATATGTTGTCATGTGATCCTGATATACTATCATGATTTTATTAATCAGTTCAGCAAAGGCCACATCCATTGCTCTTTAGAATGTTGCTCCAGCATTTGTGAGCCCAAATGGCATTCTTAAATATACATATGTTCCCCATGGTGTGGTGAATGCAGTCTTATATTGTTCTAATTCTTTGACTTTCACCTGATTATATCCTAAGAAGCCATCCATCATTGACAATAGTTCACATCCGGTAACCTTTTGTAATATTGCTTCCATATTAAAGAGGGGATAGTTGTCCTTAAGAGAAGATTTGTTTAGATTCCTGAAGTCCACACATAATCTAATATCACCATTTTTCTTCCTGACATGCACCAAATTAGAAACCCAAGAAGAATGCCTGATGGGTTTAATGATAGCTCCATCTCTTAATTTTGTGAGTTCTTCAAGCATCTTAGGAGCTAATGTAGGATTGATAAGCCTCTATTTTTTCCTGAATGGTTTAGCATCCAGTTTTAATGGTATCTCATGCTGAAAAAGATCCTCCCTATATGCTTTTAAATCATCATATGACTAGGCAAATATGTGTCCATACTTCCTAAGTAAGTTGATGATCATGCTCCTGATTTTGGGATTAAGATTCTTTCCAATGTATACATTCTTTGGGGCTGCCTGTGTCCCCAAATTAATCTCTTCAAGGTCATTTTGCACCATCAGTGTGTCTTTCATTTTAAATCTATCATGTCCATCAAATGTCTTTTCCAATGCTATAAGTCCCTTAGGTATTTTGTTTATTTTCAGCTAAACTATCTCTTGACCAAAAAGGGTTTCCTTCCCATCATGTTCTTCTACAAACGCATTAAAATAAATCTCTTGGTTTTCATAATGATCAGCACAATGCAGGAAGTTGATTATATCAGCATCATTATCAAACACTTGCCAGTTATGTACATTATCTGGGATAGTGGGTTTGGTTTTGAATTCAACTTCTGTAATACCTCCTAATGTGACATCATCCCTTTTTAATGTGATATTTGCCAGAAAATCTGCCATAATGTTTTTTGATCTATCGATCCAATTGATTGAAAAGACATCAAATAACTCAATATCATCCCAGACATCGTTTCTGTACTATCTCAACCTCTTGTTTTTTGACAAGTATTTCTCTCTCACTTGGGAAGTAACCAATTCTGAATCACCATATACAACTAACTTTTTTATCTTATGCTTGGTGGCTATACTCAAACCAATGAGCAAAGCCTCGTATTCTGCTACATTGTTTGTGCATTCAAATGTTAATAGAAAGGAGTATTTGAAAGTTTTACCTTCTAGCGAGATAAATAATACTTCGGCCCCATTTCCCATTTTGCTACATGCACCATCAAAATACATCTTCCACACATCATTTTCTTCTTTCTTAGATTCAACATGTATTGGATCAATATTCTGCAATTCTGGCTGATTTTTCTCAACCTTGAAGGCTCCCAAATCTATATAACAAAAGAAATTTATTTGATGTTGATCCAAGTGTTATATAATGTTCTCATATCTTGGCTCCCTACACATCTTGATCTCTTTACCTCCCACTGGTATTGTGGCATATGATAAATCTAATTAGACATTCCCTCCTGCCATTGCAACCCATTGTCTGGATAAAAGCTTTCCATAATATGGTGGGATGTCAACTACGGTAATATCAATGTTATAGGTTGCTTCAGGGTATGAAGCAAGTTTTATCTCCACATCCCTCATAATGCCTACAATTGGGATGGATCTATTATCCATTGCATAACACCTACCAAATGTAGTGTCAACCCACATTCCTAATTCTTTCATGACTACTATTGGCATGATATTCATGGCCGCACCTAAATCAATCGTGCAATTTCTTACTATCATGTTTTTGATTAATAAGGTAGTGTAGAAAGGGTCCACCTGTGAGGGATTCTTTGTCAATGTATCACCTAAGTATACCTCAAGAATTTGGAATGTTTCTTGGTGAACATTGTTTGTTCTATTCTATGATCCTTTATGTTTTTGATTTGGTATATCTAAAATTAGTTTAACTACTATATTCCTATATTTGTCTATCTTCATCATTTCCAAAAGTGGAACTAATATCTTTACCTAAGAGATTGCATGAGCAATGTCAAATGAATGGGCCATAGTCTAATCATTCTTTTCTGTGTTTATATGTTCTTTTTCTTGATTTTTTGATTTATCTTTTCTTTTATTTTTATCATCTTTTTATGGTTCTTTGAATGATGACTTTGCATTATTCTTTTTGTAGTTCTGATCTTTTATAAAGATACTCCCAAGTGTTCCTTGTTCAACATTCACTCTCTTGTTCCTTAAGTTATAGGCATTTTTAGCTTGAGCTATTGTAGCTATTGTAAGAACTTCTCTTTCATTTTCAGTGGGCTTTCTCCACTGATCATATGGCAAATTGTTATAATAGGTAGGTTCCTCATAACCATCCTCCTGATCTGAGAATACTTCTTGTTTTCCCATATTGATATGATGTCTCTGGTTTCTCACATCATATTCATATCCCTCTTCCTCTGTAGAAGAATAGTCTTCATTGAGCAAATATGGTGTATCTTGCATCATGTTTATTGTGTGATTGTCTCTATTGTAATTGTATAATGTTTCTTCTTGTTGTATTGTTTTAGCCACCTCGCAGTATTCAGGTGAGTGGTAAATTGCACACCAGACACCAAGGTTTATCTTCTACCATATGTGCCACATTTATTTTTAGAGGGTCAGGAGTATCTTTTCCATAATGTTGCTTTTTGTTGTTTTCAATGGGTCTCCCATCTTTCCAATTTGTATTATCTAGCATATCATGCAACCTGGGCCTTTCATGTCTATGCTGACCTTCTTGTTTAGTCTATTGAATGTTTGGGTTCTGAGGATTTATAGGGTTATCTCTTTTGCTAACCATACCTACAGCTTTCCTATTGTTCTCAATAGTTAATGCCACTTTTTGTGCTTCAACTAGGGTCGTAGGGCATCGATTTCTAAGTTCGTACCTTGTTTTGGGATCAAATGCCTTTAGGTAAATGCTCAATGCTGCTAGATCAGTCAATTTAGATCCATGTGGTATTTTGTTGTGTAACTTGGAAAAATTCAGATTGAAATCATATACTAACTCATTTTGGTATTTTTGGATGCTTATCAATTTGTGCAATGCAAACTCGGGGGCATACTGATTGCCATACTGCTCCTTAAATTGATTATGGAAATCTATTATTGAACTAATTGAAGCATCAGGTAAGCTGTTGAACCAGTCTCTTGCATCTTCAGTCAGGGACATCATGAATAACCTCATTCTAACATCTTCAGAGTCCATATGAATATCTTGTACGAAAGCATTAAAGCTTCTGATGTGGTCTTCAGCTAATATTGCACTGTTCCTAGTGAACTTGGGAACTATATTTCTCCAATTACTATCCATAGGATATGGATACAACTGATATCCAATCAGATCAAATTGGCTACATATGTTTGTGAGGTTTTGAGATGGGAAATTTGTGGGTGGCGGGTTAGGATAGTAATTATATCCACCTGGAGGCTGATGATAAGTATATTGCTATTGTGGGTTTATGTGGGAATTTATATAAGGATTTTGTGGTCTATAATACTGTTGGCCAGGGGTTGGGTAAGGATTAGCCATATGTTCAGTGGTGTTGTGTATGGGAGGTGGTCTAGGAATTTTAGGGAGGGTATTTTGATGACTTTTAGATGCTTGTGAATTGGATACACCACCTATATTTTGGTGTAAGTTTTGTTGTGGATTCCTCGAAGTGTTTCCTCTATGTGGAGGTACATATTTTGGGGGGGCTATTTTAGCCATACTCTTTATCTATTGAATCTCTTGTTGCAACAACCTCTTAGTTTCCTCTATCTTGATCATCTCAAGTTCTTCCTGGAGCCTAAGCAGATCCTGCTGTGCTTGATTCATACCTCCTGAATTCTTTGGACTTTCATTTATTTCTTGAGTTGAGAATCCATGTTTTACCCCTTCTCCCTGATGTATTGACATTTTAAAATCATATTCAGCTTGCCTTTGATCAATTTCCCTCATGGCCCATGCTTCACACTCAAGCTGTTCTTGAGGATCAGGTCTGTATTTTGCCAATATATCATCAGTTACTCTGTTGAGTTTTCATTTGATTCATTCAAAGGTGTAAACTTATTGTGAATTGCGATAGTTTTCTCAGCATTATCTTCTTGAGCCTCCTGGTTATTATTCTAGTAAGAATAGTTTGATGTTCCATTTCTCTTGGAGATGTTTCTAATTGGTGGAGATGATTGCAATTTCTTGCCTTCCATCTTAGATCTCCTACCATCCATTTGGAATTAACTTTCTGTTATGACAAGTTCTAGAGTCGCCACCCATTTTGTAAATAGGAAACTTTTATAATTTCTCTTTCTGGATTCTTCTTGCCAGCTGAGTTACCAAATTGAATTTTGAAATTTTTGACTCTATAAAAGAATGGTTTCTTACTAAGGTCCTTTATTTAGTCCCTAGTACAGTCGCTAATTTGTTAGGTCTCAAAAAAGCAGGTTTCTAATCCTAAGAGGATGCCAGGCTCTATGCTTAGATTCGTAATGTTTTTGAACTAACGCGACAGAATCAAACTTTAGGGTTTGATGACTCCCTGCACTTTAGATCTTGCTACACCTAGGCGGGTGAACCTTGGAAATTAAAGCAAATTGAATGTAAATATTTTGAGTAAGTACATGAATCTACCTACAGTGGCAAATGGTGTAGAATAGATGAAAGCTTACTAACTAATTCTATATCTAATATCTGATGAATAGTTGGTATAAATTGTATAAGCAATATCAAGGTGAATTTTATGACTGTGCTTAACTAATAAAGGGGTTTAAAATGATGAATTGAAATAAGACTAGTGCCTTGTTGGGTAAATAGAGTCAAATGGAAGACTAAGACTGGTGGCTTATAGTAGGCAATAACTCTAATTGTATGGCACAATATTTTAGTTTATAACTTGTATAAATGTGCAAGGAAATGATTGACAAACTCTTATTAATAATCCAATAGATAAGATCAGATTTCTTGTTATTCAATAGGAGGAAATTTAATCCTTTCTTGAAGGAACCAATTGAATGAAATATGCAAGAACAATGGATAATATCAATTTGGAGACAGAATGACAATTCTAATTATATGGTTCTTATTAATAATCCAAACTAACACTTCCAGGTTACTGTGACTGATCAGAAGGATTTTAATTCCTCTAATGGAAACTAATTACTCCAATCACACAACTATAGCATATGTGCACTGACAAATTAAATATATACTTGATATATTAATTTGACTAACAAGGAAATACTGAACTGGAGACAACCATACAATTTAATAACTTTAACAAACAATTGATGCCAGAATAAACCACAGAATCAAAGAACTTCAATTTACTTCATCCATATAATGCTTGCAACATGGTCTTTTAAAATACTGTAAATTTCATGTATATTATCCTACTTCTCTTCCCAATTCAGCATCATATGTTTGAACTTATATAGAAATGCTTATGAAGAGACATAACTCTTCAAAATGTCTTTTGGGAATCAACATGATTAACATAACAATAATAAAATAACAATGCTTAAGCTCTATTTAACCATAGGTATAGCTGAGCAATGTGATCCAAGTACTCCTGACTGCGGTGTGTATCAGTGAATTCAATAGCATTCCTTGTGATCACATCCATTGTTACCATCTTCTCCAGATGCAGAGTCTTTGTCCTTGAGAGCTCCTAAGGATTCATGTAACATCACTAGACAGTCTTTACTCCACTTCTCTTTGCTCTTCAATTCTTTATCACTTTTGAACAACGCGGGCACTCCTGCTTTTGAGGCTTCAACACATTCTTTGGCATCATTCTTAAGTTGATCATAATATTTCTGATGTTGTTCAATCAAATCTTTTACATTGGAGGTACCTGTAATGTCAGAAGTATCTTTACTCTGTGTCTCATTGAGTTTCTCTTGTAGCCTTTTGTCAAGCCTCTTATGCTCTTGAATCACTTTATAGTTTTGAGAATAAATATCCCAAAATTGGTTCAACCAATGCATCATGTTGGTATGCCTATTCTGGAGCACTATGGCAAGTGTATCAATCTGGATTTGAGCTATCTGGTCAATAGATGGTGATTGGGCACTTTGTGAGCTTTCTCCCTAGGTTAATCTTTTTACTGAGCCCCTGAATGTGCTCTTAACAACATCTTTCAAATAATCATTTTCTTTTGTTAGTCTCTCACAGCTGAGTTTATATGCATCTCGTTCTTTGATTAACATTTGAGCCTATACTTTATTCAACTTTGCAATGTTAATGCCAATGTCTGCAGTGATCAAGGGGTCAGTCTCCCCTGCCTTCAAAGTCATGACATGGCCAAAAGTCTTCTCAGTGTCTATAATGGTTGTCTTCTTATGGGGAGGATACAGGGCCCATATCATTAATGAATTTTCATCGTTATTATATTTGGTTCCCATATAAACTTCTGTGACACCTTCTGGAGTGAGCTTGTATTTATCATCTATGTTATGCAGAAAACTATCAAATACTAGAGCACAATTCAAATCAAGACCAGGAAAGATCATCAACCCTGCTTCTTTGAGCAGTTGTCTACCCTTACTAGGGGTCATATCTTTCAATTCATTATCCACTGTTGTTTTCAACATATCAAGTAACTATCTTTCATTATTGGCAGAGATATTATCAACTGACTCCCTGATTTCTTTCCCCTTGCATTTATATAAAAATGATTTGAATTCTATAGAATGAATAAATTTATCATCAAAAATAAAAGAATCATATTCTACTTGTCTGGGATCCGCATCAACAGACCCTTCCTCATCATGTTCCATACCAAGAGACTGATAGCATTGCATTCCTCTTTTAGATATCATAGGTGCTTGTTGATGTGGTTCTTCTTCCTCTGCAGGTCCTTCATCACCAAACGATAACAACTCAATCTCTGAAAGTTGTTTCCTCTTGTCATCTAGGTCCCTATTATATTTCTCAACCACCAATTCAACTTCAAGCTCTTCCAAATTCCTGATGATATCATCATGTGGATATGGGACATGTGTGTATCAGCTAAGGTTTTGTTTTCTCTGAGCAAGGTCAATGAAACCCTCAAGATCAAACCCTTTTCTTGCCTCAGCACATCTCATATTGTAATGCATCAACTTATCCATAATGAGACCATAACCCTCCTTGGATACGATAGTAAAATCTTTAAAGCACAGGGTACTAGGCATAAAAGATTATTTGTCATGGGAGCTCAAATACATTACATTAGAACAATTCATTTGCCTAACTATTTCTAAGTAGGCAATTCTGTGAGGAACAATGTTAGGCAAGATAAAAAGGAGTGTCCTCAAAACCATAAACTCTGACCATAGTAGCATCCTCAAAACAATACCAGTCTCCCCAGTTTTGAGTAACAGTAGGAGGACCACCAAAATATTTTGGTCAAAGAAACTTCTTTATTTCATTTGATAATGAATACTCATAGGGATGACTGAAATATCTATATACCACTTTCACACAGTATTCTTCAAACTGAGCATAGTTAGAATGGACATACCTACTGTCCCATATTCTGGTCCACATCTGCACGGGTGATTTTTGCCCCTTCTAATCCCCTAGAACAACTTTGAATTCATTTGGCCATAATCCCACTTCCTGGCCATAATAAAGCACCATGTGCATCAGAAGTGAGTAGTGTTCAAAGGAAACTGATGGGGCATTTTTTGTTATTGCAATTGGACTAGAATCAATTCTACAAAAAACATAGGCAACATAATCAAATTGCCTGGCATTGTGGTACTGGATGTCTGTGGCTATCACCATTGGAGGAATTGTCATGAAATCAGGGACCTCTAATCCTAGGACCTGGCCCACAGAGTAGTATGTGTATTGTATGTAGGGTTCAAATAATGACACATGAAAAGGAGGTCCATCATTCTCATTGAGAGGCACCATTTCTCCCTCTACCCTAGGCCTGTGAGTAGGCAACCTCCATCCATTATATGTAGTATCCATTCTCCAGTACTCTTTATCCAAATCCTCATAAACTATGGGGACGGCACATAAATCATCCAATTCAAAAACCTCACAAATGGCATTCTTAGATAAATGTATAATAGCCTCCCCTTGCGGGTTGCATATGGCCTTGAGGCTTGGATTATACTGCCTAGCCAGAAGTTGGAGGAGTTATGCATTTAGAAACACATCAGGAACAACCAATTTACCTAAATTCAAGTGCCATGGGTTTGACACTGGGAAGTTCCTGACTCTTCTGTTGTAGTGGAATCTAAACAATTCATAAGCTCTAATTGGAGTCCAAACATTTCTAAGATATTTACACTTGTCTTCTAGTTTCTCCACTTCTGCCCTAAGTTGTGCAGACTTTCAGGCTTTGGGAGTTGATCCAAGTAGTTGGTCAATTAAGTCCTGGTTCAGTTTCCTCTCTTTTGTTTTCTCCTCAGGGGTTTTGTCAATTTTTTGTTTTTTAGGTTTACTGGTATCACCCTGTTATTTTTTGGCTTTTCCTTTCACTGGAGTTTCCATTTTAGTCTTGGACAACAAATTTGAATTGTAAGCTACTGGACAAAAGTTTGTATATGGGTACCTGTTATCAGAGGCGCTAATCAAATTCCCTTGTTTTCTCCTCCAAGTCTCTACTTGTATGCTCCTCTCAGACAATTCTTTCGAACTTAATTGCAATGATTTCAAATGGTATTTCAGGGGATTGCTTCCTTGTCTACAATTAATTTGTTCCAGAGCTTTAATTTTCGTGATCATTGTGAGATGTCACATCATCATAACTTCTCTCATCGTATGATTTTCATAATGTCAGGGCGATTTTAGTATCTTCTTATGGCGCGAACGTTTACTCATGGATCAATCATTGTAACCCTTCATTTGTATCCTCAATGTCATATTTCATATGTGAGTTTGTATCGGCAAGATATTTTCAAGATCTACCCGATATAGAAGTGGGCATGGTTATCATTGGCCTGACTTGCTTCATCGCTGTGTGAATAACATTCTTTTCTGATACCTCAAGTGTCTCCAATATGACTATCAGTGAGAGTCTCGTCGATGAACGTGGTCATCGTTGTCATTGGGATAAGACATGTCATCGGGATAACATATTTCAAGCTACCCAATCTTGGTTGTTTCCCCGATATCTTCCTTTACGCTTTTTATCAGAGATACCTTCACAACATGTCACCAACATCGTTGTGAGTATTGTTTTGGCCAGACTTGCAAGCTTTGTTCTGATTCATTCACTTTCGCCGATGGTTCTTATCTTCCATACATATCAGTATGACTTATGCCGAAATAGTTTCGTTGGTCACTGAGACATTAAAATGTCGGAGACTCCTTAATTTTTCACTCCAATGTTTATCTCCTACTGATGACCACTAGTTCCCTCCGTTCCACGGGATGCTCGATGAGAGTCCTACCAAATTCCTCCATCGGTATGACTTATACTGTCAGGGGGGTTTTTGGAGTATTCTCCAATAGTCTTTCCTTATGCCGATAACCTTCGTTGTTGATTCATTCGGTGTGACCGCACATTCTCTCTCTGATGAAAGGTCATCGGTGTTACTTTCTTCATCGGTGATTCTTGAGATCTTCTCCCTGATCATTAGTCTCACGCTGATACTCATTTCAGCTAGTTTCTCATGGATCGGTATAACTAAAATGAGGTCTTACTGATATTAAGAAATTGAGGTCCTTTACATTATTTTGTGATAAAAGTCATAGGATTTTTATGGGATATATCAATTGTTATTCTAATTTTTGGACGAAATGTTTTTTGGTTTGGTCAGACATGAGTGGGTATGAAGATAAGAAAATTTTAATTTTTCCTATCCTAATAGATGGTATGTTGACAGCACTGCTTTCAGAGCATATATCCATGGTCTCCCAAGAAGAATGTTATATGCTCGCTCCATATCGAGGACTTGGCAAGCCACATCTTTTACTATAGGTCCCACCCTGATTGGTAAAGTAACAATTCCCTTGGAAGTTCTCTCCTCCTCATCATAGGCTTTGATAATGATTTTCATTTTTGGATCTATAGCTTTCTCTAAAAACCCCAATGCATGGATTAGCTTCAAGGTGCAAATATTTAAACCAGCTCCTCCATCGATTAGGACCCTCTTTATCTTGTGTTTGTGAATGAAGGCTTCGATATGAAGAGAGGCGTTATGGGGTTGGGTGATTGACATATCATCCTTTTCAGTGAATGATAGGGAGTGAGGTGAGGTAATGTGACCTACCATGGTTTGAAACTGTTCTTCGGCAAGGTTCGTTGGAACGGAGGCTTCGGAAAGAGCTTTGTCAAGTATGGCCCTATGGGAAGGGGACAGACGCAGAAGTTCTAGAATGGAGATATGTGTAGGTGTCTTATGTAGCTGATCCAAGATACTGTACTGATTAGCCGGAGGGACGGAGGCTCCTCTAAGAGTGACTCTATTACTGCAGGTGGTAACATTACAATCCGGATCTTTGTTTATAGTGATCACATTGATGTGTGAATCACTTTCTGAGATGTGGTTCACAACATAGTCAAAGGCGACATTTGTGTAATTGGCGTTGTTAGTTCCACTGTTATTTTGGTTGGAAGGTCCTCCCTGCTCGTAGCTGGGAAGAGGATCTTTGAATGCCTGGTGATCATTATTAGAGGTATGCCCGTCAAGTGACACTTTGTTTTGCTAGATCAAATCTTGGATAGTGTGTTTGAGCGCAATGTAGTCGTTGGTTTTGTGCCCCCTGTTTCAGTGGTACTCACAAAATCATTGTCGTTCCACCAAGGAGGTTTGACTTTTGGTTCATATTCTCATGCTGATGGAAGTGTTATGATCTTACTTTTGATTAACTTCCATAGGGCGGTTTCCAATGATTCTCCCAAAGGTGTGAATTTTCTCCTAGGTTGAAAATTTGTAAACCGTGATTCAGTGTTTCTTGGTTTGTTTTGTGGGGGGTTGTTTTGAGGAGTTGATAAGTTGAAGATTGGTTGTTTTGGTGCTGCATTCTTGGCATCTACAACCCCATCATTCACAATGTTTTTGTTCTTTGTCTAGAATCTTGGTTTATCTATGTTGGTATTTGTACTAGGAGTGTCTTTATAGAGATTTATTTGACCTTTTGCGATTAAAGCTTTTTTGATGATTAGACCCATCTCAATGACCTTGCTAAAGGAAGTAGGACATTGGACTTGTATCTGATAGCTTAGGTCAGTTTGTAAGTTATGGACAAACATTTTCAGCATTTGTTTTTCAAGCATTTTATGAGGGCACTTACTTGCCAACTGTCTCCATCTTTGTAGGAAGGCGGCGAAAGATTCTCCACTTTTTTGCTTGGTGTTACAAAGATCTAAGATTGAGGTGTCATGCTCAATATTATAGAAGTGTGTGACAAATTTGTCCACAACTTCGTTAAAGGTTCTGATGCTGGGTGGTAGTCTAGAAAACCACTCCATGGCTTGTCCTCCCAAGCTTCTTGGAAATAGTCGCATAAGGTAGGTATCATTGTGTGTGACTTCAAGACATGCAACGTTGAATTCCCTAATGTGGTCCCTTGGATCACCCTTTCCTCGATATTTATCAAATTTTGGCACCTCAAATTTAGAGGGGAAAGGTATCATGATCAAGGTTCTATCAAAAGGGTATGGTGAAATATCCTCTAGGGAATAATGCTTAGTTGATGTCCCTATTTGCATGTCCATGAATTGTTGTTTTAAAGCTTGGATCTGTTGGGTCATCAAGCTTAAGGCGTCTGTAGAATCAATGGTTGCTTTGCTTTTGTCTGTGGGTGTTTCCTCGTGTGTACTTCCCTCAGGGTGTCTTTCTTCCTCAGATCCTTTTAGAGATTCTACGTCAAAATCTTTAGGGAGCTTGACTCCTAGATGTTCTAAGTGTAGAAAGAATTTGGTAGGGTCTTGGGCAAGTACCTTATCCATTATGTGTTGAAATCTTCGGTCTTGCTGCATTTGGAGGACCTCTTCCATAGAGATTTCCTCATCACTGTCATGAGAGTTTGGAGTAGTTTTCTCAGCCATTTCAATTTGTTTTTGTTTTTGCGACCTCGTTAAGACCATGCAAGGTGACTAGAGATGGGATGAAGCGAGTTTGAAAGTTTTGAACAAGGGGTGCTAGGATGCGTCAAGATTTGAGCAAGGTTCTCCTTAGATCTAATTGGTGTCAAACAAGTTGGGTGCACAAAACGATAGTCAAAGTAAGGATGATAGAAATCCATTTACTTGATGTGGACTAGTTTTGCACAAGCCACTAGTGGAGTTCCAAGAGAGAAGGATAAGTGATCCTTGATAGTGGAGACTCCCTAGGTTTGTTTGAGGTTTGATGCGATCAAGAATAGCTTGGTTCTAACCTTGTTGGATTTTGGAAGAATTTTGCAAGATTTTGGATGATGTAGTGTGGAAAAAGAAGCTATGGTGCGGAAGAAGAGAGAAATGGTTGACTTGCACGATTTTAATCAGATCTTGGAATAATTGAGATAGGTTTGAAATGGTTTCTAAAAAGTTGACAGTTTTTCTCTCCTAAGAAGTACAGAATAGTTCTCTGGTTTGGATGTGTAGCAGTAAATGCGTCGGAATAGAGTGTAAAAGCACCACAGGTCGCGGTAAATGCGCTAATCTGGTAATTTTCAAATGTGCCACAACAGTGATCAAATGCGCTGTAAGTCTAAGCAAATGCACCGCAGGTCATAGCAAATGCGTCGTTCTAGTTTTCAATTTGAATTTGTAGGGTTTTTGGAACGTTTTTCAAAAAAAATCTATTTTTTGGGTGAAAACTTGGTCTTTTCTTGAATTTTGATTTTCAATTATGGCAAAAGACACAGCAAGCACATAGAAGTTTTCATGATTTTTTTGTTTTGTTTTTTTTTGTGTGTTCTTGGACTTTTTGACACAAAAACAATCACAACCTAGGCTAGAAAGGACAATATTTATTGAATCCCGTAGCTGTGCATATTCAAAGCATGTAGCTCTAAGATCTAGTAGCACCGGCTCCCCTCCACGGCACTCACTTCTCACGCATACTAGATCCGAGTTTCCTTAGGCTCATACCCCCACCAAACCATAGGATTGTCCCTACTACCTCTACTAAGAATCACATGAATCGGGGACGCTTCAAAGGTTTCACCTTTTGTGTCAACAA
Organism: Cunninghamia lanceolata; assembly: GCA_027924645.1. Taxonomy (NCBI): domain Eukaryota; kingdom Viridiplantae; phylum Streptophyta; class Pinopsida; order Cupressales; family Cupressaceae; genus Cunninghamia; species Cunninghamia lanceolata. The sequence goes on from BSBN01000538.1 coordinate 2,083,882, forward strand.
ATAGGGGTTTTTGGTATACTAAACAAGTGGCTAAGTAGTCAAGGCAACCGTTCGAGTGGTTACACGTGTGGCAGCACTACTCTCCATTATGGAGTCTCCCAGCCTCCAAGGGTTACGCCTTGGAGGCTTTTGGGGGAGGTTGGCTGTTAGTGTAACACAGCAACACTCGTTGCAAGAAGCTTTCACCTCAAGCACAATTTATTTTAAGTGGATTGGTAGGGCTTGGCTTTAGCCTATTACCCCTCAAGGTCATACCCACTTGGACAGGCGGGCATCTAAGGGTAGGCCCCTCTAAAAGTTAAACACAAGGACTAACAAGTCTAGCATTCTGGTCACCCAGTAAAGGGGTGAGCATAAGCCTATAGTCATTCAACAGACACAGAAGATAGTGATTAATCCAATCCTAGTTAAAAGGAAAAAAACTAAATGTGCTATCTACTTGGGCACTCACTCATTTGTTAACTTTGAAGTGGTTAAAAGATAGCAATATTCTAACTAAGAAATATAGCAATATGCAAAGATAGTAGTGGTTCAGTTACTATCCTCCTAGTTAAAGACTACGTGAGATTTGTATGCATGCATTTTTTTACTTTTCCCCTAATTAATCTAAAATGAATTAATTAATGCAGCTAAATGATCTATCCAGCCTCTAATCCTGCAAGATGAACATTAGAGTTAACCAAAAAAAACAAAAGAAATCCTAAAACCACAGTGAAGAACAAATGCACTGCTTAACAGTCTGTATGCGCAGAAACAAGGAGTGTAAGCGCCGCTTTACAAATGCACTAAGATAGGTGTCAAAAATGCAGGAAGAATAGACAAATGCGTTAATTTAACAGATGCGCCATGAAAATGTAAGCAAGTGCCGTTAGGTAGGGTGTATGTGCTAGAATTCTGCAGGGGCCAAAATAGGAAGTGTATGCACCGTCTCAGAGGATGGATGCACCGTAGTACCGCAGGCGCTAGAACAGAGGGTAAAAGCACTGATTTAGAGGTTATTTGCATCGGAAGTCTGTATGCGCTGTAACATGAGGTAAAAGTGCCGGCTCAGAGGTTGTATGTGCCGGATGAACCTGTCAGAAGCCTGTATGAAACCTGTACGGACCTTGTCACTAAGAAATCCAAATTTTTGGTTAGATTAGGGGCAAGAACCCCACGATGGGTGCCAGAAATGTGATGGGTAAAATCGGAAGAATAAAACTAATTATAAAAACCTAAAACATCAATGGAAGGTGCAAATAAAAAAGGATTTAAAATAAGAAGAAAGAGATACTCACAACCTTTTTACCTTGTGATTTCCATTGTTCGCCTATTCTTTCTTGATCTTTTGGTGATGAAGATGGCCCTCAGGAAGCTTCCTTCCTTGCTTCAATTCCTCAAAATGACAAGAAGAAATGGCTCAGATACTTGTTGTGTTGAAGGTGAGCTTTAACACAATGTGGAATGGGTGATAGATGAAGTGATGTGAAAGTGGGGTGCCAATGGCACGCTATAGATTCTACAGCATAAGTTTACTCGAAAGTTGGATCTCTGAAATAGAAGAAGAGGGTTGTATTTATAGAGTTGTGTGAGAGAAGATCAACGGTGGAAAAGAAATAAGAAGATCAATAAAGGGGAATGTTTGAGAGAACATGCGCGAATAGAAGGACATGTGTCATTCAAAAAGATGCTTTGTTGAATTAACTACTTTCTTGATGAGGATGAGTTTTCATTTCTTAAATTAGAATTTATTTTTCTAATTTAAGAGCTTTGTTGATAGATTTAAATCAGTTAACTCAACTTTTGCTTTTGTATGACAAGAAGAGTTTATTTTTAGAAGATATTGAAGATTTTTTAGAAGATAAGAAAGCATAATTAAATAAATAAATTTATCTATTTACTTGTAGATAATTTGGAAGAATTAATAAAATATTTAGATATATTTTATTTTTTGGAGATTTAGTTTAAATAAATTTGCATTTTATTTAAATTTGGAAGAATCAAAGATTTAATTGAATAATTATAATTATTTAATTATTTAGAAGAATAAAGTTGATATTGAAGGAATTAATTAAATAAACGTAATTTATTTAATTAAATGGAAGGAAGTGAATCAAATAAATAAATTTATTTATTTATTTATTGATAGATGAATTTTAAGATGAAATAAATATTTAAAATATTTATTTATGTAGAGTCATGTCATTTTTAGGTGTATACATAAACCATACCTATAATAGAGTCTCATCTAGACATATCAAAATGCTAATAAAAAATAACTTTTGATTTACCTTTTGGGGGATCAAATGAATTCATTTAAAATTTATGTTTTGTAAGTATGTAGTCCTTATTATAAGCTTCCCAAAAAGCATTGTTGACCTATTTTCCTCTATCCAGAGTTAAATAGTTCACCTTGTATTTTCCTTGAAAATCCTTTAGAAATGACCCTGCAAGGCTTAAATCCTTCAAATTATTCATGTTGTGCCTTGCAAAAAATTCCAAAAATCTCACCTTCAGAATCTTTGCTAAAAACCAAAAAAAACCTAGGAATCTTTTAGCTTCAAGTACTTTCAATCGCAAGGATTTCTCAGTTTCATGCTTAGTATTTATGTATGCATTTTCCAATGTATATTCGCATATACATTTGCCATTGTATGTTGACAAAGATACAAGGGACAAAGATACAAGGGCAATATACAAAGGAAATGTACATCGCCAAGATGCAAAGGGAGAATGTATATCGGCAATATACAAGGCACATTCAATGGATCGTCGGCCAGACCTCCCATATCAACAACTCAGTTAAAGGTTCCCCCGATGGCTAATGCAATATACAAGTCAAAGATGCAAGGGAGGCATACAAAGGATTTCATCAGTGAAACCTTGCATATCGGCGGCTCATTCCGAGGTCTCCCAACAGCCGATGAATTTGCATGTGCAAAGGGCACATACAAGGAAAAGATGCAAGTAAAATATAGGAAGGCAAGATACAAAGCCTGGGGCCCACCAAGCGCACATACAAAGACATATGCAAGCGCACATACAAGGGCGAGGTACAAGTTCAAATGCATGTTTGTATGCAAGGTTTGTATGCAGTTTTCCTTTGTATATTTCGCATTGTATGTTTGGACATACAAAGGGTCATATACAAAGCGATATACAAAGGTTACATGTATATGCCGAAATGAGGTGTTTGCAATGTACAAGAGTTTATATGCATTTTTTGTGTGTATATTTCACATTGTATATGTGATATACAAAAGAAAGATACATTGGCGACATACAAGGCGGACCCGACTAGGAAGTCAAATTTGACAAATTTAGCGTTGAGTTTCGTAGATTGTATGGTGAGGTACTTGTATGTGCCAATATGCAAGGGAAATGTGCAAAGGGCACATACAAGGAAAAGATGGCAAGTAAAATATACAAAGGGAAAACATACAAGGCGGGATCCGACTGGGGAATCAAATGCAGTGGATAGTCATTTTGGGGTCTACGAGTTGTATGTAGAGGTACTTGTATGTGCCGATATGCAAAAGAAAGGATACAAAGGCCAGACCCGATGTCAATTTCAACTTGCTTTATAAAATGTTGGGGTCCGCGCATTGTATGTACATGCATTTGTATGTTAGATACAAATGCAATATACAAGAGGCCACATGTAAGGGGATCTGGCAAGACAAAGTATATCGGCAACCTGACTCAGTTTCTCCGACAGCCGATAAGAAGACGCATTTTTTTTTAGCAATGGGTCTCGACTTCAATGCGGCAGCAAATCAGGTGGTGCCACGTGTCAGAAGTAAATATACAGGGGCTGATTCAAAAGATAAAGACTTGTGTTTGTATGCAGGTGCATGCATATTTGAAATATACAAAGGCACTTTAAAGGCTAATTTAGGTTGCAGATGCAAAGCGATATACACAGGCAGTTGACCACAACTTTGACCGCCTGTATCTTCCACGTCCTGCAAATTTTGACATGATTCAAAAGGCAAACATTCTTGTTTTTGCCTCCTCTTTCATTTGGCGGCTTTTGAGGGACAGATTCTCACTTTCAGTTTTGGATCTAGATTTGAATGTTTTGGCTACGGGGACGTTTCAGCAACCATTTTTTTGAGCAGGATGCAGATATTTGTTGCATTCATTACTACAGGTAGAGGAATCTGCTCGCATTCAATGACCAAAAATATCTCTCCACCTCCTTGTTTCAGATACTTCATATATTCATTGTTGAAGATAGACGATGCAACAGCTGCATTAAAGACTCAAAATATCTTCCATCTGCCTTGTTCCTGATCTTTCACGCCATAACTTCTGCAAGTAGGCATCCCTTTAGGCTGATATTTTCTGACAACACCCATGGGGTGAATTTTTGTAACCGACTGAGGTCAAAAGTAAAATTCTATATATACATGTAAAACAGATGTATTGTTGTTGGTTGTTCTTCTGGGCTATTTTGGAATGGCTACTTGACCTCTATAATCAATAAAAACTGATATTTTTGCCTCTCTTTTTATTATTTTAGCACTGTTGTCTATTATTTGGATTAGTGTAGGCTTTGGATTGTGAGCAGAATGTTCCCTTTCCATTCCTTCATTATTCTATCTTGACCTCTATTAGAATGGATATGAGTCTATGTAAGTCTTTCCAGCTGTGAGATTATTATTGTGTCGATTCAGTTGTAGCCAAACACATTTAAATCTGGTGTATCACTTATTTCCATTCAGCATTCCTTCTAACCCTTTTCCCAGCAAGCATTAGCACTAGGTTTAGATGCATTTCTCTAAGCATTAGGATTAGAAAGAGGAAGCAAGCCTTCTCCAGAGGTCTGATCTCATTTCGCAAGGTCCCACACTTCGAAATCATTCCCATGTTTCTCCAGATTGCTAAAGTTTTACAACTGCAGCAAAGGGTGCAAATCTGAGGAGACAACAAGCATAATTTTAAATATATTTAATTTGATTATTTATATTTTTTTTTAATTTCTTATGAATGTAGGTTTTTCACCGAACATCAAGTTCTCTGTTCTACACACATGGAAAATTAGTAAATTAGTGACAAAAAATTTTGAAAAAATATCTATGCCCTAGGTATTGATGTCCTTGTTTCAACAAAAAATATAGAATTGAATTTCGATACATATAGAAAAAGTTATGTTTTACGGAATATGCCTATGTCTAAATTATAATTGGTTTGACTTCAAAACTTATTTAAAAAAATATTCAACAAAACATTATAAAACCAATGCATGCCCTATATATCGGTGTTACCAATCTAAATTCAAAAGAATCATAATTTTATCCTTTGTAGAAAAAAAGTTATGTGCTACAGAATACACATCTCCTTAAAAAAATGTTGTTTACTATTAAAAACTAGTTAGCAAAGGAGACACAAAAAAAATTTATAATTAACTCCAATTTTTTTAAAAAACATATATTAGAATCTACAAACAAAATCTCACAAATCACTAGTTTTTATCATCTTCAAGTTCCTAATGGTTTAGCGGCTATAGTGTCAGAAAGTGAAGATTTAGTTCAAATGTTGATTTCAATGTCAAGTTTGGCCAAAAAGTGTAACCCATTATTGTAAGATGACCTAGTAAACATGTTAGAATTTAGGGAAAGTCAACTATGACAATCCCAAGCCTAAATACAACATAAAAATGAAGCAAAACAAATATCCATTAATAATGGATATCCGTTATTTAAATTATGGATATCCATTTTGTGGAGCGGGGGGAGAAAAGATTTTCAAGGTTCTAGAAACGGATATCTGCTTTTGGAACCTTACAAAAATTGGTTATTAATATATTTTTATAAAATAATTAATAAATCAATTAATAGAAAGGCAAAACTAATTATTTGGTGCAACTTATTATCAAAATAATAAACTCACTAATATAAGATGTATGAACTAGTGTCAATATTAGTTTTCAAGGTATTTTATTTACTTAAATTTGTTCTATTTTACTTTAGAACTATTTTATTTATTACATACATCAACACATAAACTCTCTCTCTCTCTCTCTCTCTCTCTCTCTCTCTCTCTACTCTCTCTCTCTCTCTCTCTCTCTCTCTCTCTCTCTCTCTCTCTCTCTCTCTCTCTCCATTTCCATGCACATACCCATTAGGCAGGCTATTTTGCATATGGTGGTCATATCCTTTAGGTCCAATCACCTCCAAACTTCACAAATAATATAGAGCATAATTCTAAGCATCTTTCATAAAGACCACTTCTCTACATAGTGCAACTAATACCACTTTTTCTTTGTTTTCCACATTTAATACTTATTCTTTTCCATTTTCCAAGTCCTACATGTGTCCAAGTTATATTGTTTGTCAAGTTTTTAGTCTAATTGTTACTCCTAGCTCTCGTGGTTACTAAAATGTTAATATATTTAGATTTATCCTTAGGTAACATTAATTTACACATTGTTGCACAAACAACCACACTAAAAAATAACCTTACCTAATTAAGGTTAACCTTTAAGGTTCTTTCATTTGGTGAGCCTAACAAATCCAACTAGTTCAATCTTCTTATAGTCCATACTTATCCTTCCAAGAGAGTTTAGGTCATGTTAACTTTGCATTATGTCCTCTCTTTCCTCTTGCTAGTTGTAGTACTCTCTTTTTTCTAATCTATCCCTATATCATACTATTGTTGTTGACTTTTCTTTCCATCTTCATCATCATAGTCCTAGTTATCCTATTTTGAGGCCTACCATTTATCCTTAGCCATGTCTTGTACTTCTATTCATGTCAATTTTAATGACCTCCAAATTTTCCATAAATTCTTCTCCACCAAACCCTAGACCCTCACCCAAATCCTTATTTTCCTAAGAAAAGCCCTTCCCTAAATATCATTTGATCATGTGGCTCCTTCCATCACTAGACAGGTGTCCCTACTTTCCATTTTGGTTTGGTATCCAAACCAAAACGGATATTTTAAACATACTTATGAAAGTCAAAGTTGGTCAATTTGCGAATTTGGCTAAGTAAAGATGCAATTTTTTTTTCCCATTGGCACTGTTTGGCCTACGATGATCCTGCACGTACCCAAGAGGGTAGAGGGACAAAGGCGATAGGGAGATAGGGGGAGAGATATGGAGATAGAGGTTTAGGGTTACTTGGGTTTGGGGGTTTGGGGTTTAGGTTTAGGGGTTTAGGGTTTCTCGGGGTTTAGGAGTTAGAGTTTAGGGGCATTATTTAGGGTTTAGGGTTTATTGTTTTAGGGGGTTAGTGGTTTAGGTTTAGAGGTTTAGGGTTTAGGTTTTATAGAGAGAGAGAGAGAATGATAGGGAGATATAGAGGAGACTGAGGAGGAGAGATAGTGAGATAGAGAGTGAGCACATGGCAAGGGACATAGGTAGAAAGATTGAGAGGTAGAGGGATGATAGAGATAGGGAGGATAGGGGAGAGATAGGGAGATAGAAGTTTAGCATTTCTTGGATATAGGGTTTAGGGGGTTTAAGGTTGCTTAGGTTTGGAGATAGCTAGATAGAGAGAGACAGAGAGACAGAGCGGAGAGATAGGGAGATAGAGAGTGAGTGAGATGTCTAGAGAGATAGGGGAGAATGATTGAGAGGTAGAGGGACGATAGAGATAGGGAGACAAGGGAGAGATACGGAGATAGGAGTTTAGGGTTTCTTGGGTTTAGGGTTTAGGGGTTAGGGGTTAAGGTTTAGAGGCATTATTTAGGGTTTACGGTTTAGCATTTAGGGGTTAAGGTTTAGAGGGTTTAGGGTTTAGTGTTTAGAGAGAGGACCAATACAGAGATATAGAGAGTGAGGGACATGGCCAAAGACATAGGGAGAGAGATTGAGAGGTAGAGGAACAATAGAGATAGGGAGATAGGGAGATAGGAGATAGAGGTTTAGGGTTGCTTGGGTTTAGTGTTTAGGGTTTAGGGGTTTGGGGTTTAGCATTTAGGGGTTTATGGTTTCTCAAGTTTAGGGTTTAGGGGTTAGGGGTTAGGGGTTAGGGTTTAGGGGCATTATTTAGGGTTTACGGTTGCATGTCAAAAAAGTCTCTCTCTAAATCCCTCAACCCTAAATAATGCCCCTAATCCCTAACCCCCTAACCTATAACCCTAAACTCTAAACCTAAGCAACCCTAAACCTCTATCTCCCTATCTGTCCCTTATCTCCCTCTCTCTATTATCCTCTACCTCTCAATCTCTCTCCCTATGTCTTTGGCCATGTCCCTCACTCTCTATCTGCCTATCTCTCCCTCTGTCTCCTCTATCTCTCCCAATCTATCTCCTCTCTCTCTCTCTCTACCTATCTATCTCTCCCTATCTCTTGCTCTCTCTCCCTATCATTCCTCTATCTCCCTATATCTTTTGGACATCTCGCTCACTCTCTATCTTCCTATCTCTCCCCTCTGTCTCATCTATCTCTCCCTATTTGTCTCCTCTCTATCTCTCTCTACCTAGATATCTCTCCCTATCTCTCTATCTTTTGCCTCTCTCCTCCTATCATTCCTATATCTCCCTATCTCTCCTTAAATCTCTCCCTCTCCCTTATTGATGAAGGAAATGAAAACAACAAAATAGGAGATAGAGAGTTGCTTGGGGTTAGGGGGTCAGGGTTTAGGGGCATTATTTAAGGTTATGAGTTTAGCATTGCTCAAGTTTTAAGGTTTAGGGTTTAGGAGAATTATTTAGGATTTAGGGTTGCTCAGGTTTAGGGTTTAGGGTTTAGGGGTTTTGGGTTCAAGGTTTAAAGAGAGATAGAGAGAGGGGTTTAATAGAGATTGGGAGAGATAGAGGAGACAGAGGGGGAAGAGATAGAGGAGACAGAGGGGAGAGATTGGGAGATATAGAGGGAGAGACATGTCCAGAGACATAGAGAGAGAGAGAGATTGAGAGGTAGAGGGATGGTAGAGATAGGGAGATAGATGTTTAGGGTTGCTTAGGTTTAGGGGCATTATTTAAGGTTTAGTGTTTATGGTTTTGGGGGTTAGGGGTTAAGGTTTATAGGTTTAGGGTTTTAGAGTGAGATAGAGGACCAATAGGGAGATATAGAGGAGACCGAGGGGAGAGATAGAGAGATAGAGTGTGAGGGACATGGCCAGAGACATAGGGAGAGAGATTCAGAGGTAGAGGGACAAAGGTGATAGAGAGATAGGGGAGAGATAGGGAGATAGAGGCTTAGGGTTACTTGGGTTTAGGGTTTAGGTTTGGGGTTTTAGGGTTTTGCAGTTTTGGGTTTCTCGAGTTTAGGGGTTAGGGGTTAGGGTTAGGGGCATTATTTAGTGTTTAGGGTTTATTGTTTAGGGGTTAGGGTTCTGGTTTAGAGGTTTACGATTAGGGTTTATAGAGAGAGAGGAATTATAGGGAGATATAGAGGAGACCGAGGAGAGAGATAGGGAGATAAAGAGTGGGGCACATGGCCAAGGACATAAGGAGAGAAATTGAGAGGTAGAGGGATGATATAGATAGGGAGATAGGGGGAGAGATAGGGAGATAGTGTGTTAGAGTTGATTGGATTTAGGATTAGGGGTTAGGGGTTAAGGTTTAGGGACATTATTTAGGGTTTAGGGTTTAGGTTTAGGATTTAAGGTTTAGAGGTTTAGGGTTTAGTGTTTAGAGAGAGAGGACTAATAAGGAGATATAGAGAGTGAGGGACATGGCCAGAGACATAGGGAGAGAGATTGAGAGGTAGAGGAATGATAGAGATAGGGAGATAGAGGTTTAGGGTTGCTTGGGTTTAGTGTTTAGGGTTTAGGGGTTTAGGATTAGGATTTAGGGGTTTAGGGTTTTCTTAGGCTTAGGGTTTAGGGGTTAGGGATTAGAGCTTACGGGCATTATTTAGGGTTTATGGTTTAGGGGTTAGGGGTTAGGGTTTAGGGTTTAGGGGCATTATTTAAGGTTTAGAGGTTTCTAGGGTTGGTTGGGTTTAGTGTTTAGGGGCATTATTCAGGGTTTACAATTGCATGTCAAAAGAAGTCTCTCTCTTTCTCTCTCTAAATCCCTCAACCCTAAATAATGCCTCTAATCGCTAACCCATAACCCCTAAACCCTAAACCTGAGAAACCCTAAACCTCTATCTCCAGGTATCTCTCACTTATCTCCCTCTCTCTATCATCCCTCTACCTCTCAATCTCTCTCCCTATCTCTCTGAACATCTCACTCACTCTTTATCTCCCTATCTCTCCCTCTGTCTCCTCTATCTCTCCCAATTTATCTCCTCTCTCTACCTATCTATCTCTCATTGTCTCTTGTCTCTCTCTCTCCCCTATCATTCCTCTATCTTCCCTATCTCTCTGGACATCTCTCTCACTCTCTACTATTATCCCTATCTCTCCCCTATGTCTCCTCTATCTCTCTCCTATCTCTCTGGACATCTCTCTCACTCTCTATCTCCCTATCTCTCCCCTATGTCTCCTCTATCTCTCTCCTCTCTATCTCTCTCTACCTAGCTATCTCTCCCTATCTCTCTCTTGCCTCTCTCCCCTATCATTCCTATATCTCCCTATCTCTCCCTCTCCTTTATCGATGAAGGAAATGAAAACAAGAAAACTAGGACTTCTCTCTCTCTCTCTCTCTCTCCTCTCTCTCTCTCTCTCTCTCTCTCTCTCTCTCTCTCTCTCTCTCTCTCTTCTCTCTCTCTCTCTCTCTCTCTCTCTCTCTCTCTCTCTCTCTCTCTCTCTCTCTCTCTCTCTCTCCTCTCTCTCTCTCTCTCTCTCTCTCTCCTCTCTCTCTCTCTCTCTCTCTCTCTCTCTCTCTCTCCTCTCTCTCTCTCTCTCGCTCTCTCTCTCTCTCTCTCTCTCTCTCTCTCTCCCATGCACATACCCATTAGGTAGGCTATTTTGCATATGGTGGTCATATCCATTAGGTCCAATCACTAGCTCCAAACTTCACAAATAGATATAGAGCATAATTCTAAGCATCTTTCATAAAGACCACTTCTCTACATAGGTGCAACTAATACCACTTTTTCATTTTTTTTCCACATTTAATACTTATTCTTTTCCATTTTCCAAGTCCTACATGTGTCCAATTTGTATTGTTTGTCAAGTTTTTAGTCTAATTGTTAGTCCTAGCTCTCATGGATATTAAAATGTTAGTATAGTTAGATTTATCTTAGGTACATTAATTTACACATTGTGCACAAACAAACACACTAAAAAATAACCTTACCTAATTAAGGTTAACCTTTAAGGTTCTTTCATTTGGTGAGCCTAACAAATCCAACTAGTTCAATCTTCTTATAGTCCATGCTTAGCCTTCCAAGAGAGTTCATGCCATGTTAACTTTGCATTATATCCTCACTTTCCTCTTGCTAGTTGTAGTACTCTTTTTTTTCTAATCTTATCCCTATATCATACTATTGTTGTTGACTTTTCTTTCCATATTCATCATCATAGTCCTAGTTATCCTATTTGAGCCTACCATTTATCCTTATCCATGTCTTGTAGTTCTTCTATTCATGTCAATTTTAATGACCTCAAATTTTCCATAAATTCTTCTCCACCAAACCCTAGACCCTCACCCAAATCCTTACTGTCCTAAGAAAATCCTTTCCCAAAATATCATTTGATCATGTGGCTCCTTCCATCACTAGACAGGTGCCCCTACTTTCTATTTTTCATCCAATGCAATCCCAATGTCATAGCTCACATTCCCACACCTACATTCATAGACTCCATTCCCCCTATTGACACCGCCCTTGAATAATCATTAAACCATGGATTAGCCCATATCCCCATCTTACACTTTCCTCACCTTTGAACCCTTAGAAGATGACATTTAGCTATCCCCACCATTACCAATCACACTTTCTAGCAATCTCACTTAAGACACCTTACCATCACTTCACCTAGGTCATCACTAATTAAATCACCTCATTACTCCATTCAACCATACCCATACCACCCCTTTCTCACTCCACAACCTGTATTAACGCATGATTCACCCCATGACATGCTAGAGTTACCACAATGCCAATTCTTCATATTATCAAGTATGAAACCCCATCCTTTCTTCCCATTCCTTGAGACATCATACCATGACACACACCAATGAAAACAATAAAAAACCAATGAAAATAGTTTTAAAAAAACTATTTTTATAGTTTCAAAAAATGGATATCCATTTTTGGGAATATTCTAGAAATGGGATATCGATTTCCTGCAACTATAAAAAATGGTTTTTTAAACCACAAAACAGATATCCGTTCCAAAACGGATATTTTTAACATGCCTATGAAAGTCAAAGTTAGCTAATTCGTGAATTTGGTTAAGTAAAGATGGGATTTTCTTTTCGATTGCCACTGTTTGGCCCATGATGATCCTGCACATGCCCTTGAGTCATGAAACACATACCATTGGCACCTTTGAGCTGATATATATTTCCTTTTTTCCTTATTCCTGTAGCAACCAGAGTTCCAAAGCTTTCTTTTCTAATTTCACAACCACCATCCTAAAACACAAGGTATATCCTCTACTACACATTTATCCTACACTTAGAAGATTATGTTGAAGACCCTTGACATATGAACATCATTTGTATTGTGCTTACCATCAAAACTGATTGAACCTTTTCCCACAAATCTTAGCAGATGCATCATCTTCCAAATTTAACAAAACCTCCATCAAAATTCTCAAGCTTAACAAACTTATTCTTATCACCTATCATATGATTTGAACACCCACTATCAATTAACTAGTCATTTTCCTCTTCTCTTACATGAAAAGAAGTTACTAAAAGCTCCTTTGATATTGTGCCCTATTTCCAGAGCAGTTTCCTTTATGCATCTTTTCAGAGGTTAGTAGAATTAGTTCCAACATTCAATGCCATGAACAAGCATTCATCATTTTCATCATCCGGATAGTCAGACTCATCATTAGATATGTTGTCATTTTCTTTAACATAATAACTCTTATTGAATGATTTTCCTTTGTTATCCTTGTATTTTTTCATTTGAAATCTTTACCGGACATTTTGAAGCATAATGACCTATCTTTCCACAGTTAAAGCATTTGAAATGTAACTTACCTCTGTATTTTCCATAGCCTTTTTTAATCTACTCACAAAATTTGTTTCTACTTCATCAAAATCATCTGGATCTAACTTGTCATTCTTTTCTGTCTTGTTGGCCTTAAAAGAAGTTTCTTTTCTTGAATCATCTTGACCAAATTATCTTATCTCAAAAGCAATTAGAGATATTGATCCCCAAAAGGACTCATTGTCCAGAAGAGAGAAGAATATAAGAAAACTGTTATAGAGAGATTCACTATCTCAAAGCAACATGAGAGATCCACCACTGCAACTTCTTGCTATCCACAACCTTTGGCTCACTACCTCCATCAACTTCAAGCAAACTGAAATGTAGACACCTTCTGCCTCACTGCATTTTAGAGTCATAAGGATTTAAGATCACACACAACTCACTACCCTTGATTCATATTCACATCATCTTCTCTACATTGCTCCACTTAACTTCATCTTGCATTTATACCATCTACAACTAAGACCTATCTCAATTAGGTCAGTCCTAATGAAGCATGCGCACCTCAAACTTTTAACTCCAATCAGGTCAGCACTAAACACTTCGCGATGGAAAGAAGTGAAAGTGGAACACTCCAAGGGTTAACTAGGACTCAAATCTATATCACCAAGCAGCTCATGTCACATCCACAATCCATGAGGTACCTCTACAAATAGCGCTAGCAAGCCAGGTTGGCCAAACCTAAGATAACGACCACATCCACGCTTCTCCAAGTCCCAAAAACATCATACAAGCCATAGAAAGACACTCCACAGCATCTACACACCTTTCCTTAACATTCAACACCATAAAAACTCTTGCAACACTTTTGTAACATCTTGAAACAAAGAATGTCTTCAATCTGCACATCAGGATCCACTACCGCTGAGCACCAACACAATAACTAAACTGGTGGAGCAAACCATCACTAGAAACTTCAAGGACTTGGTAGATATAGACTATATAAGCACATCCCCATATCTATAGGCCGAGAAATGTCAATGCAGAGAAATCTCATTTCTCCCAGATAGTCTTCTGCACAGAAAACACTCTGTCAAACACATCTTCCACTTCCACATGATCCAAAACCTAAAAATCTGGATATAATACCTATGAACATCTTTGATCAATACTTCCAAGCTGCAAACATATCTTCAACTATGAGGAAATGCGGAACACAACACTAAACACACCTTTGTCACACTGCACACCTTTTTATTCAATTTTTCTCAAAAGTACTTGGAAACCAAGTGAACCATCTGCTAGAGGTTGACATCAATGACAACATCATCAAGTTTCCAACATATACGTAGTTAAGGAAGACGTCAAAAATGATGCTTACCTCTTGTGCACTTGATGGAAGGTGAAGAGTTTAGTATCTGGAAACTTCATAAAAACCAAAAATACAAAAAAAAAAAATCTATAAAAAGCATAAAAATCAAGAAAACCCAAAATTGCATTCCTCATTCTATTTCACCATGAATTTGTGAGTGGCATGCTCTTGTTCTATTTTTATCTTAGTAAGGAGTCTAAGGTTGCTCAAGTACAGGTTGACCCTTTGGACCTTTCAGATTCCTATGATCATACTTGGCACAAATCATTTCCCTTTTACATTTCCTAAAAAGTTCAAATTGAAGCCAATAACTTATCTTATACTAATCCTAGTCTTAATGAATCATGATGTTAAGTTCAAACAAAGTACTCAAACCTATAGTAACTAATAAAATCTTGCAAGGAAGTTTGACTAGATAGTGAAAACCCCTAGGTGTGCTCAACCCCTTATCTTTCCTGGCCAAAAATGTTAGGGGAATCATAACTTTGCATGAAGCAATAAAAAAAGTGCAAGAAAAGAGAGAGATCATAAAAAGTCAAAAAGAGAGAAAATACAAAAAAAAAAAAAAGATATTGCAAAATACAAAAAAAAAAAAAGGAAAAGATAAAAAAAAAGAACAAAAAATTGAAAAGAGAGGATTGTTGATGTTTATACTCTTAGGTGGAAATAAATATAAGCTCAAAGCTACAAGGGTGGCATCTATTGGAGAGAATAAAAAGAGAGGTACAAGGCACACATACGCACTAGCTGAGCAAAGCCAAGAGTTTAACTATCTTTAAGGTCATCTTCTACTATGGAGCATTTCCATTACCCCAGGTGTATCTTGTTGGCCATCTCTAATCTAGGTCTAGAAGGTACCAATAAATTTGTAAATTCTTGTCCAAGTTGTTCAAAAACTCATCAATATGTTTTGTCCGGATAAGGATCAATATTTAGCATTTTGCAAAGTTGAATTAAGATTATTTTTCATTTTCCTCCCACTCCCACCTAACTCCCTAATAAAAATCCATCTCAAAAATTCAGTATGACTTCCTATACCAAGTCAAGTTACAATCCCTTAAGTTAAAAATCCTACTAAAGAGCATTCACATTGTTTGTTCCACTTGCATTCATTTAAAACATACAAAATAATAAAACACATGTCATAACATCATGGAATTCACAACACTTAAAACATTTTACTTTTCAATTCATATTTGTGAATCACATCCAAACACATTGCATCTCATTCATATCAGAAAAAGACAAAACAAATTACATCATTCATGTGTGATTTTCATAGTTATGCATTCTCATAATCAAAATAAAAGATCTAGCCAACCATATGAACAAGATGGAAAGTGAAGTACAAGATGTCAAATGAAGCTACATTTAGATCTCAACCAATCAGGTCTCACAACAGTAAGTGAAAAACAATGTCTAAGTACAAATCACTCCTCCAATAGAGTCAAAAGAGAAAAACTATGCACTCAAGTGTGTAAGTCTCCCCATGCAAGGGGGCAAGAGTAGAAAATCTCTTCAATAAACATAGGTCTCTCAAAGACCTCAAGGAATGTCAAGTGACCTTTATGAAAATTTTAGAAAAAACCATACAAATTAGAAAGTAAAAAAACCTAAAAAAAATTGTAAAACTTTTTTAAAATCCCTAAAAATTGAATATATTCTTCAAAGTCTACAATTAAAGGAGAATTTGTTCTTCTCCTCTCTAGTGTAACATGTGTTATTTCCTTAGTGCTTTGCATGTCCTCATTTTTTGTGCATTTCATCCTTTTAGGTTTTCATGACAAAGGCAAGGTGACTCAAGTACATTCAGAACTCATGCATCAATAATACATTTTCTCATTTCCATTTCAATGCTTATTGTCACAAAGTTGAACTAATGATTGTCATTTTAGGTAAAGATACAAGAAAACAACAATAGGTAAAGCCAAGTTTGAGAATCGTACCTACCTTTCATGTAGACTACCATCCTCAAGGGGGCAAATATGTAAGTATTAAAAAGATGTGAAGGCCTACATAGTGGTCTGAGGATGAGCTATAATCCTAATCACATACATGTAAGAATGAATATATATACACAGGTCTCAGAGGTAGTCCTCTTGGTGACATGTTCTGGTTCATTTTCATTTTTTTTGTGCTTTCCTAAGCTCTAGATTAACCTTCTATAGTTTTGCACACATTCTAGCTTGTCTTCCAACTAGAGTTTGATAAGTCTCTTTTGTCACTCTCTAGCTCTAATAACCACACCAATCCACTTCAAAAGAGGGGAAATTCATGTTCCCTAGTGGAATTTGCATCATTTAGACCATTTAGAATCATCTAATCAACCTCCCAAGTCCATCCCTAACTTTAATTTACTGTCACTTTCTTCCTTTCTAGGTCACCCCCGTAACTACATAGGGTCTCCCTCTAGGCAACCCTACAATTAAATCAAGATCTCTAGGGGTGACTTGCCCTAGTAACAGGGGTGACCCACCTTGTAGAGACCTTATGGATTATTTAGGGACACAAAAAACATTTTCACACCTCCTAGATCATTCTCCACTCTAAAAAAAACCCATACAAAACTTCCCCTATGGGTTGCCCCTTGTCACTAAAGGATCCCCCTAGGCAATCCAGCCACTTAAGAAAGACCTCCAAGAGTAACTTTTCATGGTGAAAGGGGTGACACACTTCAAAAATGGGGTGACCCTATCATCTTCTAACTTGTGTGATTTCTTCTAATTATGGCCCCAATTTTCTCCAAATTGAGCCCTGATTGCATGAGTCACCTTCCCTAATTGATTATTAACTTCTCGTGACTAATTCAATACTCCTAATTACTCCATTCTAACTCTAAATCAATTTTTTTTTTATCTCCCATTCAATCTCATGCTAACTTCATTCTATGAAAGGCTATCAGGGTTAGTTCACTCCTAATCAAATCTAGTCCACTGTCTAATCAAGTGTGTTAACTCTTCAATCAAATGAGTTAAATATTTAATCACCTCCACCATTGATGTGCTCCTCACATCTATAAATACCCCTCACCTCTTCATTATTTCTCAAGGTTGGGAATGCTCAATTCATCTTCACAAGCTTTTTCAAGCTTTTTCAAAGGCCTTTCAATCTCTTTGTTTATTTCTTTAGTTTTTGTTTTTCTAAAGCTTCAAATCTTTCCCTTGAGAGGCAAAATTTAGTATCTTTTCTTTTCTTTTGTTTTGTTTTCTTTTCTTTTTCTCCATAGTATTTATGCTTGTCCAAGACCTCGTGACCCTTTTCAATTTTCACATTTAACTTCATAGCTCCAAGCCATTGTGCTTTGTAAGCATTCTTATGCCCAATTCATCTCAAGGATTGTAAGCTTCAATCCATAGTGCTTTGTAGGCATTATTATGCTCATTTTTTTATCCAATCTTCCTTAGCTTCTACTCTAATATCATTTGTATCTTCTTCAAGACTATCACCATTCCCTTTTACTTCTTCATTGACAAGATTCAATTATCTTCTTTAGCATTTTCACAAATTCTTTTCAAATCCTTTATCCCTTTTGGTACTACCATGGTTGAAACAATATTGTTATATGTTCTTAAGTTGTTGCTTGAAATTGAATTGAATCTTACTCTTGCACAATGTAATAAAATTGATAAAAGTTGTGAATTAGAGATATTGGTTGAATTCAAAATGCTTATGGTGGAAAACAAAATCAAACTTACCATTCTTCCACTTATGTTTTTCAACTCCAAGCCCACTGGTTGTTGTTGTGCTACAACTTATTCTCAAAAAATGGTAAAAACTTGTAAATCTTCATTAATTATTTTTCCAATGACCTTTTTACTATTTCCAACCTTTACCCTAGACTTTGTTTAAATCATCAATGTTTACAAACAAACTAAATTCAATAACAAAATAACCAGCATTCTTATGACCTTCTTCATTACATTTGCTATTTTCATATTCACTTACATCCTCATTATCATATGAGTAATTCATAGTCTCCTTACTTTCACCATCCATTATAACTATAATGTCCAAATTTCTTGCAACAATAACACTAAATATGAGATTTATCATACCTTTGATGTTCATGTTCATGGTTGGCTTATTTCTTCTTCATTGCTTTGCTTGATAACAACTATCAAGCCTCTTTCTCTTCTTGCATAAAATCTTCATCCTCTACCTCTATTGCTCATTGATACTTGTGTTTGAGAGGCTTACTGTAAGAATGTTGTGGTTATTTGATTCAACATTTGTTCATAGGTCTATAATGACTCCATTAACTCATCAATAAATAACCTTGTTAGATCTTTTGATTCTTCAATAGAAATCACAATATCTAGAATCAAATTCTTCAAGCAAACTCCTTAAAATTTTCTCCACAGTCCTTTGTTCTTCATATACTTTTCAATATATATGATACATGCTATTCAAGTAAAGAATTCTTCATTTGATTTAGACTCTTTCATTTACAAGTTCTCAAATTCTCTTCTCAATATCTACAACTTCAGTAATTTTACCTTGTTGTTGCCTTGGTATGCGTTTTGAAGAATCTCCCATGCTTGATTGGACTTTGTTACTATTGCAACCCATGAAAAAGTAGTCATCTAGTGCCATTTGTATAAAATGCATTGTTATAAAATCTTTTTAATTTTTCTTTAGCAAATACTTCTATATTTGAGTTAAAACATTGTATGTTGCTTGATCAACAAGTTCTAAGAACCCATTCTCTACAAACTTCCAAAGCTCTTGAGAGCAAAATATTATTTTCATCTCAATGCTCTAGTGGTCATATTTTTTTTCCATTAAAATGGTATTTGTGGCTAGAGAGCTTAATTTTTAGCCTTTGCTCAATCCCTCCAAGAGAATATCTCTTTGCTTGAAATTTGTCAATCCTTGACTCCCAAGTTTAATTTTAAAAAACATCCAAATAAAACAAATTAATAACCAAATTCTTCTAAACCAATCAATAACAAATTTTCCTTGCTAAACCCACCAAACTCTGGTACCCATTTGAAGAAATGTGTGTGCTCTTTTTTAAACTGTACTCTATTTGAACTAAATACTAAATCCTACTAGATTCACTCTTAAACATGTCCATAATCTTAATATAGAAAATTCGGAATAAATACACCAAAAATAATTATTAAAATTCTTCATTAATCTTCTTCTATTGTTGTATTCACAGCTACAACTAATCATATCTATACAAAAGTGCTTGTATATTTCCAGCAAGTCTTTATACAGCTGAAACCAAATATATAACTCTAAATGATTCTTTATATAATTAGAACTGTTTAAAAGGCTCTACAATATTCAATAGCCTCTACAGACATCTAAAGACTTTATAAATAATTCTTTATGCTTCTACAATCAGACTTATAATTCCAAAACACTTCTTCTAATTGTTGCTGCAACAATATGAGAAGAGAGAGTTAGAATTGGGATTTTCAACAGGGACAACCTTAGACAAGAGAAAGGTCTGTGTCAAACTTCTATAAATGGCGTATAACTACATTTTGGAGGACATTTAGACCCATTGAAGAATCTCATAAACACCTAACCACGAGCTACGTTACAGTCATTATCAATAATTTAGGAGACGGCCGGGCAGAGTAAAGCTAGATAACCAACTATGGTTAATGTACATATAACAATATGATCAATAAGCCACAGAAGAATGAGTATATGAAGGATAGAAGTGTGGTTTTTGCAAAGAAGTAAAAGGAGTAATGTTATCAGATGTTACAACTCTTTGACAGGAAGGACACACTGTTAGAGTTGCTGAAGGAGATTGCATTTGCATGTACAGTGGAGATGAGGCTGCTGCAAGTTTCATAGATCTCAGTTCTATTAACTCTTCCTGCAGCCTTCTATTTTCCTCTGTTAACGACTCGTAACACCTCTTTAAGAATTCACAGTCCACTTCGGTTTGCTTAAACTTGGTCCTGCAAAGTTGGCAAAATAAATTCAATTTTTACTAATTTTTTCGTCATGTTTTATGATATCAAATCAATTGTTGGCCTTCAAACTAAGGACATAGACATGGAAGGATTGTTACCTTGCCCTTCTATTTTGAAACCAAACTTCAACTTGTCGAGGACTAAGATTTAGTTGCTTGGCCAACGCTTGCTTTTGCTTCTGTAATTTTTTTATAAAAAAACTATTAGATATTCACAAGAACATAAGACAACTCCACTTCTAACAACATGTAAGCAGAAAACATTGTTTTCTTCAAAAGAAAAAAATGTCTCTTTCTTTCAAGATAAGAAATTCTATCCAAACTAAAATAATAGCTAATTTAGCAAGAATTCCAAAGTTAAATCTCTTTTAACAACCATTCACACCAGAAAATGACAGAAAACACTCAATAATAACAATTTTCTCAACAAGTATACCTACTTGAAGAGGTGTGTTCCTGACAAATTTGGTGTAAGGTAGATCAAACTTAAAACATTATAACTTAAAGAAGAGAGTCCAAATCCAATGAGAATTTATTAAAATAATATGAAGAGAGTGATCTTGACAAATTTGGTGTAAGGTAAATCAAACTGAAAACATTATAACTTAAGAGGAGAGTTCAAATCCCATGAGACTTTATTAAAATAAAAAATATATATTTTATAATTAAACTGAAAATAAACATGGAAAAGATTAGTAAAGTAACATAAAAAGATTAATTTTTTAAAATTAATGATTCACCTATATTTAAGATAAATTATTTTAGTTAAAATGTAATATTGTTTTAATAATCATTTAAATTCAAAATTCCATTAACTTAATTAAGTTAGAGTAACCTTAAGAATCCATAAAACTCTATTTAATGGGAAAAAAATATGTCTTTAAAATACAAAACATTTAATTGACTATGTGTGTCTCATAGGAATAAAGTAGCAGTGGGTAAAGATGATTTTAGAATAAAATAATTTTATTTAAATATTATTGATTTATTGGTCAAACAATCAATAACAGTTTTAAATTTTATCTACACTAAAGAATAACAAATAATTATCCTATTTTTATTAGCTTAACTAATCCCAAAAATATTTAAGATTATTGAAATAAAACCTTAAAATCATCTACACTAAAGAATGATAAATAATTATCCTATTTTTATTAACTTAACTAAACCCAAATAATATTTAAGATTAATGAAATAAGACCTTAAAATCAAAATAACACCCTGGTTTCGGTTAAGCACAATTGTTTAAAAACTGGTTGGTGGCAACCTAGTGTAAAGCTTCATGCACTGTTCAAAAATCACACCCTGAAGTAAAGCTCCATACACAACTGTATAACAAAAATTTACAGTGACTGGAACCCTTGACCTGTAACTTACACATCAACAGGCATATAAACTCAGCTACAGGTAGAGATACATATATAGAAAGTTCCTTTGGACTGTTTCCTGGCTTTGTTTAGACTGACTGTCTAAGCTCTCCTCTAGAGTAATTTGATCGCTTGAATCAGGTGTTATGATGAATAGAGATCAAACCATGCATAACTAAAAGCACATAGACTCCTCAAATGTTTAAAATACTTGAGTTTAAGATACACTTACTGGATTGAGAGTGCTGTTTCCTTTGAAGGTTTCTTCTAAAATAGCAGATTGTTGTTTTGACAGTCTGAGCTTCTTCCTTGTACCACCGCCCTCCTCTTCTTCATCACTAACCCTACAATAACCCTTATCGCCCTCAAAATCCCCTGTAACACTATCTCTTTCTCGTTTTATGCCTACGCCATAGCTGCTTTCCTGGTCCACATATAAAGACGATATGGTAGTCTTATGGGAGGACGCCATATTATCATTGTGGGTATCACCA
This sequence comes from Cunninghamia lanceolata, assembly GCA_027924645.1. Lineage (NCBI taxonomy): Eukaryota > Viridiplantae > Streptophyta > Pinopsida > Cupressales > Cupressaceae > Cunninghamia > Cunninghamia lanceolata. Next base: position 2,105,984 of record BSBN01000538.1, read on the forward strand.
TATTGCTTAGAATAACAGGTACCAGGAGCCAATTCATTCACATCGGTGACATTTTGCCTTGGCATAGCCGAAGCTTGATCTGAAGTTATACCCCACATCTTAAATACCATAAAAACAAAATCAAAATAAAGAAAAGTGCTTTTAGATTTAACTGTGTATATTTTTTTGTTACAACGTTTCGATCACACTCAGTGATCCATGTGTATTTCTTTGTTTCAACCTTTCAATCACATTCAGTGATCCTGATGATGGATCACTGAGTGAGTGTGATCCAAAGGTGTGATGAATTTAAAGAGAAGTGCTTTTGGATTTAACTGTGTGTATTTCTTTGCTTCAACCATCACATTCAGTGATCCATCATCAGGAAGAAGATTCTTGTAAGTATCCTCTTCTTGATAATGGATCACTGAGTGTGATGGAAACTTGAAGCAAAGATTTACACACCCTTAAGATCCAAAAACACTTCTCTTTGAATTCTATGGACTGTGGAAAGCTCATACCTACTAAAATCAAAACAATTTGCCTGTAAAAAATGTAAACTATTTATCTACCTGCTGAATTCTTCCCACATGGAAACACAGAGACAGAAGACGAATGAAGACGCGCAGGAGCTAACGGCAACAGATCCAACTGAACAGGAGTTGAAGGGCGAATTCTCATTCCTAGACCCAGCTCTGTATCACAATCTTCATCATTCACACCCATTATTTTGTAGTTTTGTGTTACCTCAAAACTTGCAATTGTTAGTAAGTAGGTTTGCTGTTACACCAAAACTTGCAAGTATTACTAAACATTCGCAAATCAGCACCTTCACCTAAACTCAGAATGGTGGTTAATCTACAAGATCAACAAACCAGCACTTTGGCCTAAACTCAAAGTGACAGTTAATCTACAAGATCAAATCCCACAGATTTAAGGATTAACATATTTTCTTTCAAACTCTCTTCTTACACCATCTAATTGGAAAGAATCTCTCCAACTCCAGACAAAAACCGAGTCACAGATCTCTCCACCCAGCTAGTTTTGGGCAAAATTTATAGCAAACAAAGCCCACTAAACGCCTAGTGTGGCGAACTGAGGTCTAGAAAACCCCTCGGAAGGCTCATTGGCGATCAGACGACAATAATAATGATAATAATGACGATGAGGACCAAGCAAGAAATCGGCAAAAGATGCAGAGCTATCTATAAACAGAAACACCACGAATGTTTACAAAAATTTATATTTTATACATGCACATGGGCGAGATCCAAATTGGGGATCCATGAGCCGTGCAAACTAATTGCTCATTTTACGTGGGATCGAATATTTGATTTATCTTATTATCTACGGAAGAGACAATGAAACTGGAACACCTCATGGGCGGTGCCACGTTACGACTTTCAAGAAGGTTACCACTCAACTCACGCAAGTGCCCATGTTAGGCTGCCCTCGCCATGGGAGACAAAACACAGTACTCGTAATCATTGCTTATCATCTTCTCCCACTTCCTCTCACGCTTGCCTTTTTTCTATTCTCTAACCAGAAAGAATCTCCTCCACTGTTACTGCCATTAATTATGATTTGGAAACCTGTTAAGCTTTCTAATTCAAGAAAAAATGGGGTGAGGAATGATTTCTTCATTACGAGGATGCCCACGTGTGGTGTATCAATTAGCGAGCCCCACGTGGGTTCGACCATTAAGTTGTAGTCAAGGGGAGACCAGGGATTGTATATTATTTTTTTATTGTATTATTTGAGCCGCCCACATGATGAGCCGTTGGAAAGAAAGTAAGCTTACAAGGATTGGAGATAGAAAAGTGTATGGGTAGAACGTGCTACCCATTACCAAACTCCCTAGCTTGCCCTAACTACCAAATTTATGTGATGTGGTCTGTACGGACGGCGGGTCTATGATTTGAAATTAAAAGTAGTTTAGATATCTTAAATATGTGTTTGAAATGAAAGGGTTTTATATAGTATTTGATTTGATATTAAAATTAGTTTAGATATCTTAAATATATGTTTGAAATGAAAGGGTTTTATATAGTATTTGTTCGTGTTCTCTAAGTGGATATATTTAAAATTTTGAACTAGTTAAAATGTGATTTTATTGTTTAAATCATGTTAAAATAAGTGGTTGTTTGTCTCCACCCAATAATATGATGCAATTTTGTTGTTTAAATCATGTTAAAATAAGTGGCTGTTTGTCTCTAACCAATAATATGATGCAATTTTTTTGTTTAAATCATGTTAAAATAAGTGGATGTTTTGTCTCTAACAATATGATGCAATTTTTTTGTTTAAATCATGTTAAAATAAGTGGATGTTTTGTCTCTAACAATATGATGCATGAGCTTGTATAATTATGCAATTTTTATTATTTAAATAATGTTAAAATAAGTGGGTGTTTGTTTCTAACAATATGTTGCATGACCTTCAATTATTATTGAAATAATGTCAAAATAAGTGGGTGGTTGTCTCTTATTATATGATGCATGACCTTGTATAATTATCCAAGTTCATTGTTGAAATAATGTTAAAATAAATGGGTGTTTTTCTCTAAACAATATGATGTGTGACCTTGTATGATTATGCAATTTTATTATTTAAATCATGTTAAAATAAGTGGGTGTTTGTTTCTAACAATATGATGCATGACCTCCTATGATTATGCAATTTTATTATTGAAATAATGTCAAAATAAGTGGGTGTTTGTCTCTTACTATATGATGCATGACCTTGTATAATTATCCAAGTTTATTGTTGAAATAATGTTAAAATAAGTGGGTGTTTGTCTCTAACAATATGATGTGTGACCTTGTATGATTATGTAATTTTATTATTGAAATAATGTCAAAATAAGTAGGTGTTTGTCTCTTACTATATGATGTATGACCTTGTATAATTATCCAAGTTTATTGTTGAAATAATGTTAAAATAAGTGGGTGTTTGTCTCTAACAATATGATGCATGACCTTGTATGATTATGCAATTTTACTATTGTCATAATATTAATATAAATGGGTGTTTCTCTAACAATATGATCCATGACCTTGTATAATGATGCAATTTTATTATTGAAATCATGTTAAAATAAGTGGGTGTTTGTCTCTAACAATATGATGAATGATCTTGTATAATTATGGAATTTTATTACTGACATAATGTTAAAATAAGTGGGTATTTCTCTAACAATATGATGCATGACCTTGTATAATGATGCAATTTTATTATTGAAATCATGTTATTAAAATAAGTAGGTGTTTTCCTCTAACAATATGATTCATGACCTTGTATAATTATGCAATTTTATTATTTAAATCATGTTAAAATAAATGGGTGTTTGTTTCTAACAATATGATGCATGACCTTCAATGATTATGCAATTTTATTATTTAAATCATGTTAAAATAGGTGGGTGTTTGTCTCCAATAGTATGATGCATGAGCTTGTATTAATTATGTTTTAGAGTTGGGTAAAGTAAAATGAATTTTATTTAAATAAATGTAATTAATTACATACAAATTAGTTTAGATTAAATAAATATAGTTCCAGGATTGGTAAATTAGATTAGTGTAATATTTGTTTTAGAAAAGTAAATGTGTTGGATAATGTTACTTAGTTCATTGATTGAAGAATACAAATTTTTGATGAAGATTCTAGGATTTGGATTGTTTCAGCCCTAAAAGTGTGATATTTCTATTAATGAGTTCCCTAAAATTATATGTTAAGTCTGTGTTTTGTTAGGGCCTGAGTCTGGTAATCTAGGTTATATATCTGGTCACACTCATTCTTTGCCTCTGGAAGTGAACATGTACAATGCACAGTTCTACTCTATAACTTGTCAGAGTAACCTTCATCTGCTCTATTGCTTTTGCTAATATAAAGGCTTTCAATATTTAAAAATACCTTGGAAGGGCTATTGCTTTGTCGCAAGGAGACAAGTTCTCTAAGGTCAGCCCTCAAAAATGTGTACAAAGTTGGAAGACAAGAAGCAAGCCTCCTAAGATGAAGATTCAAATGTTAGTCCTTTTAGTGCACCAAATCTAAGAGTATTGTTATTGATTGCTCCTTAAATGCTCTAGGATGAGAGAGGATGCTTGAGAGATGAGAGGTGAAATGAATGCCATTAATTGTCTTTAAATACGAGCATATAGCATAAAATTTTGTAAAACTTGTACTTAGTCAACTCAAAGTGGGAAAATAAAGGGGGGCAATTGGTCAAATTTAAATTTTAAATTTTGGAAAGGAATGGGTCAAATCCATGATTGTGCATTCAACCTTGCAACTACAAAAATGACCCTAAGTGGATAAATGGTCAAATCCCCAAGTGGCTAATGGCTACATCTGAGTAGGTGTATGAATAGTTGTAATATATGGGTGATCCCACAATATTGGGTTACACTCTTTGGCCAAACTTGACATTGAAATAAACATTTTGAACTAAATCTTCATTTTCAGACACCTATAGCTGCTAAACCGTGATGAATTTGAAGATGATGCAAACTAGTGATTTGTAACATTTTGTCTGTAGATTCTAAATATATATTTTTTAAAAATTTTGGAATCAAAATGCATTTATTTTTCCTTCTCCTTCAATAACTAGTTTTTAACAATAAACACCATTTTTAAAGAGTGATGTGTACTATATAAACCACAACTTTTTTTCTATGAAGGATAAAATTTTTTTTTTTTTAAATTTAGATTTGTAACTACAATATCTAGAGGATGCATTTGGTTTCATAATATTTTATTGAATTTTTTTTAATTAAGTTTTGAAGTCAAACCAATTACAATTTAGACATAGGTGTACTATTTAAAGAGCATAATTTTTTTTGTATGTATCGGAATTCAATTTTTTTTTTGTTGAAATAAGGACATCAATACCTAGAGGACATGTATTTTTTAGAATTTTTTTTCTATATTTTCCTATTTTTTCGTATGTATGAAACAAAGACCTTGATGTTCATTGAAAAACCTACATTCACAAGAAATAAAAAATGAATATAATAATCAAATTAAATATATTTAAAATTATACTTTTTGGGAAGCTTATAATAAGGACTATATACTCACAAAACATAAATTTTAAATGAATTCATTTGATCCCCCAAAAGGTAAATTAAAAGTGGTCTTTTATCAGCATTTTGATAGGTGTAGAAGAGACTCCATTATAGGTATGGTTTAAAACTAGTGGGGTTCTATCCAAGGGGGTTTGATCAAACCCTCTTCAATTAAAATCCTTTGAATGGAACCTTTCAAGGCTTAAATCATTATATTTTCTAAAAATATGTGATTTCAGCAAAAATCAGGATGTCCCAAAAAGTGTAACCTACTATTGTGGCCGCACCCATATGCAAGGTTTAGATGAATGTGTAGGAGTATGTGCAAACAAGGATTTAAGGTAGGGGCTAAGTGCATGGAAATGTATGTGTATGGTTGGGTAAAAGGCTTGAGAAATGAGCCTGACTTTGCACAAGATTCAATTATTTGTTAATAAGTGCATGCATCAAGACATTTCATGAAAATGGGCCAAAACTAAATGGGAAACGACATGGGTATGCAAATTTCACCATTATATTTTCCCCCACTTTAAAGTGCATGTGAATCTAAAATGATCATGTATCTCAAAGTGTGTAACACTCACAAAATGCATGTAAAATAAATATTCAAATATCAAAGGATATGAAAGGGGTTCATGTAATCTTATTATAAAATCCTTGTAGCCCTCTTTTCAAAGTGATATCCTACAATTAAATCACCTAATCTCATTGGTGGGAGCCATTTTTAACTTCACTTTTAGTTTTGATATTAGAGCTAATGTGATTGTTTCTCTTTTGATTGATTGGTATAAAATAATTGACACATGCCTAAGTTCACTTAATACTATGATGCCTAACTTCATGTGAATCTAAAATGATCATGTATCTCAAAGTGTGTAACACTCACAAAATGCATGTAAAATAAATATTCAAATATCAAAGGATATGAAAGGGGTTCATGTAATCTTATTATAAAATCCTTGTAACCCTCTTTTCAAAGTGATATCCCACAATTAAATCACCTAATCTCATTGGTGGGAGCCATTTTTAACTTCACTTTTAGTTTTGATATTAGAGCTAATGTGATTGTTTCTCTTTTGATTGATTGGTATAAAATAATTGACACATACCTAAGTTCACTTAATACTATGATGCGTGCTTTTTATTGAAATAATTTTCTAAGTTGCTTTCAAATAGAATTTGAAAGTAAGTGAAAGTTGCTTATTTTGGATGTTGAGTTTAAATTCAAATTTTAGGTTTGCTATCAGAAATAGCTATGGGACTTGATTTAGGATTTGCTCTTATGTCAATTGCAAATGTATCTTTTCCATAGTAAGTGCTCCATTTTGGTTGTACACAATTTGAATAGATCAGTTTGGTATGTTCTTGATGGTCTAAAGTATAAATTGATGATATTTAGTTTACATGCCTTGAGTTCAAAATGATAAAAATATGTACTTTGATCATATTTAATTGAATGTCTTATTGCCCATTTGATATTAAATTGATATATAGTTTTGAAGCCATATGTGATGTGATTAAGATATTGCCATATCAATATTGTCATAGATTTATTATAAATTTGGACCATAATAGGGTTTATTTTAAAATATCCGAGTCCTAAACCCTATTACATTTGCAATTCTCTTTGCATAAGATTATATTATTTTCAAATTTTGAAATTTGAATTCATATAGGCATACTTTTTATGAATATAGTCATTTTGTATTTGATTTAATATATGCAATGAAGAGTTGGTATGGTGGCATATTATAGTTTCAATTTTTTGTTTCAAAAATCTTGTCACCTACATATTAGAACATAGTTATTTAATTGGCAATTGCTTTGTCAAGGGTTCAAATTGAATATTGGATGGGTTTGAGTATCTCAATCGTAGCATCAGTGTTGACATGGAAAAGTGTATTGTTGAACCATGACATCATATTGGCTAGGGTGTTGATATTATGGGATTTCCATAGGCAATGTTTATTATGTTGGCATTAACATGATCTGTCAAAGGTGACAACTATGGAAGTAGTGGAATATAATGCTAGCAAAGTTTTCCTAGAAGTTTGTTTTTTGAAACATCTACAGATATAATCTTGATTGTGGTTAACTTCCCAAAACCTTGGCATCATTCAAATGGTATTTGAGTTCATATTCTGTGATTTTTGAGATTATTGATATCATAGTTCAATTGAATGGTGTTCAGTTGATAACTCATCAAGAGTTGATATATGAATGTTTCTTTAGTATTCCTCTATGTTGTTAATATAAGGCCTTGCTTGTGGTCCTATGAATTCATGCTGTATTTCCATGCAAGATTTTAAAACCATTTTTATTTCATCATTTGGTAAACATTATACTTCATTTCTATACAAATATTAAATTTACCCTAGTAGTTTATGTTGTGGGTTATTTATTTATGTACCATAAAGCTAGGTTTCTTTAATGTGCCTTATGCAAATCTTATGAACCATTATTGCATGTTTAGATAGTATTGTATATCTTTTTTGTTTGAAAGAAAACATTTTATCATACAATGTTGATTAGCATTCTCATGATAACATACAAAGTTTTTCCATTTACTTTTCCACGTGCAACCATATGAAAACTCTATTAATCTTTCAAGTATGCTCTTGATGACTCAATACCATTTGCATGATGTAAAGATATTGATTTAAGTTTTGGGTATTTATCATGCTATTTTACATTGTATCATGCACCAATCACACTCTTTATTTTGTAAGCTCTCAAATACATTGTGTTTCATTGAAATGATTTTTGAAGGGGCTTTGTCCTTGCAAGTTTCTTGGGTAATAGTGTGTAACTATAATACCTTCTTTTTGAAGTGTGTTTGAGTTTTTGTACATACCCAAAGTTGATATAAGATCTTGAAGTTAAGTTAGCATAGCAATGATTAATTTTTGAAAGAGGTATAATCCATAGCAATGACTTTGAATTCAATCATAAAGGATTTTACATGATTAGTTATAGATTTTTGTTTTGTTTGTATATTTTCATTATGGGTTCATTGGCCTAGCAATCAAGAGAAAAGTTTTTGGTATATATGCTTGGAAATTATTTTAGATGCTATTTACATTGCTATACAAATAACATTTATGGCAAGGGTTTTTTAATTCAATGTAATGAAAGGTTTCTATATTTGCATGCTTTTTCTTGGTATATATGAAGATTGTTATTGTCTCCATAGTTGGTGCTAGTTTTCTGCATCATATATTCAAATAGAAAAAAAATTATTTACTTTATAGTTAATTATAAGCAATTAGTTGAAAGAGGTTTGCATGAAATTCCAATGATTTGTATGGCAAAAATTTGTTGATTACATGATATTTGATAGGCATTCAAATAGTATTATGGTAAAGGTTTCATATTCATACACAATAGGTATTTGAATAGTATTGTGATAAAGGTTTTTAATATTCAAGTGCATGGTTTTATTGAGCTTGTTTGCTTCTTATTCCAATGGCATTAGAAGACAAAATTTTGAAGTTGGATGCTTTTGCATTAAAAGTTATCCATTCAAATCAACATGATTCATATAATTAGGATTATCATATACTTAAATATGTGTGTTCATCATGGTTATCAAATAGTTAATACAGTTATTATCAACTCTGCATAGTCAAAGATTTTTTTAATGTCTTTATTATAATTTGTTTATCATTATTTAAATAGAAAATAAGAAGAATTATAATGATAAGGGACATGTAAATTAAATATATATGAATAAGAAGGTTATTCATTGGGGCTATAACAGTAAATATATTTCTTCATTTGAATTTTACATTATCTATTTGAAGTCTTGATTGTATATGAGTTGTTCTTCTTGCAAATGGTATATTCTAGGCATTATTTTCAATAGTGCATTTTGAGTAAAGTTATCAATGGTAATTTCTAGAAATTGAAAGAGACAATAAATCTTTGGTATTTTGTTTACCATGTTCTCATTGATATATCTTCTAGAGATAGCCATTTCCTTGTAGTCAATTGATATGTATGATAATTTTATTTATTCATATATTCATAAAGATATTTTTCCTTACAATCAATTGATATGTACACCAATTTTTTTAATTTGCATTGTATGATGAAGTTGAGTATATTAATTATATTTTTCCTATCATGTCAAGCTATTAATATTAAGAGTTTGATTATTTCTCTTGGCAAATAGAAATTATTACTAGTTTGGATGATCAAGACTGAAGCTTTCAAAGCTAAGCTACCAAAATAGGTTGGGGTCCACAAGGAAATGATTTTCCATCCTACCATAGTAATGGTCAAGCTATACTTTTTTGGGGGTTGAAGATGTCCTGACACATTTGGGTGTGGTCTTTTTTATTTCCAAAACCTTCAAATCAATTCTAATATGGCTATAATCCTAGATAGAGGAACACACATTTCCTTGTACTTTAATGCTTGCAAGCCTCACATTTGGTAAATGCTCTACTTAGCTTCTAATGGTCAACTTGACCAATCTTTTATCAAACCTAAAAATCTACCTATTATGCATACACATACAAATAGTCTTTTGAATATCATGTAAAATCCTACACATGATCCACCCAATCTAGAGATCAACTTGCACATAATTTGTTGATTACACAAGATATTTCCCAACCGTTTGAGTTACTTGGTAAGTGCAAAAATGAGGTTTGTATCTCCTTTCTCCCAACATATCTACAATCCCTATACCCATTTTAGTTTGGATCCATGCCACTTCAACCCCACACACATAATATGAACCCTCTTCATCTAAATGTGTTAGGTCTTCTTTAGTCCAGGCTCCTACAATCACAAATTTGCATAAAAAGATAAAATTAGATGAGGATAAAAATAAAGTTTCCACATGGACTGAATTGTAAAGGATATCTTATCATTTCCATGAGTATGATACCACTCAATAGATTTCACTAGTTGATATAACTATGGAGGTTGCTTGGGATATTTGATATTGTTGTGCAACTTTATTTGACTCACATTAGTTTTAGTACTTTGACAAGGATTCATGATATTTGGCTTGATATGCACAATCTCAAAATATAAGTATATTGATGGTTTTTGGTTTGATATTATGATGTCCTTAATCCTAAGTATGAGGGTGTTTGAGTCACTTTCTAGATTTGGGTGGGATTTTAGACTATCTCATACTTTCATTCCTTCCTTTCATTCTCTACACCCTCATAATCCTTCTCCTTACTACATCAAGTATCTTTGAAGCTTGGTCCTTGCTCCTTCCTACATCAAGTATTTTTAAACTCGATCCCTACTTCCTCCTACATTAAGTATCTTTAAAGTCTAATCCATACTCCCTCTTGCATTAGGTATCTTGGAAGCATGATCCCCACCATCATGCTACTCTACATGTCCAAGCCTTTACATCCCCTCACACTCTAGCATCCTTGTATCCCATACCTTATGCCCCCAACTTTTGACATATAAAGAACATAATGGTAGCATACCAAACAGAAAGAATTTAGAGTGGCATGCTAACTCTTTATTCCCTAATCCCTATCACTATTGCATCCTTTAAGTACACATTTCTCTAGACCCCCACCTTCTAGCATGCCTCTTACTAGACCACACCATTCAAACAAAATAATTCACCAATCACCATGGCCAACTAGGGATGCCATTAATGAAATTTCAAATAGCGCTTAACACATGTGGGCCCACACTAGACTTTCAACCTCTAGATATGATGAACAACTTCATTAGTTTGGATCATCTTTCAATCATTTCATCAAACCCTAACCCTATTTTGAGCACTTGACTTTAGCTATTAGTTGTAAGGACACAAACTCCTAGGTTTTGGAGATCAATGGATGAAACCCCATTGGTTTCCTAGAGTTTAGAGGATGAAACCCATTTGGATTCTTGAGGGAAACTCCATACAAAGGTTCCATCTACCCTTCAAGCTTAAAGGATTTCAACTTTTTGGGCATTTCAACATTCTAGGTATTTTTTATATATATTTGTAATTGTTGTAGAAGAAAATATTTGTAATCATATGAAACAAAATGGTATTTGAATAAAATATTTGAATCAAACTTTTAGTTTTGACCAATATTATATGTGCAAATCTATTATATGTGTTGTGGGTATTTCATTTTTTTACTGGTTCTACAATCTTTTACCAGAAATATTTTGGTTGGAATTTTAGATCTAAGTATTTTATATGAATATTTTAGCTAAGGGTAATTATAGTGATATCATAGCTAAGTTGGTCTTGCCAACCTATAAGGTAAAACAAATTGTTGGTGCTTCCCAATAGAAGAGAGATCGAGTATCAAAGAAGAGAGCAAGAGAAGTGGCAAGCAATAGACCTAGGTAAAGGAAGAGATATGGTAGAAGGGGACATCTAAGAAGATATAACTCCCCCATGAGGACATGACTAAATGGTATCAAGCTTCACTTCTAATAAAGTCATGATCTAATGTAAAAGTATCAAATTTTTACTACCACAGTCTTAGTGACTACTTCAAACCATACAAAGATCACCTTAACTTGCAAACTAGGTTCTCCTATCCCTTCACCAAAAAATTGTTAGGCTATTTCATAAACATTTTCTCATCAAGATCCCCATGTAGAAAAGTTATTTTTACATCCATTTACTCTACCTCTAAATTAAAAGTAATAGCAATACACAATTTGGGTCTAATAGAGGTTAATTTAGCCACATAATAAAATATCTCACTAAAATTCACTCCCTCAACAGGTAGGAGTAATCTTTTTCTAGTAACTGGGCCTTATACCAGTCCAACTTACCACCTACTCCAATTTTTTTAAATACCCATTTACAACCAATGGCTTTCCTCCCATTGGACAAATCAACTAGATCCAATGTGTCACATTTGTCTAAAGACTTAATTTAATCTTTCATGGCATCCAACCAAGACTCATGCTCGTCTAAGGACAAAGCTTCCTTCATAGATCTTGGTTTGTTGTTAGTACATGATAAAGAAAATACACAACTATAATTAGAAGGAGTATACCTTTCAACCAAATTACACTATCTAGTAGACCTTCTAAGAGGTGTAATAAATTGCTCTTGTTGTTCCTCATTAGAACTTAGATCTAAACCATCTACTTCCTCATTCTATCTATCTTGTTAATATTTTTTCCATGTATTTTCTTGTGGTTCATTCTTAATATCAAAATGCACTATTTTGTTAGGACTCACATGAGGTTGTTCATCATTTTTAAATTCTCTAAGCTCTTTGAAAATGGTATCCTTACAATATAATATTTTTAATATTACAAGATTCTAAAGTTTATAACCCTCAATGTTCCTTCCATAATCAAGCTTAGAACATTTCACTTTTGGAACATGAACATATGCTTCACTATCAAAAAATCTAAAATGAGAAATCAATGGTCTTTTACCTATCCATACCTCATAGGGTCTTATGTCAACTAGAGCAAAAGTGGGAGACCTATTAATTAGGTAAAAAGTAGTGTGTATAGTTTTTGAAAATGGGATCCCATTTCTAGAATGAACGAGATCCCATTTCTAGAACGAGATCCCATTTCATAAAATTTGAATTTTCGACCCCATTTTTGCTATGGTTTTTGGGTCGGAAAAAAGTCTTGGGAACCTGACCCTTGGCTTTGGACCTGGTTTGACATGCAAGTTGAAGGTCATGTCAATGTCACAACAAAATAGTGACTTTGGGCATATGTCTGAAGGCCTTTTTGCATAAGTTTTTGATGAAATTAAAACCCATTATAGATAAGACAGTGTAGATTATATGTATTTTTTTTACTATTGGATTATTTTTCAATTTTTCAATTATTTTTTTATGAAATAGGTCCATAAACTTGAATTATCAGGGTTTTTTAATATTTTAATAACTTTTTGTAAAAAAAATGTACGAAAACGTACTTTAGACAATTCTTTTCAATTTGAAAAAAAAATTAAAAAATGATACTTGTTTAGGTCATCTTATGCATGATGTACACGACGATTATTTAAAACACCAAAAATGGCCAATAAAAAATTAACAAAATAAAAAATATTCAATAAAAAATTACAAAAAAATATGGAAAACGTGCTTCAGTGAGTTATGAATCTTTTCCCAAAAGGATTTAGAAAAATATGATTATTTAGGTCAAAATATGGATGACGTACACGTGCATGGTATAGTAAAAAAAAGTGACTTTTATACAGTGGTTTTTAGAAATGCCTATTAAAAATCAATTTGTATCATCTGGGTATTAAAATATATATATATAGAAACTAGACTCCAAGTACTACATTTCATATTTACTGACTTTTTTCAAGATTCCATCTTTAAGTGCTTCAAATTTTTAGGTCAAATGTGACAAATTCTGAAAATAAGGGAAAACACTTCCACTTTTTGGCCAAAAAGTGGACTCAACTTCTTGCACACACCCGTTTACAAGAAATAGAGTTATCAGTTACATTCATAGAGTTATAGAAAGTATATGCTTCCATCCTAAACATGGTATCACCCTGAGTGCCCCTAGCCAACACCAAGTTCCCTCTGCTCCAATTAAAACCACTCAAGATCTCAAAAGTAACATGTGCCCCTGAATCATTCATTTTAGATATAGAAATCAAGTTTCTTATTAAACCAAGGATATGCAATACATTCATGAGATTTTTTGCCCTCCCATCACTAAAAAATAATTTATCTCCCCTCAACCCACAATCTCTTGCATGGTGTTGTCCCTAAGGAAAATTTCCCCACCACCTTAAGCTATATAAGATTAGAACCACTCCTTGTGAGGATTCATGTGGTAGGATGTACCTAATTTTATCAACCAAGAGTCACTAGAAGTCATGTTACTACAAATAATAAAAGCATCAATAACTTCATCATCAGAGGATTTATCATTGGGGGAATCTTCATCTTTATTTTTCTTATTTTGATATTATTTTTGGAGATGCCCCAATATTCCATAGTTCCAACACCTCAACCTAACTTACCAAGCGTCTTGAATCTACCCTTGGACTTAGATCTATCCTTGGACTTATCCTTACAACCTTTCTACTTGTCCTTGCCTCTCTCTTCATAACTTCATCATACATGTAGTGCATCCTTAGAGCCATTGTACAAAGTCTTTCTCCTCATCTCTTATATAAGCAAGGAGGCAACAAGGGCATCCAACTTTGAATCTATCAAAAAGCCACTAGTGCATTCAAATTAGATTATCCATGATACAAGCAATGAACATAACAACAAAATACATTCATCATCTTCCTCTATCTTCACATCTATTAACTATAACTGAATTAAGATTAGATTAAATGCATTCAAATGTTTTGCAATTGAGTCCCCATCCTTCATTTAAGAGAGTACAATTTTATTTTCAAGAACAATTTATTTATGAGACTTTGATAAATTTCTCCTATTCTATTCCATAACTCATGTTGTAGCTTCATTAAAAATATTCAATAGAATAGAAGTAGATAAATACAACTATATAGTGTCTCTTGTTTTTCATCAATTTTTACCCATTCTTCATCTAGTAAACTTTCTTTCTTATTTTCACTTTGCATGACAATCCATTGATCTCTTTCTTCCAAGATATCCTCCATCTTTAGCTTCTAAAGCTCAAAGCCTATGCTATTGAACTTTTCTATCTCCAATCGAAATGAGCTAGCCATGATCTTTATCACCCATAACCTAAAACTATAAGAAGACACAACACACTCCCATTGTAGCAGGAACACAATCAAACACTCTGAAAAAGGCATCCCTCTCTAATCAAGCTAACTATGACACTGATGTCAAATATTGAAAATAGAGTGTAAGTAAACAACAAGATATGTTGAACTTGAATGCATCCAAATTCATTAATAGTTATTGAACATAAAGATAACAAAATCAACCATGAAAGAGAATGCAAGCCATAATAAATAGATTTACATGGAGAACCCCTTGTAGGAAAAAACTCCACATCCAAAGAGACCCAAGCTTGTATTAATCCTCAACAAAAGGTTACATTAATACAATAGATTATCCCTATGAATTCTAGTAGTATAATGGTACCTACATCACCTACAAAACAATCAATGCATCATCTAACTGCAAGCACCAATTTAGAGAGAAGTACAAACTAGAAACCATCACATGGTTTTGGAAAACCATCAACAAGGCCATTTCCATTTTTTGAGGAACCCGGCCCCTCTGAGTAGGGGAAGATATGCCAAGATAGATAAAATGAACTAGTTTCCAAGATTGCAAATTGGTATAAGGTTAGTTGAGGCTTGTAACTATTTTAGGATCCGATAACTACTTTAGGGTTAGGGTAGTTTAGGATTAAAGGTTAGTTGGTTGGACCTAGTTTAGGGTTAAGGTTAAAGAACTAGTTGGTATTCCACATGTAAATCAACAAATGACCAAATGTTTGTACAGATGGACCCTTACATGAACCCATGAGAACTTATCATGTCATATAAAAAATCACAAATGCATTCATTAACAAGTATAATAAATATATTTTTGCTTTATATAAGTGTGTAATTTATAAAATAAGGTGCTCATGTGAGCAAGTATTGATCTTATGTGGACAAATAATGTTCTTATGTGTACAACTAGTTGGGTGGCCATTTACATTATTGGAGTACTTCATATCATATGTTTGTCTTATGACAAATGTAAAAGGTTATCAGAAGGTTTTATGATCATTTAAAGTTGATATAAGATACATTTTAAATAAAAACATGGTGTTTTTATAACTATAAATATTATTATGTGTTCAACTATTGGGTTATTTATGTTGGATATAAAGGTTAGAGATAACCAAATTTATGGTTACCAAAATGTATTGAGATCATTTAGGTTGCATATAAGTTATATTTTAAATAAGAATATGATGTTCTAACAACAAATGATTTTCTTTTGTTCACCTACTAGGAATTCCATGATAAAGTTTTGGTCAAATTTTTTAAAATTTATCATAATGACACCTCTCACTATACATGTCGATGTGATGAGTTGAATGAAGAATCACACCTCCAAACCTTAGTTGTAGATAGATAATAGTCCACATCAGATTTCTAAAAAAATGGAGGTCCTTCACAATTCCATATAACTACTACACGGTCACAAAGTTAGCCCACATGACTACTAGCCCCTCTCCCCTAGTTCTTAAATATCATCCACCTCAACAGTCAAAGGTCAATTTTGACCAATAAAAATAGGACAAATATTTACCACTTTTTGTTGTGAATGAGATGTAAAATTGCTATTGAATGTTTGACCATTGAAATGGATGATATTTAGGTAGAGTGCTCTCCCCTAGATAAATAGCATATGACAAAGACTTAACTTTGCGTTAAATCATGGCGCGTATGTGTACATACAAACTCTCCTTAAAATAAACATAAAACTAAATAAAAATGACATGAACCCACATTGAAAGATGTTTTACTCTATATTGAAATATAGAATTCCCTAATGAAGCTCAAATAATTGCTGCACATTCACTCCAAGCTTTTTGAATCTCACTAAATGAAATAAGAGTGAAGCTCATTAAATCTGGTTCTATATTTGAGCTCCTTTAGTGAAGGCCTATTTCAATAGGATTGTAACCCGACGAGATTTAATGTTTGGGATAATTCCAAAGACCGTCCCGTATTGTATAACAAACGAACGAAGAATTAAAGTGGTATTATTGTTTTGTTCCGCTTCTGGCAACGGAACACGTGCCCCGGCACACAAATAGGTATCCCACTTTGTCGGGGTCATTTCTAGCTGCCCTAAAATCATTAAAACTATTAATCAAATTTGATTCGTATTAAATTCTTTTGAAAGTCTAAAATGTTTGTTAAATGGAATTATATAATATGTGAATGCTAAGAAATGTTTGTTTGAAAGCATGTCTGCATGTTGCCCCCGTGCAAGATTCCCACAAGTCACTATATAGTGTACCTTTTCATTTTAGTTTTATATTATTTTATGTGGATTTGATAAGTATTAGCTTTAATATTTAATTTTAATTATTGTGTATTAGTATTGTTTAAGAGTAAATTTATCACTCTAATATACTAAATATATGATGATTATAAAACAAGACTTGTCTTAGAGTTTCTATTTTCTTGGACTAGGTCATAACCATGGTCATATCTTTTTGGAAAAGATCATGTTTGTAATCTATTTATTTCAATCTAAATTAAAAATATCTCACTTCTCAAGTCCACTTTTATGCATGTGGCCATTTCTTATTGGTTTGTGTGTCAAAGGTCTCAAGTTGTGTATCTATGACTTGTATTTAAGGATCTCTTAAGTCATTTTTATCATCAACTATTATTAAATTACATCCACACAATCACATCAGTTGCATTTTTAATATTAGTTTGCTTAGTCTCACTTGTTGAATGCACAAGACAATTGAGAGGGGGGATGAATCAATTGTATCTTATACTTCCAAAACCCTCAAACACATTTAGATCCACATCAATTCAATTAACCCTTAAACTGTTATGATGATTAAGCATTAAATAAAGTAACAGAAACTTAATCAAATCAACATAAAACACAAGAGAACACTAGATTTACGTGGAAAACCCAAGAATGGAAAAACCACTGTGAGGATTAGTTCACAGTATAAAGTAATATCAACACTGAAAAACAATAGGCTCACTACCAAGGCTCACTGCCAGAATAGAGAAGAGGATAGAGAAGATTGCTACATGGAGAAAACCATCTCAATGCAATAGAGAATTCCACTGCAACACCATCAACACCTTCGCAGTCACATTGAAGAATTGTAGACACCTTCTCACTACATCTAGTAATCTAACACTTGAAAGCTTGTACTGCACCACACATTCAACCACACTATTATTCACATCACATTCCTTGCACAGACTCTTGATCATGATCTCTTGACACTTATTTATATTGTCTTCAACATTGAGAACATTCTCTAAGGTCAGCAAGTCACCTCAACCTAGAAAATTCAAATTAGGTCTTGACCTAAACATTCCCGCGATGGAAATGAATAAATGTGGACCACACCACACCTTAGCTCGGACCTAAATTCACTCTTACACGTTACTCCACGCTTTCACAATCATTGAAGCACAACTGCAAGTAGTGTAAACAACCAAGTCAGTTGAATTTGTGTTAACATTATGAACTTTTAAGTACACACTTCCTCAATGATCAAAAGACAACTCACGGACCACACACCAAGCTTGAACATGATCTAAAGGCATCCACAAGCACCTAAAAACCAACAAATCCTTTCACAACCACTTTCACCTGACGAAATTTCACAACAAGATATGACAAACATCCATAGGCATAATATCACACAAGACTTCATCATGATAAGATCCAATATGAAATTTCACCAAACATTGTTCACTCACCAGTACTTTATGATCATCCTAAATCCATGCTATTTGATAGGGCTTAGGGTGTTTCAATCTTTCCAACTTCAACTTAGTCACCATCTCCTCTAAAACTAGGTTATCTGAACTACCACTATCAATCACAACTTTACAACACTTACCTCATGATTTGCATCTAGTTCTAAACAAACTTTTTCTCTATGATGGTTCCTCATTTGTCTCTACTTGAAATAGTGTTCTCCTCATCACCAATGATTCTCCTTTCTCCGGATTGCCAACTGAACAAGGTGATTCAACAAGTTCTTCTTCAACATAAGCTGCTCTTCCACTATTTTTTGTTTTCTTACTTGTACTACCTTGATTACACTCAAATGCTCTATGTCCTTCACCTCCACACTTGAAACAAGTACCTCTGAATGTCCTCTTATCAAATCCTCTTCCTTCTCTTTTGTATCCTTCATTTCGATATGCACTAGGGTTTCCTCTCTGGTAAGAATTTATGTCATCTCTCTGGTAAGCATTGTTATCTCTATCATCCTTCTTCAATGGGCTATCAAACTTGTTTTGCTCCACAAATGATCTATCATATCCAGAAAATGATCTTCCTTTCTGAAATATACCTCCTCTGCCTCTCTGTCTTTGATCATGCTTCTTATTCAACTTCTCTTCAACTTTCAGGGCAAATTGATATGCTTCTTCCAAAGATGTCATCCTTACTAAGATTAGTTCTTCTTGAATGTTCAATCTTAGTCCATTGATGTATCTAGCCACTTTCTCCTTGCTTGCTTCACTATGTTCTGTCCTTATGATCATCTTATGAAATTCTTCGGTATACTCCTTCACAAATTTCTCCTTTTGTCTTAGGTTTTGCAATCTTTTCAACAGCACCAACTCATAGTCAACAAGTATGAACTGATTCTTCAACTTTGTCACCATCCAGTCCCACTTTGTAATCTTTTCTTTTCCTCTCCTATTTCTTTCTAACTGAACTTCTTTCCACCATATAGCAGCATGTCCTTTCAACTTTGTCTTTACAAATTTCACCTTCTCTGGATCTTCTATTTCTTCATGTTCAAAGTATTCTTCCATGTCATTTATCCAATCAATCAACTCTTCTGGATTCAAATTACCAATATAGTTCGGCACATCAACTCTAGGTCTTTTCCCAATCTTTGAAATAGCTCACAACATCTTTACTTGATCTGATTCTTCTTCATGACCTTCTAGGGTTTCATTAATTTGTTCAACAGATTGAAATTCTTCTTCATCATCACTTTCAACATTAGATCTTGGTGTCAATCCTCTTCACATATCTTCCTCAACAACATCCAAATGGATTCACATTGTTCTCATCAGTTCCATCATCTCATCCATTCTATTAGCCATTGTACCAATAGGAGAAACTCTTCGCGGTGACATCTTCCTTGGATCAAGTGCAAACTGCCTCAAATTCAGTGATTGGGCTACAAGCGACAACTGCCTCTCAATCAGCAATCGGTTGTGCACAAGTAACTTGCCTCAGATTGGCGATCTTCTCACAAAAAGATCTTACGGAATCCCCTTCTCCAAAGAATTGAACTTTCACTCTGATACCACTTGGTGTAGTCACGGTAGGAGGGTTCACAGAATGAACTGTCCAGACCGTGCAGCAAGAGTAAACACAATGAAAACAACCCAAGGAAATGGAACAAATGCAGATTCAGTCATTCAGTATATCATAGAATTCAAAACAGAGATTCGTTGGTAATATGCGGGCTTACAACTAGGGCTCAAAGGCCTGATTACATACAAGCACAAGATAAAGTTTTGAAGCTCCTTCGCACAAAATCTAAACTATCAAATCTTTCTTATGTGAATAGATCTGAGAACTACTTTCCTAAGGATCTATTACATCAATATATATCATTTCTGGACCATTAGATTCCTCTGCGTCAGATAAGGAAGGTCACAAATTCTAATGAAGAGTTGTAACATGTGAATACTGATAGGTCAGACCTAAATGCATAGAACACACCCTCAAGTGAATGGAACAACATGCGAACCTTCGAGGAAGGTCAGACATGAACCAAGGATCATTGAATGATGTGTCATTATGCTCCACCAGTCAAGGAGTGATCTGCAAGCCTTCTCCTTTAGCTAATTTGATATTCTGATAGCGATAACTTTTTGGTAACTGATCCAAATGCTCTGAGTTCTTGATATGATGAAGATGAATGAATGTAGATGCTAAGTCCAGATCTGCAAGATGTGAAATCCCAAAACCGGACCACAAGCTGAAACTGCTTCTGACTGTACTGCCTAGACTGAACTGGAAAATGAAAGAACTGCAATGCAAACACACTAATATGCAAATGTTTTTGGTTGATGCAAGATTGCTCTTGAACCAGGGATGCTCCTGCATTAGACATCTAGGGTTATTGAAAAAGTGAGTCCCTCACTTTGTCGGGGCTAAGGGAGAACCAAGACAGTCCACCTCAGCCTGATAAATCCAAGATGAATCTTCTTCTGGTATGCCTTTCCACTTCACAAGGTATTCTTTCTATTGTCTTCCTCTAGAGCTGCATTCAACTCTGCTATCCAAAATGTCTTCGATCTATTTCGATGCTTGTTGTGGTAACTGTTTCTGTAAGTCTTCTTCCATGCTGTCACTAAACTCTGCTTCATGATACTAATATAAGTCTACAATGTTGAAAATAGGTGATATACCCAATGTCTCCGGTAACTCCACTTCATATGCATTTCCTAAATCAAATTTCCTAAGTATCTTACAATGTCCAAACTTCTTCATCTTCAACTTGTTATACGTCCCAACTGGAAATCTTTTTTTTCTCAAGTACACCATGACTTCATCTCCAACATCAAATTCTTTAGGTCTTCTCTTCACATCTGCCTTGTCTTGGTACTTACTATTCATATTCTTGAAATGTTTCTTTACCTGATTATGCACTGTCTTCATGTGATCTGTAAATTCCTCTTCTTCTGCACTTCTCTTGCCTTCCATGTTGATGTCTCTTAATTCTACAACTCCTCTAGGATTCACTCTGGTAACAATCTCAAAAGCTGTTCTTCCGATACTCCTATTGACAGAATTGTTGTACGCAAAATCTACTTGTGAAAGAATCAAGTCCCAACTTTCAATTTTCTCTCCAACTAAACATCTCAACAAATTTCCCAAACTCCTATTCACTACCTCTGTCTGTCCATCTGTCTGTCGATGAAAAGTTGAACTAAACTTCAAATTTGTCTTCATCTTCTTCCAAAGCGTCTTCCAAAAGTATCCAACAAGTTTTGTATCTCTACCTAAAGCTATACTCCTAGGTAATCCATGCAATCTCACAATCTCCTGGAAAAATAAGTCAGCTACAGGCATTGCATCAGTTGTCTTCTTGCAAGCTATGAAATGAGCCATCTTTGAAAATCTGTCAACCACTACAAATATTGAATCATGTCCTCTCTATGTCTTAGGTAATCCCATTACAAAATCCATGCTTATGTCTTCCCAAGGTCTCTCTGGTACTATCAAAGGTTTATACAATCTAGTCTTCTGACTACTCCCTTTTATAACTTGACAAACTCTACAGCTATGCACAAATCTCTAAACATCCTTATGTATCTGAGGCCAAAAGTAATTTTCACTTACCAAAGCCACTATCTTATCAATGCCAAAATGTCCTGCCAATCCACCACTATGCTTCTCCTTAACCAAATTATCTCTCATTGAACTTCTAGGTATGCACAACTGACTTCCTTTGAACAACATATCTTCTTGAATAAAATAATCTAACCACTTGCTCCTATCTGTCACAACAGGTTCCTTACATGCTTTCCAAGGTTCTACAAAATCAGTGTCTCCCTCATACATGTTCTTCATCTTGGGAATTAAGGTGTCTCAACCTTGGTAATTCCTTGCATTATTTTGATTGTATTTATTTATTCATTGCCTATGATGTAAATTAATTGTAAATTCCATATTGTCATTTTGTGGGATGTGGCACGGTGATGTGTCATCCTACATGGAAGATGACAACTTGTAATTTTGTCCTCACATGAGGAGATAGGCGTCCCACCTTGTGGTAGGAGTATTTTTCCATGTGTCAACATCTTGGATGTTGTGTAAGGTAATGTTGACCAAAACGGTTATGATGGATTCCTATGACGAAGTTATGACATGTAAGAGTCAGAAATAGAAGCTTGTAAGATAGGTGAAGACATGTGTTGAGGAGCATCTTTGAAAAAGGCATCTTTGGGCGCCCCAAGGTGTACTATGACATGTTGTAAGAGAA
This sequence comes from Cunninghamia lanceolata, assembly GCA_027924645.1. Lineage (NCBI taxonomy): Eukaryota > Viridiplantae > Streptophyta > Pinopsida > Cupressales > Cupressaceae > Cunninghamia > Cunninghamia lanceolata. The sequence goes on from BSBN01000538.1 coordinate 2,128,642, forward strand.
TATGCTATTTATAGCTTGTGTATGACAAATTCTCTTACAAATGTAAGTTATGATAGCTATGACAGATTCTATGATGGTCGTAAGAGTCGTAAGAACATCTGACATAGCCCATTTTGGAAATAGGCGACCTCTTTGGGATGGGGTGTATGGACAAGTGTCAGATGCATCTTACAATGTTGACCAAGTGTCCATAGGCATAGGTTTTGGGCCATGAGGCCAAGTTGGATGCCCATTCCAAGATAGAGCCAAGTTTGGCTTGTATATTCTATATAAACAGGTGCTTTGAGGAGGAGATGTAGTATGTGATTGACAGGTACTATTATGCTACCGGATTGACTCCAGACATGAGTGTCAAAGACTATTGAAGCTTGCATTGCAAGTGTATTGTAAACCTAGTTTTAATAATACATTGTGTAGGTTTCTGAGTGTGGGGTTTTTCACCTGATAAGGGTTTTCCCCACGATATATCTTGTCTCTCTTCTTCTGTCTTCTTTCTGGTTCTATGTGTATTGCTACAATATCTCTATTATATATTTCATGTTGCTGTAATTGTAAAGATTAAATTGAATTTGTATAGCCCTCCCCTCATTAGATTAGTGTAGGAAGCGATTTATGCACACCTTACTTCCTTTCAGTTGGTATCAGAGCTTGATCACCTTTGGTCCTAGTTGTTGGGTAGGGGTTTTTTGAGCTGATCTTAAGTTGAGTGGGAGTCTATGCAGAGTATTCTGAATCTTATTGCAGCAAGGAGATGGCAAGCACATCCAAAAGGATAGAGATGGAGAAATTCAATGGCACTAATTTCGAGCTGTGGAAGCTCAAGATGGAAGACATGCTTGTTAATTGAGATCTCTGGGAAACTATTAGTGGAACAAAACTAGCTGCAATGTCACAAGCTGATTGGGATCTAAAGGATCGGAAGGCTAAGGGTCTCATAAGACTTAGTCTTGTTGATTCTATCTTGTTAAATGTATACGAGGAGGCTACTGCAAACTTGCTTTGGAAGAAGCTAGAAGATACGTATCAAGCCAAATCCCTGGTTAACAAACTTTTTCTGAGAAAGAAGTTGTATTCTCTTCGAATGGAGGATATGTTGCAGAACATATGAATTCTTTCAACATGCTGGTTGCACAATTGACATCTGTTGGTGTGAAGATGGAGGAGGAGGATCACTGTATGACCTTGCTTTGTTCATTGTCAGAATCGTGGGATCATCTTGTCATGGCTATTGGAAGCACCACATCTACATTCAAAATGGATGAAGTGGTTTCTTCACTGTTGTCTGAAGAGATGTGGAGAAAGTCTTTTGAGGCAGCCAAAGAGGCTCTTGTAGTTCGTGGAAGACCCAAGGAAAGAGGGAAAAAGAAGGACAAGAAAGCTGAGAAGGGTAGATCCAAATCTCCTAGAAAGTCCAAGGCTCTCTGTTGGAACTATGGTAAATCTGGGCATTTTTTAAAGGAATGCAAAGAGGAAAAGAAAAAGAAGAAGAAGAACCTAGATTTAGATTCTGACAAGTCACAAGATGATGGTGATGCTTTCATCGCAGCCCTGGCAACCCATGCATCTGATGATGTGTGGCTGATTGATTCTGGTGCATCATTCCACATGACCTTGCATCGAGACTGGTTTACTAAGTATGAGGATTTCGATGGTGGAAGGGTGTACCTAGGTGACGACTCTCATCTAAATATTGTTGGTCGTGGAAGAGTCTCTATCTGATTCCCTGATGGATGAGTGAAGGGGATCTCTAGGGTTATGCACATCCCAGGCTTAGCACGGAACCTGCTTTCTATAAGTATGTTGAATGATGCAGGTATGCAGGTTATCTTTTTGAAAGAAGGATGCAAGATGACTAGAGGAGCTATGGTGCTTGCTAAGGGTACTAGGAGAGGTACTATGTTTCAGTTGGAGGCATGCATTTCACAATGCAATAGTTCTTATGACTCAAGAAAGAGGGTAGCAGTCACTTCATCCCCACCATCTGAATGACCAGTGAAGAAATATGTTGTATCTAGTCCTGATGGTTGTATTCATGCCTTGGAAGTTAAGCTTCCTGCTAAAAAGATAATGTTATGACATAAGAGATTTGGCCACATTGGTGAGAAGGGTCTTAGAACCCTAAAAAATAAAAACCTCATTGAGGGGTTAGATGATTGTAATCTTGAGTTTGACTTTTGTGAACATTGCATATATGGTAAATAAAACCATGTTCAGTTTTACTCGAGTTCTCATAAGTCTTCTGGTGTGTTGGACCTTGTTTATTCTGATGTATTTAGTCCTGTTAATGTTCCTTCATTATCAAAATCTGTATATTTTGTATCTTTCATAGATGACTACAATAGAAGGATATGGGTTTATTTTCTTAGAAGCAAATCTAAAGTCTATAGTAAGTTTAAGGAGTTTAAAGCCTTTACTAAAAATCAGACTGGTAAAAAGATTAAGTGTTTGAGAACTGACAATGGTGGTGAGTTCTGTTCTACAGAATTTGATAAATATTGCAAGGAACTTGGGATTGAAAGACATAAGACAACTCCATATACCCCGCAGCAAAATGGAGTTACAGAGAGGATGAACAGGACACTGATGGAGAAGGCTAGGAGTATGCTTAGTGGAGCTAGCCTAGAACAAAAGTTTTGGGCTGAAGCTGTTGCCACTACTTGCTATCTAGTAAACAAATCTCCTACATCAGCTCTTGTTGGTAAGACACCCATGGAGGTGTGGTCTGGTAGAAAGCCTTCAATAAGGCATCTTCATGTTTTTGGTTGTGAGGCATATGTACATGTGCCTAGGGAGAAGCGGTCAAAATTGGAGAACAAGGATGTTAAGTGTATCTTCATTGGCTATGGTGTCAGTGTGAAATGATACAAGCTTTGGGACCCTATGGCTAAAAAAGTGTTGTATAGAAGAAGTGTCATCTTCAGAGAGCTAACACCTTCTTCCACTATTTTACAGCCAGAAGAAAAAGAAAAGAAAGAGGATGTTCAGTTTCTTGCTACCCCTGAGAAGACTGAACAGAAAGACAATGTTGGACCTGATGATGAGGAGAGCTCTAGCAGCTCTAAAATCTCAAATGAAGAAGCTGAACCTCAACCTCAGCTCTTGAGGAGGTCTACACAAATAAGAAAGCAACCTGAGAGGTTTGGTTATACATTACTTGATTCTAGTTGTGCTTTTGCTTTGCTTACTAATAGTGATGAACCTAGAACTATGCCAGAACCTTTGGATATGAAAGATGCAGGTTCCTAGAAGGAGACCATGGAGGATGAGATGGCTTCCTTGGAAAAGAATCAAACTTGGGACTTGGTGCCTTTGCCTGTTGGACGGAAACCTTGGATGCAAATGGGTGTTTAAGAAGAAATTTGATGCAGATGACAGTGTTGAGAAGTATAAGGCTAGATTGGTTGTGAAGGGGTATTCACAAGTGGAGGGTATAGATTATGGTGAGATCTTCTCTCCCATTGCAAAGCTGACATCCATTCAATTCCTATTATCTCTTACAGCAACTTATGACTTAGAGGTAGAACAGATGGATGTGAAGATAGCTTTCCTTCATGGTAATTTGGAGGAAGAAATCTACATGTCACAGTTAGAGCATTACATGGTGAAAGGTAAAGAAAATTTGGTTTGCAAGTTAAAGAAGTCTTTGTATGGTTTGAAGCAGTCTCCTAGGAGGTGGTACTTGAAGTTTGATGCCTCTGTGTTGTCAATTAGATTTGTGAGATCGAAATCATATCACTGTGTGTAGTATAAGTTTGATGGTGATCGTATTCTCATTGTTGCATTATATGTTGATGATATGTTGCTCATTGGGAAGGGTAAGAATATGATTTCTAATTTTAAATCTTAGTTGTTAGCACAGTTTGAAATGAAAGATTTAGGGGCAACCGGGTACATTCTAGGAATGGAAATCAGAAGAGACAGAACTAACAAAAACTTTGGTTAAGCTAGTGAGTATGTGAAGACCATGTTGGATAGGTTCAACATGGCAGATTGTAGACCATTGTGTGTTCCTTTTTTTTTGGGAACAAAGTTATCTATTGAGGATTATCCAAAATCTCCTAGTGAGGTGGACGACATGAGCAGAGTACCTTATGCTAGTGTTGTTGGCAGTTTGATGTATGCTATGGTCTGCACAAGACCATACATTGCCCAAGTAGTGGGAGTCCTTAGTCGATTTATGGCTAATCCTGGATGGGTACATTGGGATGCAGTTAAGCGAGTGTTTAGATATTTGAGGGGTACTTCTGAGTATTCCATATGCTATCATGGTAATGTTATAGGACCTCCACATTCTATTGATATTCATGGATTTGTGGATTCAGATTGGGCAGGTGACATTGACAGTAGGAGATCCACCAGTGCTTATGTGTGTACACTATTTGGTGGTGCTATTAGTTGGATGAGTAAGCGATAACATGTGGTTGCTTTGTCCATGACAGAAGCTAAGTACATGGCAGCAACTCATGCTTGTAAGGAAGCCATTTAGCTTAAGAGATTGTGTTCAGATATTGGTGTTGATGTAGGTCAGATTACATCAGTTGTGACAGTCAAAGTGTGATTTGCCTTATGAAGAATCTAACTTTCCATGCCAGAACAAAGCATATTGATGTTCAGTTTCACTTCATGCGAGACATGGTAGAGGATGGGAAGGTAAATTTGGAGAAGGTAGATACTTTGAATAATGTTGCAGATGCATTAATGAAACTAGTTAGCACAGAGAAGTTTAAATGGTGTTCGGAGTCTCTGGCCTCTCGGTGTATAGCAGTTAAATCTTATTATTCCATTGGCTCTTACAAGGTGTTCGACAAGTGGGAGACTGTTGGGAATTAAGGTGTCTCAACCTTGGTAATTCCTTGCATTATTTTGATTGTATTTATTTATTCATTGCCTATGATGTAAATTAATTGTAAAGTCCATATTATAATTTTGTGGGATGTGGCACGGTGATGTGTCATCCTACATGGAAGATGACAACTTGTAATTTTGTCCTCACATGAGGAGATAGGCATCCCACCTTGTAGGAGTATTTTGCCATGTGTCGACATCTTGGATGTTGTGTAAGGTAATGTTGACCGGAACAGTTATGACGAATTCCTATGACAAAGTTGGACTATGACATGTTGTAATAGAATATGCTATTTATAGCCTGTGTATGACAAATTCTCTTACAAATGTAAGTTATGACAGCTATGACAGATTCTATGATGGTCATAAGAGTCGTAAGAGCATCTATCATAGCCCATTTTGGAAATAGGTGACCTCTTTGGGATGGGGTGTATGAACAAGTGTCAAATGCATCTTACAATGTTGACCAAGTGTCCATAGGTGTGGGTTTTGGGCCATGAGGCCAAGTTGGACGCCCATTCCAAGATAGATCCAAGTTTGCCTTGTATATTCTATATAAATAGGTGCTTTGAGGAGGAGATGTAGTATGTGATTGATAGGTACTGTTATGCTGTTGGATTGACTCCAGACATGAGTGTTAAAGACTATTGAAGCTTGCATTGTAAGTGTATTGTAAACCATATTCAGTTTTGATAATACATTGTGTAGGTTTCTAAGTGTGGGGTTTTTCACCCAATAAGGGTTTTCCCCACGATATATCTTGTCGCTCTTCTTCTGTCTTCTTTCTTCTTTCTAGTTCTATGTGTATTGCTGCAGTATCTCTATTTTATGTTTCATGTTGCTGTAATTGTAAAGATTAAATTGAATTTGTATAACTCTCCCCTCATTAGATTAGTGTAGGAAGTGATTTCCACACACCTTGCTTCCCTTCACTTCAATTCATCAAAACCCAACACTTCAACTCTCATTTCTATCAACAAGTTTCATCTTGTACTAAATGCATTAGCAACTTTGTTTGATTTTCCACTCCTATGCTTCAACACAAATGTATAACTCTGCATGAACTCTACCCATCTCATATGTCTCTGATTCAACTTACCTTGACTGTTCAAATACTGCAAAGCTTGATGATCTGTATACAACACAAACTCCTTAGGAAACAAGTAATGTCTCCACTTCTTCAAGGCTTGAATTATGGCATAGAACTCCTGATCATAAACTAAATATCTTCTCCTTGCATCATTTAATTTCTCACTGAAATATGCTACAGATCTACCTTCTTGACTTAACACTACTCCAATTGCATTGCCACTTGCATCACAATCAACTTGAAATACCTTATTGAAATCTGGTAATGCCAAAACAAGTTGCTCTATCACTTTTTGCTTCAACAACTCAAAACTTTTATTTGCTCTTGATGTCCACTTGAAATCTTTCCTGTCACCTCTCATTGTCTCTGTCATAGGGTTACAAACTGAACTAAAAATTCTGATGAACTTATGGTAGAAACTAGCCAATCCATGAAATGATCTAACCTCTCCAATGCTCTCCAGTGTAGGCCATTCAACAGTTGCTCTCACTTTCTCAGGGTCCATCTTCAATCCTTCTGCAAAAATCACAAATCCCAAATATACCAACTCTTCCTTCATGAAACTACATTTCTTGATGTTTATCAGCAATTTCTCTTCTCTCAACCTCTGCAAAAGTTGTCTAATATGCCACAAATGCTCTTCTTTTATCTTAATAAAAATCAGAATATCATCCAAGTATACAATCACAAACTTACCCAATAATTTCTTCAAGACCTATTTCATCAATCTCATGAAAGTACTCGGTGCATTTGTCAATCCAAAAGGCATCACTAATCACTCCAACAGTCCTTCATTTGTCTTAAAAGCAGTCTTCCATTCATCTCCTTCTCTGATTCTGATATGATGGTATCCACTCTTCAAATCTATCTTTGTGAAATATCTTGCTCCACTCAAACAATCCATGATATCATCCATCCTAGGTAAAGGAAATCTATACTTAACTGTGATCTTGTTTATTGCTCTGGAATCAGTACACATTCTCCATTCTCCATCTTTCTTCGGTGCCAAAACTGCAAGTACTGCACAAGGACTCAAACTTTCTCTAATCAAACCTTTCCTCAACAACTCTTGTATTTGTCTATTCAATTCTTCATTCTCTGCCAGTGTCATCCTATGTGCTGCTTTGTTAGGCAAACTTGTTCCCAGTATAAGATCCATGTGATGACTGATACTCCTTATAGGTGGTAATCCTTCAAGTACATTATCTGATACGATGTCTTCATACTCTGTCAATAATTCTCTTATCTCTTCCGGTTGTGATTCTTCAGTCTCCTTCTCCAATGTTTCAGGCTTCTTAGGAATCAAGGCATAACACATATTTTCATGTCTCAAGCCGTCCAAAAAATTTTGTCCATCTACCAAATAGATTCTAGCATTCCCACATACTTCATTCTTAGGATCATCCTCCAAAGGAATCAAGGTAATTCTCTTTCCATTTGCTGTTATAGTATATGTATTCTTTCTCCCATCATGCATAGCTTTTCTATCATACTGCCAAGGTCTACCCAACAAGATATTGCAAATATCTATAGGCATAATATCACACAAGACTTCATCATGATAAGATCCAATATAAAATTTTACCAAACATTGTTCACTAACCAGTACCTTATGATCATCCTAAATCCATGCTATTGATAGGGCTTAGGGTGTTTCAATCTTTCCAACTTCAGCTTAGTCACCATCTCCTCTGAAACTAGGTTATCTGAACTACCACTATCAATCACAACTTTACAACACTTACCTCCTAATTTGTATCTAGTTCTGAACAGACTTTTTCTCTGTGATGGTTCCTCATTTGTCTCTACTTTAAATAGTGCTCTCCTTATCACCAATGATTCTCTTTTCTCTGGATTGCCAACTGAAAAAGGTGATTCAACAGGTTCTTCTTCAACATAGGTTGCTCTTCCACTATTTTCTATTTTCTTGCTTGTACTACCCTGATTACACTCAAATGCTCTATGTCCTTCACCTCCACACTTGAACAAGTACCTATAAATGTCTTCTTATCAAATCCTCTTCCTTCTCTTATGTATCCTTCATTCCAGTATACACTAGGGTTTCCTCTCTGGTAATAATTTATGTCATCTCTCTGATAAGCATTGTTATCTCTGTCATCCTTCTTTAACAGGCTGTCAAACTTGTTCTGCTCCACAAATGATCTATCATATCCAAAAAATGATCTCCCTTTCTGAAATTTACCTTATTTGCCTCTCTGTCTTTGATCATGCTTCCTATTCAGCTTCTCTTCAACTTTCATGGCAAATTGATATGCTTCTTCCAAAGATATCATCCTTACCAAGCTTAGTTCTTCTTGAATGTTCAATCTCAGTCCATTGATGTATCTAGCCACTTTCTCCTTGCTTGCTTCACTATGTCCTGTCCTTATGATCATCTTATGAAATTCTTCAGTATACTCCTTCACAGATTTCTCCTTTTGTCTTAGGTTTTGCAATCTTTTCAACATCTCCAACTCATAGTCAGCAGGTATGAACTGATTCTTCAACTTTGTCACCATCCGATCCCACTTTGTAATCTTTTCTTTTCCTCTCCTATTTCTTTCTAACTAAACTTCTTTCCACCATATAGCAGCATGTCCTTTCAACTTTGTCTTTACAAATTTTACCTTCTCTGGATCTTCTATTTCTTCATATTCAAATTATTCTTCCATGTCATTTATCTAATCAATCAACTCTTCCAGATTCAAATTAACAGTATAGTTCGACACATCAACTCTAGGTCTTTTCCCAATCTTTGAAATAGCTTGCAACATCTTTACTTGATCTGATTCTTCTTCTTCATGACCTTCTAGGGTTTCACCAATTTGTTCAACATATTGAAATTTTTCTTCATCACTTTCAACATTAGGTCTCGGTATCAATCCTCTTCACCTATCTTCCTCAATAGCATCCAAATGGATTCACATTGTTCTCATCAATTCCATCATCTCATCCATTCTATTAGCCATTGTACCAATAGGAGGAACTCTTCATGGTGGCATCTTCCTTGGATCAAGTGCAAACTGCCTCAAATTCGGTGATCGGGCTACAAGCTACAACTACCTGATGCAAGAACTTCTGGAGATCATAACTTTTGACTTGGATGTGGGTTTTCTATGAGATTTTATGGGTGGATGCGTTATGAGGTGGAAAGTGGTTTCACAACTGACCTTGGTGGGTTGGACGCCGTTTTGGCACTTTTTCAGGGCTTGAAACTTTCATCTTGGCCCTTAAATAGCAATTTAGTGTTTTTTTCCTAGATTTCTAGATTTTTTAAAAGTTGCTTTTGTAATAAATCAAAACTCATGTTTTGAATTTAGAATATTAGTTGGCATTTCATCCAACCGTAGTTTTAGGAAGCTTTTGGGAAAAAACAAGATTTTTAGGATATGATTGTAAAATTACCTAAAATGGCAAAATCTGACAATTGTCGAAATCTGCCAAAAAAAGGTAATTTTTTGATTTTTTTGTTTTTCTTGGATATAAGAGAGTTTTCTCTCATTATAGTAGCAGAGTTGATGAATAGAAGTTTTTTATGTTCTAGCTTCCAAATCTTTGTCTCTCATATGTTTAATGGCATAATTCTATTGAGTGTATGTTGTGTGTTGCATCACTACCTCTCAATCGGTGATTGGTTGTGCACAAGTAACCTGCCTCAGATCGGCGATCTACTCACAATAAGATCTTACGGAATCCCCTTCTCCAAAGAATCAAACTTTCACTCTGATACCACTTGGTGCAATCACGGTAGGAGGGTTCACAAAATGAATTATCTGGATCATGCAACAAGAGTAAACAAAATGGAAACAACCCAAGGAAATGGAACAAATACAGATTCAGTCATTCAGTATATCATAGAATTGAAAATAGAGATCCACTGGCAATATGTGGGCTTACAACTAGGGCTCAAAGGACTGATTACATACAAGCGCAAGATAAAGCTTTGAAGCTCCTTCGCACAAAATCTAAACTATCAGATCTTTCTTATGTGAATAACTTTGAGAACTACTTTCCTAAGGATCTATTACATCAATATATATCATTTCCAAACCATTAGATTCCTCCGCATCGGCTAAGGAAGGTCACAAACTCCAATGAAGAGCTATAACGTGTGAATACAGATAGGTTAGACCTAAATGCATAGAACACACCCTCAAGTGAATGGAACAACATGCAGACCTCTGGGGAAGGTTGGCCATGAACCAAGGATCATTGAATGATGTGTCATTAGGATCCACCAGTCAAGGAGTGATCCAGAAGCCTTCTCCTTTAGCTGATTATTAGGAACTATTAGAATGCTCTCCTCTGAGAAAATAGTTGATCTTCTGATAGCGGTAACTTTCTGGTAACTGATGAAAATGCTCTGAGTTCTTGATATGATGAAGATGAATGAATGTAGATGTTAAGTCCAGATCCGCAAGATGTGAAATGCCAAAACTGGACCACAAGCTGAAACTGCTTCTAACTGTACTCCCTAGACTAAACTGGAAAATGAAAGAACTGAAACGTAAACACACTGAGATGTAAATATTTTTTGTTGATGCAATATTGCTCTTGAACCATGGATGCTCCTGCATCATGTTGACATCAATGACAACACTAACTACACATAGTTGCAACATCATTTACATCAACATTTGTATTTTTTGCTTGATGTGTTTTTAAACTTTGTATATTGGCCACAAGATTTGACTACTATTAGGGAAGTCAACACTCCTCCCTAAGTCTATAGCAAGCCCCAAATGGTACTTTTTAGCACTATAAATTTCTTGGATAAAGGCATTGACATGGGGAAGTAGATTTAGAAGTCAACATGAGAGAAGGACTCGACTGTGTCAATTAGACTAGGGACCTAGTTCTAAGACTAGACCACAAGCACAGATCTATCCTTGCATTAGAAATCTTAAAACATCTTTGTTGCAACATCTTGATCATTTTTCCATTATCAGATTCTAGTTTCCAATTTTAGTCATAGTGTCATAGTCGATCAAAGAGTTTGAAATCAACATTAGACTATAAAACATATAAGCTTTTATTTATTTCTAAGGTATTTTGTAGCAACACAATAGTGTGTCCCACTTTTTTTCTTAATTGAGACACTCAAAATCAACATTTTTTCCTTAAGTGGGACACTCAAAATCAACATTTTCAATTTCTGGCAATATACCAAACAAATAATCAAGAATTTAAGGATCCAATGTAAACTAATAAATTGTGGCATTTTCTATTTAGATTCAAGTTGTAAATTTTTTGAATTTTTTAAAGAATTATTTCTATCATTTTTTAAATTAATTTTTTATTTTTTCTATTATTTTTTATTAAGTGACATTTTGTCATATCACACAACCTTCACTACAAATAAAAAATTTCCATCATTTCACTAGTACAAAAAGAGAAATATATTACTAAAAAAACTACTAAAAACTGCTTATAAATGACCAAACATGGTCACATGACCATTAGTAGTTTATTGCTAGTCATTTATAACATGACCAAATTAATGACTAAACCATTTTTAGTCATTTATTGGTTGTTTTGATTGACCGATTTGGTAGTATATTTAGTCATTGATTGATGTAATCTGGTCACTTATTTAGTCATTTTTTATTCACTGCTATATTTAGTCATTAATTTAGTCATTGATTGTTGTTAACTAGTCACTTATTTAGTCATTTTTATTCACTGATTTATGTCCATTGGTAGTGTATTTAGTCATTAATTTTAATCATCATTTTGATCAATTTGGTAGTATATTTAGTCATTTTTATTCATTGGTTTAATTCTAGTCATATATTTAGTCATATTTATTCATTGTTCACTGATTTCTGTCAATTGTTAGTATATTTAGTTAATTTAATTATTAATTGACATCAATTAGTAGTATATTTAGTCATTTTGAAGCTTGCATTTAGTCATTAGTATATTTAGTAGTATATTTTGAAGCTTGCACAATGAAACAACTTTGAGAAGGTAAAAACTTGTTTTATTGGTAAAAAATGCTTACAAATAACATACAAATATGAAAATAAGTTACAATGCTTTCTCTTTGCTAAAAAAACCTTCATGGTTACATTACATAGCTCAAAGAATGAGCAAGGAACTAATTTTCTAAGTATCATTGAGCATAGAAGTACAAAGACATTCATAGATGTCTTCTTCACAAATCCATGACTGTCCCATATTGAAGCTCACTATCCTAGTTCAAGATCACACTGTCATCTCTGTAGAGATCTTGTATCATGCATCCAACTTGCTCTAGTTCATAAGTTGCCACTATGAATTGTTACTTGTAGCAATAAACTATCCTTATCTCTGATGATTATGCCTCTAATGACTATCATCTTTGGTAGGATGCCTCAATTGTCATGGACTGTTATTCAACAATATTGCCTTATGACTAGGCTATGCATTGTCCTAATCAAACTTGTAGCTTCTTGAAATGCATTGTCCAATCACTTGTCAACCTACTGTCATGCATTTTCCCTTTATAAAATAACAATGCCTCATGACTGCCACTACCTAGCTCATTATTTTGGCATGCTTTCACTTGTACTCTACCTCCCATCAATATAGAACACTACCCTTTTATTGAATGCCTTGACTACCTTTGACATCACTGTATCTTTTCCAAATTCCTTAAAAATAGTTCATCACTACTACTGTTACATAGGTATGCACTCTATGTCATCTGCCAGACTGTTACAAGTTCACTCAGTCCATCATTAGTCCCATCACTTATCACATCACTATCATGAACAACTATCATATCATATCATCACCTCTAATATAGAAATCAACATCCATCCAAAATGATTGCAGGATATGCACAAATTGAACTTTTTGAGAAGAATTTAGAAACTTTCAAGCAAATACAATTGGTAGGTGTAAAGCCAGACTCCACAACCTTTCCCAGAATCCTCCCTGTCTATGCCAAAGTGGGAGCTTTGGAACAAGGTATGGACATCCATCAAAGCATGAAGGATAGAGGAATTTTGTCAGATGTTGTAGTTGCAACTACCCTAGTAGACGTGTATGCAAAATGTGGAACCATGGACAAGGCACATGAACTGTTTGATAGAATGCCTCAAAAAAATGTGGTCTCATGGACTACATAGAGAGAGATTAGAGAGAGCCTCCTAATCGACTGCAATATAAAGGAGGAACGAAGAATAAAGAGAGGTGTAAGTAATGCAGCCATGTAGGATGAACCTGCTTAGAAATTTAGAGAAGACATCTTTTGGGTATTTCATTTGGCGTGATTGCTCCCTCACAGCCCTGCAAGGAGCTAGGGCATGAGGGTGTGGGATGGCGAGCTCTCCTTGCATCCCTACGAAGGAACTTTTGTGTGTGCACAAGATGTGAGAAGAGCAAAAATGTGGTCTCATGGACTGCATATAGAGAGAGCTTAGAGAGAGCTCATATGATTGAGAAGATAGCATGAAACTTTCATGGTATGTTGTACAATGATTTGAATGGTAGTGTGTTCATATTGTTATCCTCCTAATCGAATGCAATATAAAGGACAAAAGAAGAATGAAGAGAGGTGTAAGTAATGTAGCCGTGTAGGATGAATCTGCTTAGAAATTTAGGGAAGACATCTATTGGGTATTTCATTTCGCATGATTGCTGCCTCACCTACTTATCTTTATAGGAGCCAGGGCATGAGGGTGCGAGATGGTGGGCTCTCCCCACATCCCCGCAAAGGAACTTTTGTGTGTGCATGGGGATGCAGGGAGAGCAATTATTGCTGGATATGCACAAAATGGATTTGTTGGAAAGACTTTACAAACTTTCAAGCAAATGCAATTGGTAGGTGTAAAGCCAAATTCCACAACCTTTGCCAGCATCCTTCCCGCCTGTGCCAAAATGGGAGCATTGGAACAAGGTATGGACATCCATCAAAAAGTAATCGATAGAGGAATTTTATCAGATGTTGTAGTTTCAACTACCCTGGCATACATGTATGCAAAATGTGGAAGCATTGACAAGGCATGTGAATTGTTTGGCAGAATGCCTCAAAGAGATGTCATCTCATGGAATGCAATGATTGTGAGATATGCACAAAATGGATTTTTTGAAAAGGATTTAGAAAGTTTCAAGAAAATGCAATTAGCAGGTGTAAAGACAAATTTGACAACCTTTGCCAACATCCTCCTTGCCTATGCCAAAATGGGAGCTTTGGAAGAGGGTATGGACATCCATCATAACATAATGGAAGGGGGATTTTTGTCAGATATTATAGTTGGAAATTCTCTGGTAGACATATATGCAAAATGTGGAAGTATAGATAAGGTACGTGAACTATTTGATGGAATGGCTCAAAGAGATGCCATCTCTTGGAATACAATGATTACATGATATGCACAAAATGGTTTTTTTGAAAAGGCTTTAGAAACTTTCAAGTAAATGCAATTAGCAGGTGTAAATCCAAATTTGACAACCTTTGCTAGCATCCTGCCTGTGATATCATGGATACCCACTCTCCTGCAAGCACTTCAAGTCATGCCTGTGGTGATGTGGGGCTTTCCCACATCACTACAGGCATGACTTGAAGTGCTTATAGGAGAGCAGATGATGCGGGGGTATCTAATTCCTAAGATAAATGAAGAAGCAAGCCAAATTTTTGTAATATATTTGTGTAAAACCATATTTTTAGGGTATCTAATTCCTGAGATAAACGAAGAAGCAAGCCAAATTTCTATAATATATTTGTGCAAAGCCATATTTTAGGGAAAGCCTCGCATCACCCACTCTCCCACAAGCACTTCAATTCATGCCTACAGTGATGCGGGAAAGCCCCACATCACCGTAGGCATGACTTGAAGTGCTTGCAAGAGAGCGGGTATCCATGATATCACATTTCTTTGAGGCATTTTTTGAAACAGTTTGCTTTCCTTGTCTATGCTTCTACATTTTCATGTATGTCTAGTAGGGAACTTGTAACTACAACATATGACAAAAAACAAGGATCACCGAGTCTGATACACTTACTTGGGACTGTGCATTCTTAGTGTATCTTATTCTTGTAGTTGTGAGGTGGAAGTTTTAACTATCCAAGTGATGGATTCAAAATTTTCACAATCACGATATAGTGGTCATTGTGAGAGGATTGTCATAGTATAGTTAAATGCCAAACAAAGATGATGAAAGGATAGTGACCAATTTGATTAAGGCAATGACTTCACAAATGTTGAAGGGACAATCCTAGTATCTTTGTTTTGAAGGTCAGTGATTTCAATGTTGGAAGATAGTGCTGCAGATTCTTCCATGCCATCAACTTCAAGAAACAACACAATTGGCTAAAGGAGCCTCTCATTTTACACAACAGTTCTCCAAGCTCATTAGAAGCTACACATAAATATAACAAATTGAAATATGAACCTAAGAATGAATACATATGAGATTATTATTTACCTCCAAGTGGGACCCTTATTCCTCAAGACATTATCAATATAGTGGTATGTTTTCAAGGCCAATACTTTCAACCTATAAGGACCTTGCATTGTGACATGAATGGAGGAAGTTGTATAGCAGTCTAGGGTGGTGATCTTCAAGAGTTTTGTGTCAATAGTGATTTCAATAAGCTATGTTTCATATGCCCTAAATGGTTGTTAAATGCTAAGGCATTAGTGGAAATTTCTTCAAGTGCTATGTAAGGCCATTGAAATCAAAGATCTGTCCTCTAAGTCATTTGCACATGGTGATTGAGAACACAATGAGTAAGAAGTAAAAGAGCACTGGATCATAGCACTACAAAATGGCCATGAGTTATGCAATGAACCTCACTATTCTTTTGATCACAAAGGAGATATAGATAATAACCAACATACTGATGTGCACAGAGAGTGTTCATGGATGAGTGCAAACTTCCTTACAAAGTAATTACCACAACAAAGTTTGAGGTGAATTGCACCTGCTATTTTATGCTGATATGGATATGTTCTAACCTATAGTTAATTGTTGTAGCATAATAGATAGGATAAATAGTTGTTCATATACCATTATTTCTAATTCAAAATTGTTATACCTTATTCTAGGAGCAAATCATAGGGGGAGTCTATACATAAGACACCATTGTTTCAAATTCAAAATTGTTGGCTCTTTCACAATTGGTTGCTTCATTTATTTGATCTAAGATAGCCTGTTTTATAGAAGATGCTCTCAAAATCACAGTAAAATCCTTTATTTCAGGAAGACTATTCAGAATCTTCCCATCATAACAATGAACAAAAGCATCAGTCATTAACCTAAACTTTGCAAGAGTTTCATCAAATTCTACTTTTCCACTCTCTTTTCAATTCTGAATTTTATTCCCAATTTCATCCATGAAGAACTTCCTCAGCCTATAGATACTGTTGTTATCCATAACTTTACCAGGTGTCGAGGATAGCTTCAAGTTTTTACCCAAGCAACAATTGACAAAATTTAGCCTTACCAGATACAATGTGTTGAAAAGCTTTTTGAAGTTATTCTGGAAAAGAGTTCCCGAGAGTATAATGCGCAGTTGTGAATTAACCTTTTTGCATGAATTCCATTGTATTTGGTAAGGATGAATTTTGACAACTTTTTGTCAAAATTCAGCCTTGCTAGATATAATGGAATTCATGCAAAAAGGTTAATTCAAAATTGTGCATTATACTCTTAGGAACTCTTTTCCAGAATAACTTCAAAGAGCTTTTCAACACATTGTATCTAGTAAGGCCAAATTTTGTCAATTGTTGCTTGGGTAAAAACTCGAAGCTATCCTCAACACCTGGTAAAGTTATGGCTAACAATAGGATCTACAGGCTGGGGAAGTTCTTCATGGATGAAATTGGGAATAAAATTCAAAATGGAAAAGAGAGTGGAAAAGTAGAATTTGATGACACTCTTGCAAAGTTCAGGTTAATGACTGATGCTTTTGTTCATTGTTATGATGGGAAGATTTTAAACAGTCTTCCCGGAATAAAGGATTTTACTATGATTTTGAGAGCATCTTCTATACAGCAGGTTGTCTTAGATCAAATAAATGAAGCAAACAATTGTGAAAGAGCCAACAATTTTGAATTTGAAACAATGGTGTCTTATGTATAGACTCCCCTGTGATTTGCTCCTAGAATAAGGTATAGCAATTTTGAATTAGAAACAATGGTATATGAACAACTATTTAGCATATCTATTATTCTACAACAATTAACTATAGGTTAGAACATATCCATATCAACATAAAATAGCACGTGCAATTCACCTCAAACTCTATTGTGGTAATTCCTTTGTAAGCAAGTTTGCACTGCATGAACATTCTTTGTGCACATAGCCAAACATTTAAAGTTCTTAACCAAAGCTCCAAAAATGAGTATCTTGTCATTGCATGACTCCTACTTTTGCTTCGAGTATGACAGTACCTGAGCTTTTGGTGTTTCTAGACAAAACCTATAGCGGAAAAGTGTAGTCTCCATATGAAGGAACCATCTTCGGAGCTCTTCCCTAAAATGAGGCTTGAAAACATTAGAAGAAAAGCAATACCATAACTCTAAAGTAACAATTTGTATCAAGACAAATGTCATAAAGTATAATTAAAAAGACAAATCCTTATAATTGGACCAAGCAGATTTATGATTTTATCTTTAGAATGTAGGAATTTTCTCTGTCAAAGCTTCACAACCTCAAATTGGATCTCAAATTGTACCAACAGATTTATGATTTTATCTTTAGAATGTAGGAACTTTCTCTATCTCATATTCATGACCTCAAATTGGATCCAAAATTGGACTCGCAAATTTATGATTTTCTCTATCCACCGACATTTGTATTCCTATACTCAGGTTTTTCTTCCAAGTGAAAACACCTGGAAGTGTTTCAGACCGAATCAAGGTACTATCCAACTTGGTTATGTCATTGATAGCAATCCAAGTTTTCCTGAACCGTCCATACCCGAATGTTGAATCACAATCTATTCTTCCTACACATAAAATTACCACATATTAACCCCTTCTAAACAAAACATTTGATCATCATAAAACCATAATTAATAAATCACTTCAATTTCAAAAAGAATCCGATGTCATTTACTATCAAAACAAAAGCTGTATAAATCACAAAAAATCCATGAAGCCTCCTAAATGTATCTTAAAGCAAGTTTATAGGATGAGTTTCAGCATAAGAAGCTTTCTACTACAGCTCTCAGTGAATGTATTATAAGCAGAAAATAAAATTCTTCACACTCGAAGTAATGCAGTCAAACATTTATTTCAAAAGTAGGTTAGTAGGAGTTAACTAAAAACAAAATGATTTTTTGCTTGGTTTCTTTTATCAATATGCCACGTGGAAATGGAATAATCACTAAGAATCCCTAACAATAAAAAATAAAGTAAAGGTTCAAGAAAGCAAATTCCAATGTACTATTGTGTAATGGTGACGAAGGCACTTCTATGAGCATGACCTACATACAAATCCTTGCCATTGAAATATTGTCATCCATCCAAAGAGAAAATAAGCAATGTAAGGATTTGAGCAATATAAGTCTAAAGGGTTATGCTATAATGGTAATGGAATCACCATAAGAGCACAACTAAGGAACAAATTCTTGTGACTATAATTATGTGATCCATAACTCTATTGGTCATGTGGCACAATTGTGCTATAACAAATACAGGATGCATTCATGTGTAACCCGAGTTTAATGTGACTATGTTGTGATAGAAATGGAGGCACTCATATGAGCACATTTCATGTACAAATTAATCACTGAAATCACAATTAGGTGTCAATCATCATTGGGTGCATTCAAGTTGGCTCAAGTTTAATAGGTTACAATGTAATGATAGCATGATCCAAGAGCGATTACCTCTTGCTACAATAAAGAGCCTATAACTCTGGTTGATATACAGAGTGGTTGTCTTATATCAATTATGTAGTGCATTCAAGCACAACCCATGTTTAATGGGCTATTCTAGAGAGTGATCAAGATTTTCTAAACCTTATGAATGTTACTTAAAAGTATACAGCTTAAACTACAGACCAAGTTTGTTACATACTTGAATGCAATCTTGGGTTACCACAAACTATAATAAAGTGATCTGCTAATAACCATTATGGGAAGTATTAAAGCAAGACCCATGCTATATATAGGATACATTTCCCTGATTAGGTTTACATACCTTAATGATCAAACACAAGCTTCCCACACACTCTAGGATACAATCCAAGATCATACCACACCCTGTCAAGATAGCTAATTTTTTGACCCAAGATTTAAGGTTGTTTTTTAATACCAACAAAAGCATTGGTAAGAGCATGACTAGGGTACAAACCCTAGGCCTCCATACAAACATAAACCATAACTCTAGCAGATTAGTGAGGTTATAATATCAGAAAGATTGAGACATTGTAGCTAATAACAAAATCTTGCAATCTAAAGATTGTAGCCAATAACAAGCTAGGGTGTCCCACTTATTTTTTCCTATTTATTTCAGATTATAACAACAAAACAACATAGGAACATTGAATTTTCAAACACAAACCAAGGATAAACATATACTGGAACAAGAGCTTTATTAATTCATGTCTCCCAATGAGTCTTTTTAAAAAATAGAAGTGCAAATACTGAAAATATGCAAATAACAGCAATCTAATATAAATTTCAGCCTGTTAGGACGAGTACTAGGAACCACTGAAATGCTCACAAAATCCACTCCCAGACTCTGAATGATGCCAAATCAGTTGCAAATGACTCCTAGAGCCTGGATACCCAAACTCCAATGGTGAAACCCTAATGAAAGTTGCAGAATAAATTATGCACAGATCCCAATGCAACAACCAGGCTAGCCGTACTTTCCCAAGAGGGTGAATTGCTCCAAAAAATTAAATACTTCATTAATGCCTCTAAAAATACAAACAAAGGGTGCCTTGGGACGAGAAAGAGAAGGGTCAAATACCCAGAATGAAATTTGTCTCCAATTCTTCTCCACGAATCAATCTTCGATTCAGATATGTAAAAACCAACAACACAGAAATCTCCAATAAGCACATGTGCAACCTCTGTATGAAGTTGTTCCTAAAGAATTAACTAGGGATTATCCTTCAAATCTGAAACTAATGTTAACTATGAGGGTTTTCATCCTCAAATCCCTGAGATCAATGGAAAATCCAATAACATTTCATTATCAGGAATATTCAACATAACCCCAAATGAAGAGCCTTCACATCCTTTTATTATTTTCCTCCTTGAAAGATTTTGGAAACTTCCTCAATATGGGTGCCACACATGAGAGGGAAACCTTCCTTAAAAATTAGAAAAAAAATATTTATTTCCATCCTTTTTTAATCTTTCTTTTTTCACTTTTCCCTAGGATTAGAAAAAACACTTTATTTCCTTTCTTTTTCTAACTTTCCCTAGGATTAGAAAAAAGAACATTGTATTTCCTTTCTTTTTCCCACTTTCCCTAGGCATTTCCCTTTTTTGGCATAATTAATTTATTTATTTAAATGCTCACATAGCCCCCTTTTAAAAACAACTATAAGTTATGAGTCCTATGCATAGGGGTACAACTTAACTTTATAACTATATAACTTTATAACTTTATAATATTTAATTATGCCAAGGTTGTCTTTTTGTGAATATACTAATAAAATGCCCATATTATATTGTCCTTGTCCATTCCAACAAGAAACTATCAAGGAAGAACTCCCTACTATACCCTGCCATAAATCATGCTACCATAAATAGTGCTTACTAAATATAGTAAGCTCAAGAAAGTCCTTAGTTGCCAATGCAGAACATATCACCCTGAAGCTCTCTAAAAACCTAGAAGGAATCTAGTAATCAAACTACCATACACTGACAAACAGATCCCTGAAAGCTCAAAAGAGATCGCCACATAGCTGTAACCCTTAATTATTGCCTCTGACTAGCCTACAGGCCTCCGAAATAAGCTAACGGTCAATCCTAGATATCACTGATGAGAAGGGCACATTACAATCTGCCCTTCCCAAGATTTCTTTCCCTCAACCAATCACAAATCAATCCGCTGCTCCACTCTGATATATATGCCATAAAACCACAAAGTATGAAGCAACTCAATAGAATCCATGTGTAACAATGCACTCAACAAATCAATACTTGGATCCCAAACCAAAATATAGAACCTGTTGTATGATATGTGAAAGAAATATCTCTACCAAACACCATGAGACAACCACCTATGAAGAAAGTCTAGCAAAAAGATGTATAAATGAATTGTCGCATGCCAATACATCAACACATGAAGTATCTCAACATCGCTGATATAACCCAAGCCAACGATAAGAATGATATCATAGGTGTCATCAAACAAATGAAAACCAAAGAAATCTATCTCATACTCCATGCCCAACCAATAGACATACCTCCACACACTCCCAAGCCACTATATAGTTGGTGTAGACTAAGGAAAATCTGGAAGTGCCATATAAATGCAACTAGAGCAGTCACTAAACCATGATGAATCTATGAATATGAAGTCACCAATCAACAAATAAATCATTGTCATGCCATGAGGAGTAGGTGACAAATCCAAATGTGTAGTGTAGATGTCATCAATACTCACCAAAGATAACTCTTGAGTGGTTGATCCACTATAAGTGTCATCAATAAAATCAACATCTTCATGAATGAATTGATCAACAACAATTGCAATTTCAAAACTAGAAGACCTTTGCTTATCATCATCCATGGAGTGGTGAGTGTCACAAACTTGTTGAAGATGAAGCTTGGCTTGTTGTGCTATCAACTTAGCTTCTGTTGCCTTGTCAAGCCATCCTTCAAGCATTTCTTGGGACTGTTTTATCTCAATTTCTCCAAACTGTCTAAAATTAGTCCCATAATGTGATGCATCATATAAATTACCATGACCAATGCATGCATCTTGTGTACCAATCAAAGTAGAATCAATATCACTCATTTCCCAATTATTAGCAGCTGCAATATCATGAGAAAGTGAGGATATACTACTGCTATTTAATATCAAAAAACTAGGACTGAATCTTTCCCTTTTATTCATGCTTCTCAAGTCATCCATGTTAGAGCATATGAACATACTCTTAGTTGTCCCATCCTTTGTCTCATTTTTTAGTGCCTTAAGCAAAATATGTTTACCCATGTGAGTAAACTCTAACACCATCTTGTTGAAGTCTTGGACAAATCTTCCAAGAGATTTCAACCATTGAATACCATCAATCTCCTGAAAAGAGGTTGGAACAACACCAAGGTCCAGCATGTAAGACTTAGAAGAAACCATCTTCTTCTAATAAGACTATCCAAGGTCAATCTCAAAAGTGCTGATGTAGAGCCTTGTGCTCAAATCTCCCATGACACCTGAACCTGCAGCCAAGACTGATGTGTCTGCATCATCAACAATCCATTCCACCCTAAGTGGTCTCCTGAAGATGTGAAAGATGCCCAACATAGGTGCATAGAAATATATACCAACCCCTGACAAGATACTAGCATAAATCAGAACAACACCATGTATCTTGTGAATCATGTCCATGATGGAGTAAAAGGTATCCCTACTGCCCAAGGATGATAAGAACTCATCATCAATATGTCCTCTAACTCCACAGTAGCAATCCCAACTTCTCCTATCCATCCCAATAGCTAGAGTCCTCAAAGTGAACCCTAACAAAACTCTAACTAGCAAAGTAGGATAACAATCAATCAATGAGGTAGGAGGTAGAACCCATGGGGGTAGAGCTGGGATATATCTGTCCTCATGCCTATCTCCAAACCATAGACTGAAATCAATTAGAAACTTGAGCATACACCTCTCGAGATCACGGATGATGCATCCTTCACCGACCAACTCCTCTCACCTAATCATCACAAAAGACACTGCACCTATATCCTGAGTGTGATTGCTAGGAGGTATCATGCTACTTTCTTCACCCTGTGCCTGGGCTGCTATAGATGACTGTGTCTCTGCTGAACATGATGAACAACGAGCCAAACTCAACTCTAAGTAGAGCTCATCAACATGAGTCTAAGATTCCTAAAAGGCTACCTAGGTACTCCTCAAGGAATCACTGAAAGCCTTAAGCTCATGAGAAAGCTTATCAACTTCATCTCCTTTCCTCATCAAAGCATCTGAATAGATCTCAACGAGGTTGAGAAGGTGGTCACGATCTAAAAGAAGGTGTAAATAATTTGACTTCTCTGTTCCCAAACTTTCTTTGATTTCCCGTAAGCTATCATGAGAAGACTCTGCTTCAACTCCCCTTTGTCTTCTCTCTAATTGAACCATCCAGAGATGATTCTCAATCTGTTTGTGCATTTTATCATGATGAGATAATGCTACAACAATCTCATCTTCACTTGCCTTCAACTAATTCTCCAAGTTGTGCAGACTTTTAGGTTCATGAGTAACCCTTGCTTTATCAGAGGAAGCATCAGGTTGTTCTGGTAGTGCTCGAGTTACAAAACTATTTTCTTTGGTGATGCCATCCATGCACATATCTTGATTACCATAGTCTGATTTTTCATTATGGGAATCAACTATCACACTAGAAAGCATTATGATCACCCAAAGAATCCATACTATTGATATCCACATCACTAACATGATCTATGCTAGCCTCTAATGTAGAAGCCTCTTGTGAAACCTCTTGCAAGGATGATCTAGACAAATCACTACCCAAGGCCGTCCTAATGTTTTCTTGAGTCAAATTAGCATGTCTATCAGATTCATCATATAAATTTTTGCATACCTTATTGTAACTTGAAGACACCAAATCATTCTCATGAAGAGTTGTATCACCCATATGTGAAGATTCTCTATCCATTCCATGTGTAAACAAATCATAAGCTATAGCATGATATTTCTTCCTTGATTAATTAGTTTTGTGACAAAGTTTGGGATGCATGTCCATATAGTCCTTGAAAGGAAAATCCTCCTTAACCTTGTGAGGAAGAGTGATATACTCCTCAAATATGCTAAGCACTTTCATTTCCTTGTCTTGTGGCATTGGACCTTTGCTAGTAGAAGGAGATGATCCTTTAGAGAGTCTAAACTTTGAAAGTGAATCATTTAAACACTGCAATTTACTTATAGTCTTGTGTTGTGTTTGTTCAAATTATTTTCATGCATGTTTATTGCTAAACAACTTTGCCATGATGACCTTTTTCACTATCCAAACTAAAAACCAAATCCAAACTGACTTGTACACAACTGATTTCACACCAATTGAATGCAAACATTACCCAACAAGCTAGCAGGAACAATGGCTTTGATACCACTGTGGTGTCCCACTTATTTTTTCCTATTTATTTTAGATTATAACAACAAAACAACATAGGAACATTGAATTTTCAAACACAAACCAAGGATAAACATATACTAGAACAAGAGCTTTATTAATTCATATCTCCCGATGAGTCTTTTTACAAAATAGAAGTGCCAGTATTGAAAATATGCAAATAACAACAATCTGATATAAATTTCAACCTATTAGGATGAGTGCTGGGAACCACTGAAATGCTCGCCAAATCCACTCTCAGACTCCGAATGATGCCAAATCAGTTGCAACTAACTCCTAAGGGTTGGACGCCCCAAACTCCAATGGTGAAACCCTGATGAAAGTTGTAGAATTAATTATGCACGGATCCCAATGCAACAACTAGGCTAGCTATACTTTCCCAAGAGGAAAAATTGCTCCAAAAAATTAAATACTTTGTCAATGCCTCTAAAAATGTAGACAAAGGGGTGCCTTGGGATGAGAAAGAGATGGGTCAAATACCTAGAATGATCTTTGTCTCCGTTTCTTCTCCATGAATCAGTATTCAATTCAACAATGTAAAAACTAGCAACACAGAAATCTCTAATAAGCACATGTGCAACCTCTGTATGAAGCTGCTCCTGAAGAATTAGCTAGGGATTATCTTTCAAATCTGAAACTAATGTCAACTATGAGGGTTTTCATCCTCAAAGCCCTAAGATCAATGGAAAATCCAACAACATTTCATTATCAACAATATTCAACATAACCCCAAATGAAGAGCCTTCACATACTTTTATTATTTTCCTCCTCGAAAGATTTTGGAAACTTCCTCAATATGGGTGCCACACATGAGAGAGAAACCTTCCTTTTTTAAAATTAGAAAAAAAAACGTTTCTTTCCATCCCTTTTTAATCTTTCTTTTTTCACTTTTCCCTAGGATTAGAAAAAAAACACTTTATTTCCTTTCTTTTTCTAACTTTCCCTAGTATTAAAAAAAACACTTTATTTCCTTTCTCTTTCCCACTTTCCCTAGGCGTTGCCCTTTTTTGGCATAATTTATTTAAATGCTCACATAGCCCCCTTTTAAAAACAACTTTAAGTTGTGACTCCTAGGCATAGGGGTACAACTTAACTTTATAACTTTATAATATTTAATTATGCCAAGGTTGCCCTTTTATGAATATAATAATAAAATGCCCATATTATATTGTTCTTGTCCATTCCAACTAGAAACTATCAAGGAAGAACTCCCTGCTATACCCTGCCATAAATCATGCTATCAAAAATAGCGCTTACTAAAAATAGTAAGCTCAAGAACGTCCTTAGTTGCCAATGCAGAACATATCACCTTGAAACTCTCTAAAAATCCAGAAGGAATAAAACTGCTAAACACTAACAAACAAATCCTTGAAAGCTCAGAAGGGATTGCCACACAACTGGAACCCCTAATTATTTCCTCTGACTAGCCTACGAGCCTCTAGAATAGGCTAACGGTCAATCCTGGATATCACTGATGAGAAGGGGACATTACACAAGAACACTATGTAGCTCAGTGACATTTGTAAATGCAATCTATGGTAAGAAGAATGACAGTCACTTGAGGTGTGATAGTCAAAAAGAGGCTGAGCAGTGACAAGATAATAAAGCTCAAACCTTGCATAATAAAGTGGAGATTTTAACAGTGAGTTTCCTTACCCCCTTGCAGACCTTAAGGGTTTTTCAAATGCTATTAACAGTGTTAAACAAGGCAATTGCAATCAGGGAATGACTGTCCAAATGAAGTAACAGTGGTAATCACAGGTTCAATGTTTCTTCTTAGCCATTACATAATGGAGTTAATGGATTGCATCTTTGAGCCATGTTTTGAGACTCATCAAAGATGGGAGAATAGTGAATAATACCTTGTGGACTGTGAAGTAGTGACAATAAGGTTGAAGGATCTTAAGACCCACAATACCATGAAACAATGAGTCCCCTATAGTAAGTAAGAAGTATATAGGGCATGGTTTGATTTTATAGAAGGATGCTCATGAAAGGAATGTTCAAGTGACAGTGAGTGAGTTGTTTGAGATTGCAACTAAGGGTGCAATATCTAGTCTTAAAGGTAGTTGCAAGAAAATCAACCCTACATAGCAAACAATTTACAATGTTATCTTACATAATGCCTTGAGTTTGAAGACAAAAATCTCATTGTATCTTGATGAAAGTAGTGACCTTAATGGTCAATCACTGGCAACCATGATTTAAAACATGCTATTGTACTTATGGAGGCAACATTTTAAGCAAGGCAGTGAGTGGTGGTTTGGAACAATTGTAGGTATGAAGGACTTGCTTTATATGCATACTATGTAGTCTAGCTTAAGACAACGTTCTTAGAAGAGATTGAAGGTGGATTATGGAACTCAAGGGTTACCATGATAAAGATTAAAGTAAAGACTGAGATCTATTTAAAAGCCACTATCATGAAGATATTAAAGATGTCACATGAAAAACCCTAGCAATTGGAGTAATGTATACAGTGCCAAAGAGGACAGTGAGCTAGGGCAGATTTAGGAGATCTCTACATTATCTAATCACAGGCAAATACATCATTTATTTATTATTTTAAATTAAAAGAAATCATTCTAAACCCTATATAGGATACATTGATACTTCAAAAGCATCTAAATTAAGAATTTGAGATTATGCAACTATATGTCAATTAAATACCTGGATTACAAATAGTAGTACGACCAATGTAACCCTTGTTGAGTAGAGCAAGAATGAGATAAGCAACAATGAATCCTATGCCTCCTATCATGCACATCTCCTTACCATTCTATGTCATTCTTTACTGGAACACTTCTCCATTTTGGTGGGCTACGCTTGAAAATAAGGTTTGGACAAAGGTTTTAGAGTATGTTTATTAAAATGAAAAATCCATTTTGGCGAGCTATGCCTAAAAATAAGATTTCGACGAAAGTTTTAGAGTATGTTTATTAAAGTTTTAGAGTACTTTGGCGGGCTATTGATTTTTTATTCCTTAAATGATTTTTTCAAATAGATTGTGATAAATAAATGACTAACTATTTAGTCATTTTTATTTGTGTGACTAAATAATTTTTTATTCAACAACCAAATTAGTCATTTATTTACTCATTTATAGCTAAGTTGCAAAAAAATAGTAGAATTTAGTCATTTTTAGTTGTTGTGACTAAAAGTTTTAGTCACTTAGTCATTTATTTGCCAAAATTCTACGAGCGTTTCTTAGAATTAGAATTCATTGACTCTAATTTCTATGGAACAAATATTTTTTAGTAATATTTATTGAATTATTTATTTCTTAATAGTCTTTGAGTTGGTACTAACAAATTTTCAAACTTATATTTTGCCATAACACATTTCTCTTACCATATTTATCAATTTTAAATTTTTCTTTTTTCAAAGAAAGAAGAACATCTATGTGGAGGGTAGTGCATTTTTTGATATTTTTCTAACAACATTTATTATTTTATTTAATGCCTTGAATATAGGTCATTATTTTCTCATAATGGACCTACATTTGTTATAAAAAAATTAAAATGTCATATTAAAAAACATAATACATATTGTAATTTTTGAAATGCTGATGGTTATCCTATTTTGCCTTCTGGCCAAATAGCCTAAGGATCCATGATCATAGTGTTCCTACCTTTTGAAATGCCAGAGAAAACCACCCAAATGGCTAAGTCCCAAAAATCCTAAGTTTTCCTTGTGTTTTCAGAGTTTCAAAGCTCAAGCTTCTCCTCTTCATCATGCCATGTCTGTCAGCCCTAAACTCCACCTTGTTCACTTGTATTCAGCTAAGTCTTTTAGAGTGCAGAGGTCAAAAGTTCTCTCTTTCATGTTCTTCCTTTTGAAAGGTGGAAGGCTAGAGGTCCACTTGCTGAAGCCCAACAAGTAAAATGCTCTAAGTATACCGGATGTCAGACTGCAGAGGATTCTCCTTCCCTCTTCCTTTCCCTTTTGAAAGGTGGAATGAGGAAGGATCAGGGCCCAATCTCCTCTATTTCAATTTTCTAAGGTGTTGTGGAGTGTAGATGTTAGGGTTGCTGCCTTTTGCCTTTCCATTTGGTGGAAGACAAAAGGTGGAGGGCCTAAAGGCCAAAGTGTGCCGAACTACAAATATGGCTAAGTCTTTCAGAAAGTAGAAGTCAGGAGTTCTCTCTTCTCTCTTCTTCTTTCCCAAAAGAGAAAATAAGAAGGCTTGAGGCTTGATCTCTGCCGAGTTCTTAAAATCAGCTAAGTGTTGCAGAGGTAGAGGTTGAGTTCTTCTTCTTTCCAAAGAAAGATGTAACGATGAAGGCCCGACCCCCAAGGTCCAATGTTTTCTCTTCTCTCAGACTTCGGAGGCCCAAGTTTTCTCCTTCACATTTTCAAAGCCCAGTCGGTGGAAGACTAATCAAAGGAAGACTGATCTGTCGGGGCCTAACCCTTTTGCCTTCTAGGTGCATTTTCTACTATTCTAGACATGAAGGGACTACTCATCAACTCTCCTGGTCACCATTAATATTCCTCTAGAGCCTATTTTCTCGTAGAAGACATATTTGTCACCTCCTCATGCCACTATATATTTATTTGCACATCAAATCCTTGTACTCAAGTTGTGGGAAAACACTCTTTTTCAATAGATTTCATGGGCAAAGCCATGTGGGCATGCTCCAAGGATGCAGAAATGGAGTTATTATAGTATGGGTGATGGTTTTCCTTGTTGACTCTTCTTTCCACATCCATGACTGCTATAGTGTGATTTGTAAAAGCTATTTATGCATGTATTTGAGATGTATTTCTATTGGTTTGGTCATTGGGTATTTATTCAGACTGAAGCACTTAATGCTTGATCTCGTGATATTTCCTAGAACTGTATGAATCTAATCAACTGTGTCCTCTTCTTAACCTAGCTCTATCTTCATTTTTGGTTCAACTATGAGGGGAAAACTATCATTATATGTCTCCCTAATCTATATTTATCTTTTCTATCTTTGTAATGGCTATTTAGCCTCTATGATTAATATAATCAACTAATTTTGCCTCTCTCATTTCTCTTTCACTATGTCTGTTTGAATGCTTTCACTTATTGTGTGGATAAAATGGTCCCTTTATAGGTTCTAGTATTCTATTTTGGCCTCTGATAAAGAACAAATGAGTCTATGTTAGTCTTTTCAGCCTTTGAAATCATTATTGTGTTATGTTAGCTCTAGCTAGACATACTAAATCTTGGTGTATCACCTCCTTTTAATTTCAATCTCTCTCTCCTTTTTTCTTGGTGAGCATTAGTATAGGTTTAGTTAATTACTCTAAACCTTAAGTTTAGAAAGAGGAACCAACCTTCTCTAGAGGTCTAATCTCATCTGCAAGGTCCCACACCTTAAGATCAGTCCCATTGTGTCATTAGAATGCTTGATCAGGCTTCAAGCAGGGTGCAATTCCATGTGATAACAATTTCTAGCACACCCGGTGGGACTCTCTACTTTG
Organism: Cunninghamia lanceolata; assembly: GCA_027924645.1. NCBI lineage: Eukaryota > Viridiplantae > Streptophyta > Pinopsida > Cupressales > Cupressaceae > Cunninghamia > Cunninghamia lanceolata. The sequence goes on from BSBN01000538.1 coordinate 2,158,301, forward strand.
AGTAAGAGCTGGATTGAGAAATTTTGGTGTTCTTCTCATTTTATTCATTGTTGTGGAAGCATACAATAGACACCTAGCAACTCTATTGATCCAGTATTCATATCGTTTAACATTTCATACCTGGAGTGCAAACCAGATCTTCTTCAAGAGGTAATTTTTTATTCATAGAACTAACTTTCACTAATTCAGTAAGAAGTAGACTATCTAGGTCCCCTATGAGGGAAAATAGGAGTGTTGTTCCATCTCCTTGAAGAGCCCAGTCTACCCTCCTCTAGTTAGATTTAAATATTCAAGGACCTTGCACATACCCCGAATTAACCTAAATATCCCCAATATCGCAAGGAGCCTTCCATTTGTTGCTTTCAATGGGGTAACCCTCTTGAACTAGCCCAATATGATGATATCCCCATCTCTGCTCTAAAAGAAATTTCATTCTTCACTTGTAAAAATTCCACCACCCCTGTTGAGCATATCTAGGACATTGCTAGTGTCTGTTCTATCCATAATGTCACCGTAGACAATGTGGCTATGAGACTTTTGGCTTCCTCCTTTAAAGGAAAGGCCCTTCAGTGGTATAGAGGTCTACCAGCCAATTCCATTCACAATTGGGATGACTTGGGAGTCAGATGATTGTGCCAACATTTTGAAGACAAGAGTGATCATTTATCCCTGATGGAGCAGCTAGCTACAATCAAGTGAGCCCCCCATGAATACATGGTGGACTTTAACTACCAGTTCCAAAAGACATGGGATAAGATTCCATTATTGGTGAAACCTTCCCCAAATACTACATTTATTTATTATTTGAGATCTCTAAATTCTGACATTTCTATCATGATTCAATCTATGGGAGAGACTGTGTTACCAGATGCTTATGACAGCCATAAGGGTAGAAAACTATCTAATTCAAGCGAGGAAGATTGCTCCAAGGCCACCAATGCCTTTATTTCTAGAGGCTCTTTTGATTCAACCTATTGTGGCTCTAATTCATACAATGGTCACCCCTACAACCTCTTCAATGACACCCTCAAATGAATTACACGAGGTTAAGGCTCTGCTACAAAGCTTTAGCAGTGAATTGGTGGCACTAAAAAGACATAATGCACAACCTAACAAACCATATCATCCATTCAACCATAATTACCAGCAAAATAGACCACTATATCAGTGGAATGTGTAGAGGCAAAATCAACCTAGTTACATCAGACCATTGAATGTTGTCTATCCCAATGCTGCAAGCACATCTAGGCCTCTGGTGCCCATACAAAACAATTTGGCTTAGGATAATGATTGGTGTTATCCATGCAATCAGCCACATGATCATAATTTGTGCCAAAGTGGACAATTCGGTCAGGCTTTGACAGTACAGAGCCAGTCAAGTCCTCCAAAATAGTAGGCTAGTTCTAGTCAAGAGATGGTGAGAGGCCAAGAACAAATTCAAAACAATTCTACATTGATAAATTGGACATAGGATGATTTCTATGGTGTCAATCAAGGCACATGCCCAATAGATTACAATACAAGAGCCCAAAGGAGGGAAACTGAGGATGTAACAATCCCTACAGCTTCTCACATCCCAAATCCTCACGTATCTACATCTCATGCGTCCCCAGTAGGAACGATAATGAATGCAGCAAAGGAAAGAGTAGTGGAAATGTCTCCTGCACAGGTTGATAATTCTGTTGGGTGGATGAATTCAACACCACAATAGCAGCTCTAGGTCATCCGACAAGCAAGGGTCAACCCTATTGTTGCTAAGGCTACCAAAAAGGTCATCCAAATCCCCTTCAACATAGTCAATCAAATGAAGAAGACCAACATAAGCATCACTATGAGGGATACTCTGTTGATCCCATCACAAAGGAATTTTTTGTAGGAAGCTCTTACAAGCTTCAATCAACCTATTGTAGAGGTGACAAAAGAAAAGGCCTCCATCCCAACAAGCCTATGCCAACTAGAAAAGAAGGGAACAAGCATAAGAAAAAATAGTAAGCCCCCTCCATTCTATGTTTACCTAATCATTGGTGATAAATTATTGCATAATTGTATGATAGATTATGGGGTAGGTACTTTTGTTACACCTAAAAACATAGCCGATAAGTTAGGCATTGAATATGAGCCTGTGAGTAAAGGGATAGTGCAGTTAGATGGCACTATTGTTAAGACAATAGGTGTAATTAAGGATTTAAATCTCAACCTGCATGCATGTCCTGGCTGCTTTGTTTCATAAGACATCTTAGTTATTGACCTCCCTGCATACTTTGGCATATGCCTATCTAGGAATTTCACTGCCAAAATAGGTGGGTACCTATCTTCTGATTGGTCCCACATGTTATTTAGAACAAGATATGGCACTAAGGTGACTATCAAGGCTGAGCCTATTGCTAATGATCATGTAGAGCCTTATACACCTATCCCTTTGAGCATGAACTGCACAATCCATGATTCAGAGGAGGATGACAACAACATGCATGAGGTTGCAACACCTATGGAGGAGATCCTTATTGCTTGATGAGTGGGCAAACTATTTTTAGTTTGACACTCGTAATCATATAGAAGACATGCTACAGGGTACTTATTGCATCCATGAGGAAGACGCCACCATACCTAATCTAGAGAAGGCAACAACAGATCCAAGTGGGATTTGGCAGATGTATTTTGATGGCTCTAGAAGCAAAAATGGAGTAGGTGTTGGGGTTGTACTGATTTCACCCCAAAGAGAAAGTTATTTCTATGCTTTCATATTATAGTTCAATTGTACTAATAGTGTGGCTGAATATGAAGCCTTAGTTCAGGGTATACAACTAGCACATAAGAGAGGAATAAAAATTTTACAAGCATTTGGTGACAATGAGCTTATTGTCCACCAAATCAAATCACAAAGTGCTTTAAAGAATGACTTTCTCAAGCCATACAAACACAAATTCTGGGGTCTGATTGAAGATTTTGATGCCTTCAATATCCAGGTAGTGCCCAGACAGAGAAACAAGTATGTTGATAGGCTATCTACAGTTGGTGCCCAGTTTGACATTCCCTAGAATGTTAAACAAAATTTAGATCAGCATGTAAATATTGTTGTAAGGCCTAATGTGCTTGATAATGTGATGAGATGGTAAGTATTTGAGAATGACCAGCAGATTGTGAATTTCTTTTGCAAGATGAGATAGAGTTTGTTGCCAAGAATCAGTCAATATTGCAAGAGCAATATGGTGATCAGGTGATCCAGTTAAAGACCAATAAACTGCCAGAGGATTGATCATTTTAGAGAGCATATTTGGTGTTGATGACCAACCAAAGAAGGAGAAAATGAACATGACAGTAAAGAAAGAAGACTATGAAGAGGTGGATATTGCTCAGGGCTGATTTCTAAAACATGGCAAGGTATGTAACCAAGATGAAAGACAAGGTTTTATTGAACTTTGTAATGAATTTGATGACTTAATTGCTTGGGATTATAGGGATTTGAAATGTTTTGAGCCTAGATTAATCCTTGACATACTATTGATTTAGACCCTAATGCAAAACCTGTCCACGAAAAGCAAAGCCCTGTCAACCCCAAAATAGAGCCATTGATGAGAAAAGAGTTATCCGAACTCATAGAGGCTAAAATCATTTATCCAATTAAACATTCCTCTTAGGTGGCTAACATAGTTCCAAACAAGAAGGAAAATGGGGAAATTAGATTGTGTGTGGACTTTAGAGACCTAAACAAGGCCTCTCTCAAAGACCACTATCCACTCCCTTCCATGGAGCAAATCCTCCAAACAGTGGCAGGAGTTTAAATATTTTCACTCCTTGATGGCTACTCATGCTATAACCAAATTCTTGTAAAAGAATTAGAATAGTACAAGATAGGCTTTACCACCAAGTGGGGTACTTTGGCTTATTAAAAAATGCCATTTGGGTTGACTAATACTGGGGCAACCTTCAAAGAGAAATAGATTTAGCCTTTAAAGGCCTGATCAATGATATTATTTTAGTGTATCTTTATGATTTGACCATATATTCCAAGCATATAGATGACCATTTGGGTCATTTGAGAAAAGTCTTTGAGAGATGCAGGGAATATGGAATATCATTGAATCCAAAAAAATGTGTGTTTGTTGTCCTAGAAGCTAAATTGTTGGGACATGTAGTTTCAAAGGAAGACTTTCCATTGACCCTAAAAGAACTAGTGCCATTCTATCTCTCCCCCCTTCCCAATCACAAGAAGGGCCTTGCAAAGCTTTCTAAGAAATATTAATTTTGTGAGGAGTTTCATACCTAATTTTTCTTCAATAGCAAAACCCCTCACCGCCATGCTTAAGAAGAACACCGCCTTCACATGGTCAAAGGAAGGTAGAGATAGTTATGAAGATATCAAGCAGGCTATTGCATAGGCTCCAACGGTGATAAACCCTAACTATGAGAATGATTGTATCCTTTATGCCTTTGGAGGCAAAGAGGGCATATCAGCAATTTTAACACAGTAGAATGAAGAGAAACTAGAATAGACAATTGCCTTCTTCAGCCAACCACTCAAATAATATGAGATGAAGTATGATTTTATTGAAAAACAAGTATTTACTCTGGTGTAAGCACTCAAAAGTTCAGACATATGCTTTCAAACAACAAGATACAGTTGATGGTGAATGACCTTGGCATTAAAGAGTTTCTTTTAAGCAGATATATCAATGAAAAAGGGTTGGTGGATCACAAAAGTAATGGAGTATGATGTAAACATCAGACATCACCAAGATGGTATGCAGAAAAGGCCTATGTGAGTAGATGGCTGTGGCTCCTAAGGTTAGAAATAATGTTGTGTGTGTCCTTGGGCAGGTACATCCAACTGGCTCCAATGCTCCAACTGACTCGTACCATGACATGGTCACATTTCTATGGTTAGAGAGATGTCCATATGGACTGGATCAAGAAAAAAGAAGGTATTTCAAACTTCAGTCTAACCTCGATGTTCTTGTTGATGGTAGCTTGTTTAAAAAATACATCAATGGAGTTCTTCTTAGATGTATTGCACAAGATCAGACCTCTAGGATATTAGAAGAATTTCATAATGGCCCTGCTGGTGGCCATTATTCTCCAAGAACAACTATTGTCAAGATCATGAGGTCTAGTTATTACTAGCCCAATTTGTTTAGAGATGCCCACATATGGGCATGAAGTTGCAAAGAATGTGCATTATTTATAGGAAAGAAACGGTTGGTTGCTCTTCCCATACACCCCAATTCAGACTGATCGGACCATTTGTCTAATGGGCTTTGTACTTCATTGGAATGATTAACCCACCTTCTAGTGCTAGTCAAAAGTGGATTTTAACAGTCACTGATTATTTCACTAGGTGGACAGAGATAGTTGCATTAAAGGATGCCATAGAGGCCTCCATTTTAGATTTTCTTGAGGAGATAGTTAGCAGGTTTGGTGTTCCACTCACCATTATTTTTGACAATGCCAAGGCCATTGTAGGCACAAAAATAAGTGAATGGGCACTTAACTATGGAATTTACTTGAAGCCATCATATAATT